>CM062390.1:2661361-2916895 GCA_031304145.1 Cardiospermum halicacabum | reverse complement strand
CTATTGAAAATAATCTTTAACAGTCTCACTAATCTTTAGCGGTCTCACTAATTCTATCTTCAGTCCTACAGATAGAATTTAGTAGCCTTCAAAAAAGGTTGTTTACTTCCCACAAAGTCACTTAGAACATGTGAAAAGGAACAAGAAACATATTAATAGAGAAATGCCTCAAAGTAATATTATTAACTAGAAAAAGCTTGTTGCTGGCAATTCTATTGTTTTTAAGAGCTGATAAGGGAGACATGTGTAAGAATTAGAAGAGCTAAGAAGGGAGGGAGGATGAGTGTAAGACGCCAAAAAGAGGGACACGCGTATCAAAATAGGAGAAGAAAAGGCAAATGAAACTATTAGTAGTGTGTAAAGACGTCAGAGAACATCAGCAATTCATCATTTGAACATTAAAGAGAGAAGAAGTCATGAGTTAGGTCTGATTGGGTTTATATGGATGTTGACGAAGAGTAATTATGTGTTTATTTTATATTTGATATTATTAATATGTTGCTTTCTCTTTTCATCAACTCCTCTCCAACAAATCAAAATCAAGAGACCCACTTCATAGATACGGTTGGATTTGCCCAATTCTTTGTAATTCTTTTCTTATATAAATATATATATTTAAACCAAAACACCTCATGCGTGTGTGCGCGAAAATCAATTCTCAAAACAAAACAGGTTCAACAAAGAGGCCCAAGAAGATGGGCTTGCGCAAAAACAATATAACAACAATAGATAAGTTTTATTCAATGTGGATTCATGCAATGCAACTGCATGATTTACACATTCATGTGTTAGAATAATAACCACATAACAGAGAATAGCAAATAAACTAAGAAACCAATAACAATGACCACGAAGAAGAAGGGAGGCACGTCCCCAGGTCCGTATATCATCAATGGCGCCGTCAGCATCATTACAGCTATTATCACCACTGCCAACAGTGCAACAACTCTTAAGCGAATCCGGTTCATGTTCATGTGTTTAAACTATAAATTTTCACTGATGTGTTTGTTACGACTGAGAATGAGAATGTATTGAATATATAGTGTGCTGACTGGTGCTTTTTGCGAGAGGGTATGTAGGTTCAGAATCAGTACGTCTGTACAAATTAACCAAATTTTGTGAAAAAAATATGGCAAGTACCTCAACTGAATTATATCAGGTTTTTAATGAGTCATAAATTTGGATAATTTATTGGTAACTTTATTATTTTAATTTAAATAAAATAAATTTTGTATACAGACTTTTAAAGTAAATGGTTGATAATTCAAAATTTATCATTACACATTATTAAATATTTAGGTCAAATAAAATATAATAAAATAAATAAATAAATATATAATATAAATGCAATTTACACAACTAATACTTATATAAATATATTATTTTTAAAATATCACAAACTAGTTCGATTTATATCATTAACGACATAAGCATATTATTCTAATTTAATTTGTACACTAACTACATAAAATACATTATAATAAAAATGGAAAATTATATAAAATGAACCAAATAAAATTTTAAAACTCAAAACTAAACCAATCAAACTTTATTTTTATTTATGAATGATTTTCAAAAATAGATATTCACACCTTCACAAATCACCTCCACAAATTAGTGTAAAATGTCTTTACAGAATGGTAAAATGATCAATTTGGTTCATTTTTGAAAAGTAAAAGTTTTTTGAGTTGATATATAATGCAAATTAAAGTTATGAAATAAAAAAAAAATGAAAATAACTCTAATAAAAATTTCAATTTTCATTTATTCTTCTATTTATTTATTTTATAATAAAATTTATTTTCATCATTTTCTAATATAATTAATTTTAAATATTAATATATTTAACTTATTTTATATAATAATAAATATTTTCTTTTTTTAATATTTAGTAAATTAAAAACAAAATGTTAAATATTATTGTTGTATTAGTTTTTAAATTCCAGCACAATTTAAAAATAAAATGTTAAATATTATTGTTGTATTAGTTTTTAAATTCCAGCACAATTTTTTTGTTGTCTTGGTAAAATTTAAAATTTTCAATTTTCATTTATTCTTCTATTTATTTATTTTATAATAAAATTTATTTTCATCATTTTCTAATATAATTAATTTTAAATATTAATATATTTAACTTATTTTATATAATAATAAATATTTTCTTTTTTTAATAATTAGTAAATTAAAAATAAAATGTTAAATATTATTGTTGTATTAGTTTTTAAATTCCAACACAATTTAAAAATAAAATGTTAAATATTATTGTTGTATTAGTTTTTAAATTCCAGCACAATTTTTTTGTTGTCTTGGTAAAATATTCCAACACAATTTAAAAATAAAATGTTAAATATTATTGTTGTATTAGTTTTTAAATTCCAGCACAATTTTTTTGTTGTCTTGGTAAAATTTAGAATTTAAGTTTTCAAATAGATTGTTTATTTATTTATTTTAAATTTATCTATGAAAAATTCTCACATATGTCCCTGCAAATTTGTAATTTTAATCGTATAACTCTAGATTGAGATGCTATATTTATTCAAATTTAAATTAATTTTTTTAATTTAATGTAATATTTTTAATTTATCAATAGGTCATTTTTATTTAATGTCTTTCATGCTAATGCATATTATATTATATATATATATAATATATGTTAATAAAAGTAATTTATTTTCTTTCATTAAAATAATATTTTTACAATAAATTATTTTTTAATTAAACATAATTTACATACATAAATAAATAATAAACAAAATAAAATAAAAACTAATACAACAATGTAAAACAATAAATCATTTTTATTCCATGTAGGTGATGCTAGTACATGATTTATTACATATACATGAGGTTTCTCATACTCAGTTATGATAATAACCATAAGACAGAAGCAGATAAATTACAAATCCAATAATAGGAAACACAAAGAAAATGAACATGGAAGGTGGAGCCACTGGAGCAGTCATCATCAATGGCGCCGTTAGTAGAATCACAACAATTATCGCGATGGCCAAAAGTGCAGGAACACCTAGTCCAAACTTATTCATCTTCTCTTTGTTTAGTTAATAACTCTTTGCTTCGCTTATGGAGTGTGAAATTTCAGTGATGGTATAGAATGATTCAATGCAACATGTATTTATAATGATGGTATAGAATGATCAATGCAACATGTATTTATAGTGCTCAGTTGATGTCTTTTGGGATAGAATATACAGGTTTTGAATCAGCATGACTATTGGTAGTAACCAAACTTGGCATCCTTTCTTATTCAATATCACTTTTCATTGTGTTTAGTGCAAAATCAATCATGGAGGAGAATGAAGAGGTGTGATTTCTTCAAATTGTCGGAACAAGGAAAAGTTAATAATTTATAGGGGTGCACATGTTGCATTCGGGGTTTTTGCACACGTTTAATATTTTATTTGAAATTTGATATTGAGAGACACATTCTCTTTTAGAATAAAAATTTGATGGGTATAAACTTTTATATTTAAAATTTATGCCGCAGAATAAATTGTTTTAGTAATTTTTTTTTCTTTAAAAAAAACAGCTTTTTATATATTTATTTTCTTTTTTAAAATCCTCATACTTATAAAAGAAAATAGATAATGTTATTTTTATTTAATAGAAAATTAATTTAATTTTTCGAGTGAATAAAAATTAGTGCACTTTCTAAGAAATTGGCTTTTTAAAGTTCAAAATACAATTATAGACCTGTTTTGAAAAACATATAAAAACAGACTTTTAAAAGTTTAGTTTTCACTTCCAAAATACCCTTGAAAACTTTACAATTCACAGTCTGTGAATCACGGTCACAGTCTGTGAATGGCCTATGGAGTGAAAATCAAACTTTAGTTTTGTAAACTTGTCAAAAGTGGCCTATAATTGTGTAGTAAATTTTTTATGGTCTATAAAACAAATATTTCCTAAAAATTATTTTATAAAATTTTGAAAATAAAATGTAAATCTATTTTAGTATTTGGTATAAACTTAACATAATGAATTTGATTATTATAAAGTTATTAATGAATAAAAATATTTTAAAGTGAATATTGATAATGAAAAAAAAAAGTCATTTATAGCGAGGAAAATGATGTGGCTATAATTTTATTTTATTTTAAAAAAAAACGTATTGTTGTGATGTTAAGATAGTATATCCTGTATAAATATTATTCTGAACATTTAGAGAAGCAAATGTAATTCGAGAGTGGTTTAATGGATAAAACATATGGGGCCTTAGGTAATGGACTTAATTGAAATAAAGTTGGAGAAATTTGAAAAAAAAAACGTATTGTTGTGATGTTAAGATAGTATATCCTGTATAAATATTATTCTGAACATTTAGAGAAGCAAATGTAATTCGAGAAGTGGTTTAATGGATAAAACATATGGGGCCTTAGGTAATGGACTTTAATTGAAACAAAGTTGGAGAAATTTGAAATTGTTTGATGAAGGGAAAAAGTTTCGAGAAGTGGTTTAATGGATCAAACATATGGGGCATTAGGTAATGGACTTAATTGAAACGAAGTTGGAGAAATTTGAAATTGCAATTGAGTTGGGTAAAAGTCATTTTGTTGAAGTCATTTTGTTGATAATTTAAATTGAAGTTTAAGAGAACTTTTAAGACGTTGATGAAAGTAAATTATCAATAATAATTTATTAATTTTATTGAGATTTATCATTTATATAATAATAAATATATATTTTTAATATTTAATAAATTAAAAATAAAATTTTAAATATTATTATTTGTATTAGTTTTAAATTTCCAGCAATTTTGTTGTCTTGGTAGTTTATTTTAAATTTATCTATGGAAATTCTCACGTGCAAATTTGAAATTTTAATTTTGTTACTCTTAAAATGAGATGTGTAACATAATATTTTTTTTAAGAAAACTAATTTACTCTCTATCATTAAAGTAAAACTTTTAAGATAAATTAATTTTTTTAATTAAATATAATTTATATACGTAAATAAATCATAAACAAAATAAAATAAAAACTAATACATCAATTGTGAAACAATAAATCATTTTTATTCCATGTAGTTCATACTAGTTCATGATTTATTACATATACATGAGGTTTCTCATCCTCAGTTATGATAATAACCATAAGACAGAAGCAGATAAATTACAAATCCAATAATTGGAAACACAAAGAAAATGAACATGGAAGGTGGAGCCACTGGAGCAGTCATCATCAATGGCGCCGTTAGTAGAATCACAACAATTATCGCAATGGCCAAAAGTGTAGGAACACCCAGTCCAAACTTATTCATCTTTCTTTGGTTATAACTCTTAGCTTCGCTTATGAGTGTGAAATTTCAGGAATGGTATAGAATGACTCAATGCAATATGGATTTATAGTGCTCAATTGATGTCTTTTGGGAAAGAATATACAGGTTTTGAATCAGCATGACTATTGGTAGTAACCAAACTTTGGCGTCCTTTCTTATTCAAATATCAAATATCACTTTTCATTGTGTTTAATGCAAAATGTATTAGGGAGAATGAAGAGGTGAGATTTTTTCAAATTGATGGAAGGAGGAAAAGTTAATAATGTATCTGAAAATTGAGGTTGAAAGACACATTCTTTTTTAGACTAAAATTTTGATGGACTGAAATCTTTATGTTTAAAAGTTATATTTTGCAGAATAAATCATTTTAGTAAAAATAATTTTTAAAAAAAAAAAACCAACAACTTTTGGTATATTTATTTTCATTTTTAAAATTCTCGTACTTATAAATGAAATTACAGAAAATTACTTTTAATTTTTAGATTGGATAAAAATTGTTTTATAAAATTTTGAAAATAAAATGTAAATCTATTTTAGTATTTGGTATAAAAATAACATAATGAATTTAATTATTACAAAGTTATTAATGAATAAAAATATTTTTAAGTGGATGTGAGTAATGATTCATGGAAAATGAGGTGGCTATGGTTTTATTTGTGAAAATTCTTCTAAATGAGTTTTTTACCGTTCAAAATACAATTATAGATCTGTTTTTAAAAATATAAAAAAAAAAAGTTTTAAAAAGTTTAGTTTTCATACTAGAGGCCGAGTTTTTTAAAATATCTCTAAATTTTTACAATTCACAAATTCTGTGAATTACGCTCACAGTCTGTGAATTACGCTCACAGTCTGTGCATGACTTATGGAGTGAAAACTAAAGTTTAGTTTTGCAAAATTTTCAAAATAGGCCTATAATTGTATAGTAAATTTTTTATGGCCTAAATTTTTTTTTCAATTTTATTTTATAATAAACATATTGTTGTGATGTTACGAGAAATTCAAGTATATCCTGTATCTAAGAACTATTTTTAACATTTAGAGAAGCAAATATAATCTGAGAAGCGGCTTTATGGATGCTAAGCTTAACACATATGGGACCCTTAGGTAATGGACTTATTGAAACAAAGTTGGAGATATTTGAAATAGTTTATGAACGGAAGAAATGACCATTCATTCACTTCCTTCTCATATTTCAGATAAAGAGTTTGTATGTATGCAATTTCATTTTGCGAGACATTTCTAAATATCTGGAAAGAAAATGTTACAAGTCGAATGATGTTTCATTTGGGGTATGCAACAAGGCAATTGAGTTGGGTAAAAGTTATTGTGCTTTGATAACCGGATTGAAGTTTAAGAAAATTTTTAAGAAGTTAGATGAAAGTAAATTTAGGACCTTAGGTCTTGAATTTCATCTACAATTGATTTATTTATCATTATCTTAATTAATATAGAGTGGAGATAATATATTGACTTAGAACTCAAATTCACTGCCTGAAATATAGATCTAGAGGATGCATTTAAGATAAGATACATAATCTTCGTGGATAATTTTTTAATGGACCCCAAAGAAAAAAGGCCCATGAAGAAATTACTCTGACGTATGATGGATGATCTAGAATGTATTCATATACCAAATACTACCTTTAGGATGTCCTCTAAAGTAAGGCATAAAGTGTTAAGACCTTTAATTAAATTTTATGCTTATTTGGAGATTTTAGGAATAATATAATTTTATTTGAATGGGATGTAAAGTGGTGGATGTTGGAGATTTGTCCAAATATGGAGGAGTTCATTAAATCTTAAGTAGATAAGAAACTCCAAAGTGTCTCAGATGTCTTAAATGGAGAATAAAGGATTATTGAAGTAAAGATTCCAAATACCATCTAAATGATGTGAGTATTTCTTATTTTATTTAAAACATTTTACAGTATATGGTTATGTAATAATTTTTTTTAATAAAATATGCAAGTAATTGATATTAGGATGAGGAAATCAAAACTAGAAATTGAAGAGAAAATAATTACATTTTTATCCTAATTTCAAGGTTATTTCAAATGACCTTGCTAAATTTGGAGTAGATGAGCAGTCCCTTAATTATGAGAAATTTCTCAAACATCTTAACCTCGAAGATTTTGTTATTATTATTTATTTTATTACAAGCTATGGGGGTTTGAGTTGTTGTTTGATATATGATAAATGGTGTTTAATATGTGGGATCGGGGATGAGCAGACAACAGAAATTGACAGTATACCTCAAGTCAGAATAATTATATGAATGCTGATGAAAATGAAAATATCATTAGCTTATTGACTGAAATCCTTGTCAAAGTCAAGAAAAAGAGATCGGTAACTTAGAGATCTCGTTCAAGAAATTTGTTAAGGAGGGGGAGAAGAAAAAAAAGTTATTTATAATTCTCCACTTCACATTTTGTTCTTAGATGGTGTAAAATGTGTTAAGATGTTGATGTAGGTTAGATTATTGTTTATTTAGTTTATTAAATATTGATGCTATATGATATTTATGGTTACTTTTGAATATTTTTTATTAGAATTTGATATATATTTAAATTGGTTTTGGTTTTATGTTGATTTTGTTCAGAAGATATTGTTCTAAGTTTTCGCAAGTGCTTTCCGACTTGAAATACTCAAAAGCAGTTGAAATGTGGTCTTATTTCCCGATCTACTCTAGCTAGGAAGTATATGTTATATCGTATATGCTTCCTAGATAGCTTACATTAGGAATCTAATCTTCATTTGAATTGCTTCTTGATTTTTCTACTCAAGAAGTAAAACTCAATAAGTACTTTGTGTTGGACCCTCTGGAGCCACTCCCCCAACTCCAACATTAGTATAATATTGTCCGTTTTGGGTCAAGATCGAGCCCGCATAGATTTGTTTTTGGGTACCACCACCCAAAAGGCCTCATACTAATGAAGTTCTCTGGATGATTTATATGAAGTCATTATCCTCTATTATGGATGCGGTATTGGGTTTAACACCCCAACAATCCTCCCCTTCAAATCAAGGGCCACATCGCTTCCCCTCAAATTAGTCCACCGATCCTCCAAATCAAGGATCACACGTCAGCCTCCGCTTGAGATAATTCACCGGCCCATCGGTCACCGGTTTCCTCTTGAGATAATCCATCTATCTGTCAAACCATCTTATACCGCTATTACTACCTAACGGGATCTGTTTCCTAAACACCATATTATCAGGTAGACTTTCGACACAAGGCACACCACGGATCTTATCACGGGCTCCATCTCTGAACCAGGCTCTGCTACCACTTGCTAGACCCTCCGAAATTGCTCCCATTACTTCCACATTAGTATGACATTGTCCGCTTTAGGTCAGGGTCGAGCCCGCACGGATTTGTTCTTGGGTACCACCATCCAAAAGGCCTTATACTAATGAAGTTCTCTGGATGTTTTATATACAAGTCATTATCCTCTTGTATTACCGATGTGGTATTGAGTTTGACTCCCCAACACTTTGCGGTAGTCTACACTAGAAATCATATGCACATCTCAAATAGAACCCGATCAATAAGAATAGAAACCATATTGTACTTATTATTATTTTCTAAATTAGAAATCTGACTTTGACTTTCATGCAGATGAGAATGCCAATGATGAATGAGAAAAGTGCGATGAAGAAGAAGATAAAAGGGAGAATGATAATGAAGATGAGAAATCGAAGGAAGAAAACATACCTATAAGGGGGTTAGAATTAAAAGTAGAAGTAATGCAGAGGAGGATGAAGAACTAAATCAATTTCTTATTTCTATTTGTAGCAAACAAAGCTTAAACAAGTCAAAAGTCAGTAGTGTTCGAGAACTTGGATATGAAGTAATTTCAAATGAGTAGGAAAAAAATAAAGAACAAAGAGAACTCAATGTGATTCAGAAAGAAATTTAATTACAAGAGACCCTCACAAGACTAGTGAGGTGCAAAGAGAAGTCAATATGATAGAGAAAGAAATAGAATTGCACAATAACCCTCAGGATACCAATGAAAGGGAAGTAGAAATACAAAATTAAATAAGATTTCCATAAATGTATCTTTATTAAAACCAAAATAGGTTAATTTTATGAATATTAGTTTCAAACTTGATACAATGGGATTGAGAATGAAGTGAAGGTCGTCACTAAGTCAAAAGAAAAATGTATTAATAAAAAAGAAGAAATACTAGATGATTTTATTCCCGAAACTATTGCAAAGAAGCTATCGATCTGGTTGCAGTTGAAGTAACAACTAATAAGAATTATGAGCTGTCTGTGATCACCTGTAACCGTTAGTCCTATGCAATTTTTAAGTGATATCTTAGTTCTTTAATTTCATGCTATTTTTGTTATATTTAAATTTGTGCATATTTTAGAGGAGTAAGCAAGAGATGAAGGACATTGTTGTCCTAGTCATTGATGATGACACAACTTCTGAAGAGAGAATTATAGGCCTCAAAAGAAAAAGACTGAGAAGTTTAAAAAATTCATTGAAGTGTATGCCTATAAAAAATGACCATGGAGCAATTTCAAACTTCTGTCTGTAGAAGGATTTCATAATGCCCCATTTTAGCATGAAGCACTTAAGGGATTTGAAAACTTCATAAGTAGCATGGTGTAAGCATTTTACTTAAAATTTAAGTTGGAATTGATATTTAATTGTATAGCTTTCTTAACAATATTTAAAGGTGAATGGGGCTTGGTGACCTCAAGAAATCTACAAAGGATCATGTCAGGTGAATAGTTATGCAATAGTGACGTCAATAAGTACATTACCACCAATTAGAAAAACACATTTAGGGATGATGTTGAAGTCCAAAGTGCCAACATCTTTATAAGTTGATTGATTTCTCCCTTGAAACACAAAGGTTAATTTTTTTTTATTTATTTTATAGTGATATACAACTTTGAAAAAGCTTATTATAGTATATATGATGTTAATGGTATATGCTTCACGGGAAAACATCCTATAAAAAAATTCTACTTTACGGTTATAATAATCTAAAAGCAGACTGCTATAGGTGCTCTCGGTTTGTAAGACCAAAAGGCATGGTAAAATAAAGACTTTTTTTGCGATTTCAAGAGCTTGGAAGTATTAAATAATGCTTCCCGACCATATAATTAGAGAAGAAAATATTTACAAAGTGTGCCAAATCGAGAAGAATCTTGTGAGAATTTTTGTGTAAATGTTATTTTTTTTTTTTTGCTTCTTTTTTTGCATTGTATTAAACTAAATAAGATGCGAGAAAAGAAATGGAGAGATGAAGAAATTAAATAATTGTTCATGGACATAAACAGAGGCAATGACAATGAGGAGAGAGCTGAATGAAATATATTGAGCACGTAAATAATGGTTTAATCCAATCTATTTTTTATTCTTTAACGATTTTTTTAAATAACAAAGTTTTCTTAGGTAGGTTTTCTTCCCTACATATGTTTTTGGCATCTAGTGAATTCTATGTTATGAAAAATTTGAAAGACTTCATCTTCTTCATTGATAGGATTTTAAAATAAAGGTATAGATGGAAACACCATGATAGTTGTCTGTCTTTGATTTAAATGTATTTATTGTTGAAAATTATTTAAGACTTCTGATGCAAGTAAATGGTGAGAAACATTGGTTTATATATTGAGATTAGACAAACACTATTTTTTCTCTACAGTGAAGTTGTTATCTTTTGTAAACTATGCAATTTGTCGAACCACATTAAGTATTATGTTTGTTTTTGTTTAATTTTCTTGGTTGAATCAATCTTGGAATTAGGAGGAAAGAGAGATAAAACTTAACATTCCTAAAATAGGGATTTATTTATTTTTAGTTTACCATTGAAAGATGATATATGCTATCTCCCTCCTAATCCTTATTGTTTCATCATTGGTGCTTCTAGAAGTACACTACAATTGCTTTTTCATCAAGGATTCCTAAAGCCCGATTGATAGAGGAAGACCTTTCTCGTTGAAAGAAGAAGACCAAGCCCTAAGGGAAAGAGAAGTCCTAATCCTTCTAAAAAAGAGACTAAGAAACCCCTATAAATATGAGGTAGAGACAATTACAAAGGATCCGATTTTTTATTCATTAGAACAAAACTCTGTGAGACCATATCTGTAAGTTGTTTAGCTACTGTATTTAAACAATCTTAGCCTAATATTTGGCTGTGGTTTATTTGACACCACAGAAATAACACATTTTAGTGAAACATATTTCTAAAAGCTCTGAATACTACACTCAGAACTTATTTTTTTAATTTATGAATAAACTTAAATAAAAACATATTATATAAGATTTTATCAAAAAAATAATTTGCTGAAAAAAGATTTTATCAAAACCACGTGAAATCGAGCTGCTACATTAATATAGAATATACCATTTTTGACTGCAGAGAAAAACTACCAAAGGCCGGAACTAAGGGTGGGAATAGGTCAGGTCAGGTCAGGCTTTCGGTTAAATAGGCCCAGCCTGTATCATAATATTCCGGCCTGAGCCTGGCCTACAAGCTCATTAAAGACTTGTATTATAGGCCTGGCTTGGCCTTTTTAGAGGCATGTAAGACCTGAAAGCCTATTTAAAAGCCTATTAATAACTATTTATATTTATAAATAAGGTTTTGGGCTTTATATTTATAAACAAATTGATGGGCTTTATATTTATTAATAAATTTACTAATAGATTTAACAATTAAAAATACATATAAATAATATATGGGTCAACTTGTTATGTTTGGAAGACTTTTATTATAGCCTGAGTCTGACCTATTTAATTAAATAGACTTTTGAAAAAATTTTAATTTAGCCAATTTATTAAATAGGCTAGACCGAGCCAGCCCCTATAGACCAGGCCCCGTAGACCCCTAAAAGGACGTGTCGCCTTTCCCACCCCCGGCCGGAACAACTCACATGAGTAAAGAAACAAAACTCAACACAGCATTGTGTTTGTGTGGAAATTAAGAGCGAGACATGTCACTCACTTCCCCTCCACAAACCAATAAATACACAAATTATCTGCTCGCAAATGTTTTCGTTTATTCTTCACCATATCCACCACCAACCCCTGTTCGCTTTACTGGCTCAGATTCTCTCCAAAACGCACCACCATGATTATAAATTTCTCTTCTTCTCCACCCTCTTCTTCTTCTTCCTGCTCTCTTATCCGTCTCTCCAATCCGTATTTTCCACTTAAACACAGACCCCATCTCTCTAAATCGCTGTCCTCCTCCATTTGTTGTTCTGTTTCTTTGCCGAACCTCAACTTCCATCACAAGAACCAATTTTTCAGTGGAAAGAGGAGATACCCAAATGGGAGAAGATTTGATTTCAGGCCATGTTCGTTTGCTGGATTTGATTTGGGGAGTTTTGAGTCTGTTTTGGAGGCTGCCGGTGTGCTGACAGCTATCATCGTTGTTCATGAAAGTGGTCACTTTCTTGCTGCTTATCTACAGGGGATTCATGTAAGTAAATTTGCAGTTGGGTTTGGTCCAATTTTAGCTAAATTCAATGCCAACAATGTGGAATACTCTATTAGAGCTTTTCCTTTAGGTGGATTCGTGGGGTTTCCTGATAATGATCCTGAGAGTGATATTCCTGTTGATGATGAAAATTTGTTAAAGAATAGGCCTATGTTGGATAGAGTTATTGTCATTTCAGCTGGTGTTGTTGCTAATGTGATATTTGCTTATGTCATCATATTTATGCAAGTTATATCTGTTGGTTTGCCTGTTCAAGAGTCTTTTCCTGGTGTGCTTGTGCCTGATGTTAGACCCTTTTCGGCTGCCTCGCGAGACGGATTGTTCCCTGGTGATGTGATTCTATCTGCTAATGGTCTTGGATTCTCCAAAACTGGTCCTAGTGTGGTGTCTGAGCTTGTTGATGTGATTAAAAACAGCCCCAAAAGGAAAGTCTTGCTTCAAGTTGAGAGAAGAGGTGAAGATTTTCAAATTGGTGTTACCCCAGATGAGAATTACGATGGAACTGGTAAGATTGGGGTTCAGTTATCAGCAAACGTGAAGATTTCGAAACTTAGGCCTAGGAATCTCTTGGAGGCTTTTAGGTTTACTGGAAAAGAATTTTGGGCACTATCCTATAATGTTTTGGATAGCTTAAAGCAGACTGTTTTGAACTTCTCACAGTCAGCTAGTAAGGTTTCAGGTCCTGTTGCTATTATAGCTGTTGGCGCAGAAGTTGCTAGATCGAATATTGACGGTCTCTACCAGTTTGCAGCTTTGCTTAATCTTAATCTTGCGGTGATTAATCTCCTTCCTTTGCCTGCTTTGGACGGTGGTTCATTGGCCTTGATTCTAGTAGAGGCCGCTAGAGGTGGGAGGAAGCTTCCTAGAGAAGTAGAGCAGCGAATTATGTCATCAGGAATTATGCTTGTTTTACTCCTTGGGTTGTTCCTCATTGTTCGGGACACTCTTAACCTTGACTTCATTAAAGAAATGTTGTGATCACTTTCAATGTCATCAAAATTTGCCTACAGTTTGTATAGGAGATATTTCCAGGTGAAGCCAGGGTTTATCAATTTGAATTCATATCATCTCTGGGGAAGGAACAGACTGAACATTATATAGATCGTCCATGTGATCAGATGCCATTACCGTGATGCTATTTGGAAGGTATTGGTTACTTCTTCTCCCATACTGATCTATTGAACTTTATCAATTCCCTACAGCATTGTAAACTATAAAATTGTTTTCTTCATAAAATCGATAGAAGTAGAGTACATTCTAGCCTCAATCTATTGTTCTCAGCTTACAGGATCACACTGGTCTCAGTAATCATGACATTCTTTCTTACTTGTCCTGCATATGCTTGGTTGTGTATTGAAGGTGGAAGTAAGGAAAATAGCTCTAGCGAATTGCTAAGTTCCCTGATAACTGAATTGCAAAACGTTGTTGAATATATTGGTATTAGTTTTATGTATTGTTTGTGTCATATGCAACATGACCTCTATGGCCACTACATCATGTAAAATCCTAGTTAGATCCTTTTCACTGTAGTGATTTTTGGACTCTTGGAGACATAATAATAAGTTATTCACATATGTTGTGTTAACTCTCCTGCTTTCTGTCTATTGAACCAATTGGAGCAAGGTCCTTAGATGTCTCTTGCTATTTTTAGAACAATTTGTTCTGTAAGGAGATACTGGTTTCTGTTTGTTCAAATGATAAACAAAAACTTGTAAATGTCTGTCTTGTGTGGTACGTGGAAGTTGTACAAACTCTGGTTTAGCATGATAACAAACTAGAGCTGGAACCTAACAGCTCTGTACACACAGATGGCGAAAATTTTTCTATTGATCAACTGGAGTAGAGAGTATTTGTTTATTGCTGTATTTATTTGTGTTCAGAGACATGGAGCTGTTGATAGTATAATTGTGTAATTGAAGTATGTGCAGCTCTGAAGGCAGTCTTATTTTCTTGCCACAATAACTTGGAAAAATGTATATTACCCAATCTATCTGGACTCTGTAGACACACAGGTTATGTTTGGATTTCGTCCACAAATCATTTCCACATAGTACAGTATTTACGTGTGGGAATAACAATCATTTGATCACAGAAAATGATTATTTGGGGAGACCTGTATGGGCTGGGCTGTTTCAGATGGACCCGATTGGACCCAAGCAGCGACCCTTTATTCATACCCACATAGACCATGTGTTAAAAGCAATGTTTTAAAACCGGACCGGTTAAATGGGGACCGGCCGTGGCCGTCCATCCGGTCTGGTTTTAGAAAAATCGGTTAGATCCGGTAAAAACTGGTCAAAACCGGATTTTTAAAAAAAAATAATAAAAAAATTAAGTTTTAATTTATTTTAGTTGTATTTAATTTTTTTAGAATAATTGTTTTATTTTTTCAACGAATTTGAAAATTTAAAAATAATAATATGAATGTTATTTTCGTTTTAAATATATTATATAAATATTGTGTGGTTTATTTTATTAATAATTAATTTGTATTGATAGATTTATTTTTAAATATATTCAATTATAATTTTAATTAAAAATATATTTATCTTTTTAAATAAATATAAATTAATTTTGCATTTTAGTTTATATAGTATATATAAAACAATTATTTTTTTTAAAATTAAAAAATCTTGTTCAACCCGATCGAATCTTAAAAACTGTGATTTATTTACGTGATCGGTTCAATGCCCGGTCCGATTTTTAAAATATTAGTTAAAAATTCTAATCTTTGTGGACTAATATTTTATATTTTTTTTATTTAATGAAAATCGGATTCAAATTGAATTATACATTAGACCAATCGATTTGGATTATACTATTTGAGTTTTGTTATTGAACTTAATTTTTATTATATTATAGTTATATAATTTGATTTTTTTTTCTTTTTACTATTAATGTTACGGATATCAACTATTATTTTAATAGTTTTTAAGGAGTATGAAATTTTAATAGTTTTTAAGTATAAAAAAATTACTATATTTATAACTATAGCAGTGCAATTCTAATTTAATTTGCATTTATTTAATCAATATATTATCAAAATTGAGTGAAAATTATTTCGATTTTCATATCTTTAATATGATAACAAAAGAATTGATGTTTAAATGGAATCGGTTTTTTTTCTATTCAATTATTATCAGTGTAGTCGATTTTTTTTTTTTTTTATTTCTAATTTTTACGGAATTGATAATGCATATCTAATTCATTGATCTTCTAATTTATTTATATATATATATATATTTAAATTCTCAATATGTAACTGTTGAAACAACAGTTACCGATTTCAATAACCTTTTGAAAAAATAATGTTCAACAACAATAATTAAACTTAATGATTGATGATATAAACAACCATTTTTAAAATGGTTTGAAATGGCATTGATAAAAACGCTATAATAGATTTTCACTTATATTCTTTATATTTAATGCTATTTCATTTGAGTGGATTTATTTATTTATTTATATTCTTACAATTTTAGTAATATATTATTTAAATAATATTATGTGATGTCACAATTTGGCCTGACTTTGATCCGGTGATAGACCTTCTCGATGGCCAGCCTCGCCGGACACCACAATACAACACAACCTAACACAAAAGCATAAATACAATACAACAATATGCAAAATCAAATTGAAGACTAACCAATATGAAATAAACTTAAATTGTAGAGATATACAAAAACTATTTATAGAAAACTAGAGAGTAAAACTATATACATTATACACCTTTTCATTTTTTTTTAACTATATGCATCTATACACAAAAACTACCATGAATGCAATGCACTTCATGAGAGACCTTCCGAGCCCGACCAAAAATTATCTGCTCGACCACCTGTCAATATATAGATTCGAGGACAAAAAGAAAAAACAAATAGAATAATAGGATAAGCTATAAAGCTCAGTTGGTAAATCCATGTCCCAAAAACAAACACACACAAAATGCCCTAAAATTTGTAACTTGTAACACTAGGATGAGCACACAAGTGACTAAAACAAAACACCACAAGACCTTGCTTCCCAAACAAGCAATCACAAGCCAACAAACTCAAGAATTAAAGAACTCAAAAAGGCATACCACAATTAAATCCCCTAATATGGAAACTATATGCTCTTCCATTATTTTTTTTCATTAGAGAGTTACCTTTGGTGATAATGATGCACAAAGCAAGGTAACTTGCACCATAAGAAACCAAAACCACAAATCCCGTAATTCGGGTTAACACACACTTGTGCTTGGAGAAATTAAGATAGCATAATAGGGGTAAAATTATCCTAACACAAAAGTAATAGTACTAGAAAACTCAAGGCATAAGGGTCTTAGGAGCCCCCGAACTTGGCTATACTTTTCAAGTTAGCCCTTAAACTTTACGGAGGGTCAATTTAGCCCCTCAACTTCCAAATGGTGGGTCAATTAAGCCCTTTTGCTGATGTGGAGGCTGATGTGGCAGCAAAAAATCTTAACTTTAAAATATCAATTATGCCCTCCACGTCAGCAAAAAGGGCTCATTTGACACCAAATTTGAAAGTTAAGGGGCTAAATTGACCCTCCGTGAAGTTGAAGGGTTAACTTGAAAAATATAGTCAAGTTCAGGGGCTTCTAAGACCCTTATGCCAAAACTCAACTACAAAACTTTGAAATTTTTATTATTTGTTTTATGCATTTATTGACACTTGACTAGACTTGCGACTTGCAAGTCGATGAGTTTTCGATATTTATATATATATATATATACAAAAATAATAATAATACAGTCTAGTAAATTATAAAAAAAAATTTATAATTAAATAATAGACATTATTGTGAACACGTGACCGCAAATTTTACCCAAATCGGACTTAAAACGAAAATGTACGGAAGTAAACAAGTTTGTTATTAAATATGAAATTTTATGAACACTTGAAGGAATTTTGCGAATTTTTAACTATAAAAACCAGCCTAATAAATTATAAAAAATATATATATAAATAAATAGTTAACATCAAAATGATCACTTGTTCACAAATTTTACTCAAAACAAAGTTAAAATGAAAGAGTACAGAAGTAAAGAAGTTCATTGTCAAAACCTGAAATTTTCGATGCTAGTTGTGACCATGTGAGCCATTTGTGTAGTTCCAAAACACAATCGTATGAACTCGAAATATAACCAAATTTTAAACCTGACATCTATGACTATCAAACAACACAATCCTACAAGCCACTTGACCAACGGCCCATCCGTTTGGCCTCCCGGAATTACACAAGTGAACTTCATGATCACCTTTTTATGACAATATAAAAAAAAGACACAATTATTGAAATCTAAATGTGAAGCAACCCAAATTATTAATTTGATCCTACAGCTAAATGAGTCTAATATGACATGGTTAATTTAGACATCAACTGGACGATTGCCACAATATGTGACATAATTTCTCCTATATGTGACATCTCAATCTCCAAAGTCAAGCACAAGACAAAAGAACACTAATACATTCAAACAACAATATTGCAAAGCCATCTCCCAAACACATAATCGAAACCACATTCGATCAAGAAAACATTATCACCAAAATAAGGCATAAATTGCCAAAACCAAAAGAAGCAACACTACTAAATAATTAAGACAATTTCATTAAGCAATAAATAGCCCGAATAATCTACTCGATAGGTGAAACGGGAACACTATGGACCGAAGTCCCACTATCGGATCAATTCCGCACTTTTTCATTATAAACTCAACACTAATAGACTGGAGTCTTAATAACGGACCGAAGCCCCACATTTAGACCGAAGTCTCACTAATTTTTGGCATTTTCTCTCCGCCAAAACACCGCAATGGTGTCGAAGTACTTCTGAACCCCTAAGGCGCCTTTTCATCACCATTTCTAAAAACTAATGGGCTATTTAGAGAGTTCCACTTTTGTATTAATCCAGTTTAACAAATACAACTCTAATCATTGCTAAGAATCACTAATATATCAATAAGTCACACCCACAACAAGGACCAATAATCACAACAACATCACACAAGCAGCTCCACGCCAACTATTTATATAATAAACCAAATAAAGTCTATAATATGAATTCTATTTCTAATGCCAACAATAAGCTTTAAAACAATCAAATGCAGCAAACAAAACACAGCAAAACACACCATATGTAAGGGCGAAAACCGGTTTACCAACCTCAATTGCCAAGTCCAAAAATCACCAAAAGTGAGCCTACTCCTCCTAACTTTTGTTCACTTCTTGGTGGTCACCTGAGACCCCAAATGGAACAAAATTACAATTACTCTCATACTAAACATTTTCCCCAAATCAATCATAAATCATGAATTAAAAACAGAATACTCTTTTAACATGATAAAATCAATGGAGAAATGTTTAATTCATTTTAAAACTGTCTTGACTTGAAAGTCATAAACGGTCAAAAATAAAAAAATAATAGTAAGTTAAATATTCACTTCAAAAACCTCTAATAACATTTTGATCAAACAAAACATGGCATGTGTAGATAATTTTAGGGGGGAAATCACCATCCCAACATAGAACCCTAATTTTTACTACACCCACAAATTACAGAACATAATACTACAACTAATACAACAAGATGAGTTTTAAATATTTACCTTCACAAGCCCCAATTGACACACTCACAGCTGCCCCACTAACAATTAGTCACAATCCGAGCTCCCGAAATCACAATTTAAGAAGTGTTCATTTAACTCTGTCAAACAAACACCCTCACACCCAAACTAAGAGATTGTACTTACCTGAAGTTTGTAGGAGAGAAATTTGGAGAAGAACCCTAATTTTTCTCCTACTCTCAAACTTGATTTCACCTCTCTCACTCTCTCTATCGTGTCTAGGTATGGAGTTATTTTTGGTTGGCTTCTGTTTTGTGCGTGTGAGTATAATGAAGAAAAAAAGAGTAAGTGATTAGCGTGTAAATGGTTCTAATGGGCTAGGCTCTAAGAATTGTAAGGGCTAAAATTCTTTTCTTTTTTTTTTTCTCTACCAAATTCTCTACACATCCATTTGTCTCAAATAATTTTTTTTAAAAAAAATTTAAAGAACCAAATTTATAAAGAATATAACTAAAATAAAATTAAATGATTTATTGAGAACCATTAAAATTGGCTCTACTATAATCATGAGTAATTACATATATGTATCAATGGAAATAATAATATGAATATAAATAAGATAAAAATGAAATTTTCTAAAGACTACTTAATTTTTCTTAGAATTGACTCATAAAAACTCTTAAGCATTTTAAATTAAAATCTAGGCCCGATTAGTGAACGTTACATATTAATTATTATATTTATAATATTAGTTATATTATATTAGAGCATTTCCAAGAGAATGTGAATTTATTGATTTCCATGTCCACGTGGATATTCTGAATTTTTTATTTGAAAAATTCACTCCAATGGCAACGTGAATTCACAATGTCCGAATGACGTGGGAAAAAAAATAGAGGGTGTGAGGTAGAGTTTCTATTTGCCACATCCTAGTTGACGGTGTGAATAAGTGTTTTTAATATTTTTAAATTGTAATTACCGTATTTCTATCTAAATTATAAATTCAAAAGAGAAAAAAAAAGTTTAATTTTAATGGATTATAAATTTGGAAAATCCGAATAGATAATAACCACTATGGGCTGTTTTTATTTTTTTTTCCTCAGAAATAATATTTTTGACACATCATTACCATACCCTCTATTTACCATGTCACATATGTCTCAATTCACTAAACCATTGGAGATGCTATTTAATCTGTATTATACCAATAAAATATCTATATATACATATATAAAACTATGGTGAATTATAATTTTAATAATTTTATAAATTTAAATATTTTAGTATAAATATATTAAATAAAATTTGGTGTAACAAATATAATTCTAAAATAAAATAATATCATTTTTTTAGTCATTTTACATCTAACCGTTATTTAAAACCGCTACGGCTATTACCGAACAACCATTTGAACCGCTATTACAATCGCTATACAGATTGCTATATTAAATAGCTAACTACGACAATTATTCTAACCGCTACTTGAACCGCTAACGCCAAACATAGTTTTACAAAAGTGTGATATTATACCTATGTGTTTCTTGAACTATGAGTATACAATTCACCTTGGTTTGGTCTTTTTAAATTATTAAACCTTATGATATAACTTAGTTAATGTATAGAAACATATTGTGTCCATATGGAAGATATAAAAAAATTAGGTTAGAATCGCTTTAGGAGGCTAAAGGATTGAAGAACCATTAATGAGTAATTGAATTGTGTTAATAGCATAAAGGATAGATTGTCCTTATTCTTAATTTGATATAGACATGGTGTGACATGCCATTTGGGAACTAGAGATTGACCTATAGATAAATTTGGTTTAACTTCAATTGGGTGTGATTGCACCACCGCCCTTGAACGTATTGTTATTAATTTGGTTTTCGGACCCTATTAGGAGATTGGGTCCGATTGTCGTCTTTTACTCTATTATTCCGATTTCATATAACAACTAGAAATATGGACAATCATTGCTAATTAGATAACATTGCTATTATGATGCTTGAATTGTTGGTTTGATTATTATAATGTTCTTGATATGGGTTGATTGTAAAATGGTATCAAAATAAATAAAAAAAACTATTCGATAAATGAGTCAACTATACATATTTACTACTAATTACATGTTGGATAATGATAGAATAGATCACAAAATCACCAAATGCCATAAACATCAATTGTTGGGGTCTTTTGAGGTGAATTGCTTGGTTTTTTTTATTGTTTTATCTTACTGGTATTTTGGTTGGCGCCTTGGTCAAGAAGACCAAGGCGCGGGTTACTCTCGATACATTTTTCTGGGGCTTGGGTAGCAACTTTCTCCTAAAAGTCAAGGCACTTGTCACGACGTCAAGAACTCTCGGTACTTTTTTTTGCAGGTTGGTTGGTGGCTTGATCCTACAGGTCAAGACATGGGTCAAGAGGCGGAAAAATTTTGGTACAGTTTTCGACGGCTTGATCAGCCGCTTGGTCCTATGGATCAAAAGGCAGACCAAAGCCTGAGTATTGGGAAAAACTTCCCATATCTAACTGTTAGGATTGCCTTGAATCACAAGGATTTCCTTTTAGGAAGGTTTTCCTATTTTGAGTTTGGATCTATTTCTTAATGGTTTAATTCCTTGTTTTGTAAAGATTTGGTTTTTCTAATTTGGTTGATTGTATTCCTTAGTTGGAAAGGAAACAAATTAGGAAAGTATATTTGATGATCATTATAAATAGAGTTGTCTCATGAAGAAGAAAGTATCACGTCCTTTTGGGGTGGTGATCATTGGAGTTGGGTCATACCTGTGGGGGTAATGATCATTGGGGTTGGGGTTTCGCCATTAAAGAGATTTCGAGTTGAGATTGGGGTCATGCCTGCCGAGTGGGGTAATGATCATTGGATTGGGGTCATGCCTGCCGAGTGGGGTAATGATCATTGGATTGGGGTCATGCCTGCCTAGTGAGGTAATGATCATTGGATTGGGGTCATGCCTGGCGAGTGGGGTAATGATCATTGCATTGGGGTTGTCTCGCCTTTAAAGAGATTTTGATTTGGGGTTGTCTCGCCGTGGTGGAGTTGTTCACCTAAAAGAGATTCTAGTTGAGAAAGAAAACAATTTTGTGTGGAGAGAGAGTATTGTCTGAATGACTTGTAATCCTTATTTCTCATAGTAAAGTTGTTATCTTTCCGTGGATTAGGCAATTTGCCGAACCACGTTAAATATTGTGTTTGTGTTTGGGCTGATTATTTTGGTTGAATCAAATTAGGAATTAGGAAGAAATTGGGATAGAACAGGAAAATTTCCTAACACTTACTTATGCTTAGTTTTGATATCCCTATAATAGTAATTGATGATTGTGATATTTTAAGTGCATTTGTGTGTCTTACATGAATATGAATATATATATATATATATATGTTTATAAGAAGCATATATATGTGTATTTGTTAGAGTATGAAGTTGTTAACAAGGCACCAATAGCCAGATACTTTCTTTTCTTTCTTTTATGTTTTTTCTATGTGAAATGTTAACAGGTGATCGAGTAAGTACTGACGTATTGCATCCAAATTGAATCATCCTGGAGATCATCTTTATTTCTATTTTATTTTCAAGTTATAGTTACATTTTATTTTCGGAAATAATGAAAATCTTCACATCTTAGTTACTCTTTTAAGTTTAACTATATAATATGATTTATTTAGAAATGTATACTTCCATTTATGCTTATTGATTGAAATTTTGCTTATTAATGAAATATTGAAAGTATTATTATGATATTGATTATTTATGTATTTGAATATACTATTGTTAATGTGGCGTTACGGTCACCGTTTCGCGATTCCGTGTGAAAAGGGTAGGACATTACAAAATAAGGATAAAATATGCACATTTATGTCCAATCAAACTTTATCTGTTAATTTAGACAAAAATACTATATTAGTTTAGAAAATGTTATTAGTAAACTATTGATGTTTTTCACCAAAATTAAATGGAAAATCTAAATTGGCGGTAGTGTAGCGAAATTTTCAAAACCGGAGATATTTTGGAGAAAGTCATCGGATAGTAGTAAGTTACTAATATTTTCGGATAAAATGAAATAAAAATATAAATTGAAAGTAGTTTGAGGAATGTTCTCAAAATTGAGGTAATTGAGGGAATATTTTCAGAATTAGATTTAATTTAAAAATTATTTTTAAAACAAAATACTTTTAAAAATAATTTTAAAAACTAAATGATTTTTTATAGTCCTAATATTTCCTTCTATGTAAAATATAATTATTTATATAATTAACCAATAATAATTGATGTGTAGCTTTTTAATTTTAAAGGATATCTTGATTTGAATATCTCTCTTAAATTTAAAATGAGATGATTTCATTTTTAACCATTTCAAATTTTAAATTAAGTTAATAGACCATTCAAATTTTATTTTAAATTTTCAAATTTTTAAAAAGTTTTAAATTTTAAAAATAAATTAAATTAACCAATATGCTTTTCTAGACGCGTTTCACGACATTACCAACTAATTTAAGGCTGGTGAAGCGCGTGTTATAGACTGGTGATGCCGTGAAGCGCGTTTTTGAAGATATATTGGTTAATTTAGTTTATGTTTGAAATTTTAAACTTTCAAAAATTGATAAACTTAAATAAAGTTTGAATGGTTTATTTATTTAAAATTAGAGTTTGAAAAACTTATATTTTATAAATTTTCCAATTAAAATTTATCCGTGATTATTTAATACGTTTGAATGAATATACTGATACTTGAATTTTTAGAAAACTTTATGCATGTATGGACAAGGCATAAAATTAAAATTTTTCATGATACATAGATTAAGATTATAGAGTGCTCAATTTTCATGTTCATTACACAAGGTATAAAAATCATAAAAATACAAATCATTTATAATTATTCTTAACATTTTCATTAAAAAAATATGAAATTAGGAAATTGAATAGTGCGGAAGCCATTCCTCTAAATAAATGAACAAATACTTCTTATAGAATCTAATTTAATGCGAAAATAAATCATAAAAAATGTGTATCCAACACCTTTAAAAGCGTAGCTTATGATATTAAATTTCATAATATAATGCATCTTTATACATTAAAGTATTAAAATACTTTCTATAAAGTGCACTCGCTATTTTGATAGTAATTTTAACTCCTCATTTTAGTTTTTAAGTTAGGCCAGCCGCACCATCATAATCACCACCATAATAATAATAATAATAATAATAATTATTATTATTATTATTATTATTATTATTATTATTATTATTATTATAATAATAATTATTATTATTATTATTTTTTTTATTATTATAAACAAACTATCCTAATGCCATAGGGATTTTATCATCATACCACAGTCAAAATACCTATTTACACTATAGTTTTATAAATTTTCTTTTAAATAATTACATAACACTAAAAATGGAAAAAATATATGATAAATCTTGTATTTATCTATACTTTATATTTATATAACACAATATTTGAATAAAAATATATTATGTTTCATTAAAGTAGGATACACTAATGTAAGTGTATATGCTAAAGGTTTTACTTAAAAACCTGGTATATAATTTTCAAACATTTTATTTCCTGTTGTGAGATATATTACTATCAGGTTAATGCTTGCCTTAGTTGTTCATTTCGATTGAAAACTTAAGCAGATGGACGTTAAGACTACTTTCTTATGGGTTCTTGGATGGGGAGATTTTTATGGATCAACTTGAAGGGTTTGGTAAATGCGGAAGGAAAGTGTGCCTCTTGAAAAGATAATTATATTGGTCTTAAACAATCCCCAAAACAGTGGAATGAACGTTTTCATAACTATGGTTTAAAACTAAATTTTAAAAGAAGTATGTGTGATGCTTGCTTGTATTTCGAGTATTTTGAAAAATGTTTGTATTTTTGTTACTATATTCATGATGGCCAGATAATGATCTTTTATATGATGTTAAATCTAAGCTGAATGGTGAATTTGAAATGAAGGACTTAGGAGAAACTTCTAAGATCCTTGAAATGACTATAACGAAGAAAAAGAGTTGTAACAGGTTATTCTTTGATCAAAAGGGTTATTTGTATAATATTTTAAAGAATTTAAATAGGTATGATTCTAAACTAACATGTTTATCTTTAACTGTTTATCATAAACTAGATAAGAAACAGGTTTGTACACGCCCTAATCTTGCTTATTGGATAAATGTGTTGAGCATGTTTATGATGAAGCCTAGACATGAGCATTAGTATGCCATTAAGGGTGTTTTTAAATATCTTAAAGTCACTCTTGACCATGGTTTAGAATTTAGAAAATATACTAAGAAAATGTTTGTATAGTTGGATATATATATATATAAATATATTCTGACTTTTCAAATGATTGTGAATTTAGATGCTCAATTTTTTCATATATTTTTACTGTGTATGATAATTGTATATCTTGAAAATTTAGATTGCAATTCGATTTAACTTTATCAAACATTGAATTTGAGTATATATCATAAATAGAAGGTACTAAAGAATCACTCTGGATTCAGGAGTTGCTAAAGAAAGTTGAGTTAGTTATCTCTAAAGCTACTGTGTACACAGATAATCCAGGAACATATCATATTAACCGAAATCCTATTTATCATGACAGGACTAAGCATATTACAGTTAAATATCACTTTATTCGACTTAATATTTTGAATAATTGTGCAGGTAGAGCAAATCCTTACTAATGCAAATCCCTCGGATATGAGCACGAAAATTGTTCCTACAAATAAGCTTCTGTATTGCAAAAGCTTCTACACATCAACTAGGTCTAGTCTGAAGTTCTTTAAGATCTAGGATGTTCTATAAGAGTTAGTTTGGACTCACTAAGATTGAAGATGAAGATAATTCCATTATTTGTATTAGTTATAAATGTAATATTAGGGAAAATTTTGTTATAATATTTCCTTTCTATAATATGTATATTCAGACTTGTATTACGCTGCTCGTTCATATATACAGTGGGTTCAGACTTATACGCTGATGGGTTGGGTCAGACCCAATTATGTTGCAACCAGGTCATCGAAGTGGATCTGCTGATTTTCTCTAGTCATGATTTATTCTTTTGATCCGATTAGGGTCCACGCCTCAACTCGGATCCAAGTGCAGCTCTTGACCTACCTATATATATTTTCTTTCTCCTAGATTTAGACTTAAAGAATTTTGTAAGGGCTTTTGTTGCACACTCTCTCCCCCTCTGTGCTCTACTAGGGTTTTGGATCTTTGTGTTATTTTAGATTTTCTTTATGATTTCCGTCTTTGTTTTGCTTTGGTTAAGTTTGACCTATCCCTCCCTGTGCTCTACTAGGGTTTTGGATCTTTGTGTTATTTTAGATTGTCTTTATGATTTCCGTCTTTGTTTTGCTTTGGTTAAGTTTGACCTATAATTGTGACGAATCTATTTGTACTGGTTCTGATTCATAGTCAAGCCCCCATTTCTCAATTGTTGAGGTCCTTGTGGAGTAGCTCTTAGTAGGTGAATCACGTATGGCTCGTGTTATTTTACTTAATCTTGATTTTGTACTTGGGCTATCTTACTTAATCTACACCTTAATTACAAGAGTGATAGAATACCATACTAAACCATGTAAAAAATTACAACACAAACACATGAAGAGGGTACGAAAATATAAAAACATAAAATTTTGAAGACATCTATTTTCTTATAACCGATCTGCGTAATGAATTTATTACATGGGTATATATTCATCCTCGTGTCATATAAATAAATAAATATATAAAAATTATAATAATGGCTAAAATTCATCATGATATAAAATTATTAGGCGTTTTATATATATTAATATTCAAATGATTTTCCAATCAGTATTTCAGACACACTAATCCAATTTTATTTGAAAGTACAAATATATCGTTCTTTTTTTATTTATATATTTTAGAAGTTTCCATTACAAATAGAAATAATAAAATATAAAGGTGGAGTTAAAACACTATGCGCATAATTAAGATATATTGGTGATAATTTTCAAAATAAAGAGTAACATAACAATTTTTTCGACAAATTTTTTATCCGTCTTTTAACTTTATATACATGGATTTTGAAAGAAATCTCTTTCCTGATAATCGGACTGCGCAATAAATTTATAATCATACTATACAGTCAGTGTGTAAATTTAAAAAAAAATAAAAAAAAAATTAGTAGATTTACTCGAATCATAACAAAAAAAAAAAAAGAATGAGTTTAGCAAAATTGTAAATGTAAGCACAAATACTTATTATATATTAAAAATAGTTTTAAATGAAATAAATTATTATTAAACAATTTAGAGATAGAAAACTTAAATTGAAAATAATTTGAGAAATATTTTAAAAAATAGGGTAATTAAGAAAATATTTTTAAAATTGAGTATAATTTGGAAAATATTTTTAAAACCAAAAATTTCTAAGAAATTGTCTAAAAAGGAATTATTTGGAGATTTCTAATATTTCCTATAATGTAAAGTTTATTCTTTGTATAATCCACCAGTAACTTTTTAATTGTAACTCTTCAATTTTGGAAGGACATCTGATTTGAATATTGTACTAAAAAATTTTAACCCTGATTATTTCATGTTTGAATGAATATACTTGGGAAGTAGTATTAATACTAACACTTGCATTTTTAGAAACATTTTATGCATGCATGGACAATACATACATTCATATTATAGCTTGCTCAATTTTAATATTCAAGACAGAAAATACTAATCAAATTCAATCATTTATAGTTATTCTTAAAACATTTTTGTACAAATAGATGAAAATTAGGAAATTGAATATCTATTTACCCTCTTAATTTTATAACTCCCCAATTTTCAGGCCTTAGCTAGGCCAACAACACCATTGCATTGTAGTTTCTTTTTATTGATTCCCTAATTCCAAATAAATTTTATCAAATAATCATACCACAGTCAAATATCTATTTACCCTCTTAATTTTATAAAATCTTTTAAATAATCATACTACACTGGAAAAAAAATAGGAAAATATGATAAACTTGTATTTATCTATTAACTTTATATTCATATGATACAATGTTTGATTTAGTATTACATGATTCATTAATATACAGTAAAATAAGATAGGTGTATGACTGTAATAATATTATGTCCCTTTTTAAATTTGAGAAGATAGTATAATTTATTAATATAAGGTATAATTTTATAAAATAAAAATTTTATTAGGTTAAAAGTTGTTATTATTGGGTTATTTTATAAACAAATAGTTTCAATTTTTAAAATTATATTTAGTTGTTTACTTTAATTATTAAAAATCTACTACAATCAACCATCAATTTTAACTATATTATCACTTTAAATCAAAATAAAAATAATTGTAGTATATTCTAGTTGAGAACCATACAAGAACCATATCAACAAAAATTACAAAACAAACGTACTCCAAGAATATACAAAAATATGAACGCAATTTTGAAAATATTTTTTTCCTTGTAACCGACCCGTGTAAAGTATATATATATATATATATATATATATTCAATTTTACATATATAATTAATATATATAATAAAGATTAAAATTTATCCCATAAAAATCATCACGCGCTTTCTACAACTACAAATATACAATTTTTCTATTGTATTTTAGAATTTTCACATTAAAAACGTTGGAGATAAATCAATATCTATATAATTGGAATAAATTGATAATAAATTTCAAAATAAAGAGTAAAATGATAATTTTTTAATTGAATTTTGTATTTACCTTTCAATTTTATATACATATAAAAGTATATTTAAAAAATCTAAACATGAATTTTAAAAGATAAATCCATTTCCTAATAATGAAAGCGCGTACTATATAGTCAACATGAAAAAAAAATTAAAAGATATGAAAAAGAATACATTTACTTAAATCATAGCTGTAATTACAAAAATTGATTATATATTAAAAAAATAACTTAAACGAAATAAATTATTATTAAACAATTTAAAATTTTAAAAATAAAAGAAAGATATACACTAAAATGAAAAAAAAAAAATTGTATATGTATCATTCGATTCAAAATTGGTTAAATTTTTAGTGTATTATGTATATTTGAAGTATGGTAAAATAAAATAGGTGCGCAGGTGTGGTAATATAAAATGGATTCTCAAAAATAGTATAATTCATTAGTGTATGTTATCGTTTTATAAAATAATAGACTAAAATAAGTATGTTGTAAGCTGTTATTATTTAATTATTTTGTAAACAAATTGATTCCCAATTGGTGATTTATTTTTGCGAAAATTCTTTTTAATGAAATTTTTAAATTTCAAAATATAATTATAGGTCTGTTTTATAAAATATACAAAAGCAAGTATTTAGAAGTTTGGTTTTCATTTCATAAGCCGAATTTCTCAAAATATCCATGAATTTTTACAATTCACAGATTTTATGAGCTACGATCACAGTCTGTGAACTACGGTTAGTCTGTGAACTACGGTCACTGTAAATGGTCTATGGATTGAAAACCAAAGTTTAGTTTGGCAAACTTTTCAAGATAGATTTATAATTATATATTTGAACTTTTTATGATCTAAAAAATTCATATTTTTATAAATAAAAATTTAGGGTCATTTGCACTTTTGAGTTTTTTTATTTTAAAAAATTATATTTTTAGACCAATATTAAAATTATTACAAAACTAAACTTTTAAATTTATTTTTTCCAAAAATAGACCAAAATGACCATCTTACCCTTCGATATTAAAAAAAATACACAGCAGTTTTCCGGTATTACATACCAAGAAATAGACAAAATTGAAGTTTAGTTTCCCGGTGTGTAATTCCGGAAAGTAAAAAATCATTTCCTGATAGTACACACCAGGAAACAGACATGAATTTTGCCTGTTTTCTGGTGTGTAATACCGGGAAACAAAAAAATATTTCCTGATATTACACACCAGAAAACAGGCAAAAATCAAGTCAATTTTCTGGTGTGTAATACCAGGAAATGATTTTTTTTCTTCCTAGTACTACACACCGGGAAGCTGACAAAATTTTGTTCGCTTTCCGGTAGTACATAGCAGGAAGCTCAATTTTTGCAATTTTTTTTTAAAATTTATATTTAAAATTTTTTATAAAAAAATTTAAAGTTTATTTAAAACTAAAATAAAAAAGTTGATAATGTCTAATTTTAATTATACTGTGACTCTAAATAAAAATGATTGACGTAGAAAAGTATACAATAATCATGTAAAAAATCACAAAACAAACCAACTTTAAGAGTACAAGAAAATAAGAAAACATGAAATATCGAAGGTATCTCTTTCCTTATAACCGACCTGAAAAAGAATTTATTACTATCATATATATTCAGCTTCACATCACTTAAATGTGAATATATATATATATATATATATAACATGTAAAAACAAAATAAATAATAAAATATAATGATGTAGTTAAGCTACTATTTGTAAAATTGAGACCAATATGTGGTAGTGTTTAAAGTAAATAGTAGGTATAAGGGTCTTAAAAACCTCTTAACTTGATTATATTTTTCAAGTTAACCCTTTAACTTCACGAAAGGTCAATTTAATCCTTTAATTATCAAATTCTGTATCAATTAAGCACTTTTTGCTGATGAGGAGGGTTTAATTGAAATTTTAAAGTTAACCTATTTTGTTGTCGAATCAGTCTCCACATCAATAAAAAGGCTTAATTGACCCACCATTTGGAAGTTGAGAGGTTAAATTGACCATTAGTAAAATTTAAAGGTTAAGTTGAAAGATGTAGTTAAGTTCAGGCACTTCTAAGACCCTTATACCTGAATAGTAAAAATAATAATTTTTTCGATAAAATTTAAAATCCGCCTTTTAACTCTATAAAGGAAAATATATATCAATATTTGAAAGATAAATCTCTTTCCTAATAATCCAATTGCATAATAAATTTATAATCATAATATACAATCTACATATAAATTTATTTTTAAAAAAATTAAAATAAATTTATTAAAAGCGTAACCATGCATAATAAATTTATAATCATAATATACCATCTATATATAAATTTAAAAAAAATCAAAATAAATTTATTAAAACCGTAACCATACAAAGAATGGATTTAATAAAACCGTAACCATAAATATCTATTACATATATTAAAAATAAATTTAAATAATTTAGTATTTGAAAAATAGAAAAAAAAATATACATTAAAGGTGAAAAATAGAAAACGCGTAGAAGAAAAATAAATAAATAAAAAATGAGGTAGCTTATAAGAAGAAGATAGAAATGAGAGCATGCAAAACGGAGCTAAATGGAAGCTAAGACCTCAAGATTATAAATCCCAACACCCAATACAAATACAACTCACACCCTCTTTATTTCTTTCTCTCTCTACATCTTCTTCATTTTCTCTCACTAAATCTCTCCAAGATCTTCATTTCTTCTTCCTTCTTTAACACCTTCATAAAAACCTAAAGTACACCTATTCTCTCTCCTCTACCTCTCAATTTTATTCCTCCGATTCGATTGTTTGATCTCTCTCCTCTCGAATTCCGGTTCGGAGAGGAGAGACCTGATGGTGAGCAGCGGAGGAGCGGTGTCGGAGAATGGAACTGGGGAGGAAACGAACCAGAGCTTGAAAAAGGGACCGTGGACGGCGGCGGAGGATGCGATTTTGATAGAGTATGTGAATAAATATGGAGAAGGGAACTGGAATTGTGTTCAGAAGAATTCTGGGTTGATGAGATGCGGTAAGAGCTGTAGACTCAGGTGGGCTAATCATTTGCGACCTAATCTTAAAAAAGGCTCTTTTTCTTCCGATGAAGAGAAGCTCATCATTGAGCTTCACGCCAAGCTCGGCAACAAATGGGCTCGCATGGCCGCTCAGGTATATCATATATTTCATATATATTATATATAATAATAATATCTGTCATTTTTAATTATTTTTTAATTTATTTATTAATATTTCAGTTGCCTGGGAGGACTGACAATGAGATCAAGAACTATTGGAACACAAGGATGAAAAGACGCCAGAGAGCTGGATTACCAATTTACCCTCAAGAATTTCAAGACAAAGTTCAACACCATTACTACCACCACCACCCCCATAAGAAACCCAACACCAACACCAACATTTCTTCTTCGTCACTATCATCTCTCCTGACCTCACAAAACCCATCTCACTCATTCTTCAACACCTACAATCTCACCTCCCCACAAGCCCACATCCTCCGAAACCAACCCAATCCATTCTACACCACCACTACCAACACCAACCTAAACCACCAATTCAAGGTTCATTATGGTAACAACCATACTCCATATTTCCTCAACCGAAATGAACCACCTGTGTCCTTCCCTACCATGAATAATCCTCATGGTCTGAACCCGAACTTGAGCTTGAGCTTTGGTTCCAACGTATCTGGATCTATGTTAGACCCGAATGTTTTTGTCTCCGACCATGACTCGGAGCTCCCTTCCTCCAAACAGACCCATACTACTCCGTCCTCTGAATCCAGTGTTGGTGCTTTGTTAGGTAATAGTCATAGTCTTTGTGATAATATTAGCAATAGTGGTTTGTTAGATGCTTTAGTGCAGGAGTCTTGCAATTTGTCTCGCAATCGCGTGGATTTCAACTGCGGGAGTAGTTATTCAGCCGTCGAGAAGGGGAAAACTGTGATGGAGGAAGCTGGACTTGAATCGGTGGTTCAAAATGGTGGGGGTGATGCTAATCTGTGGGACAATTGGAGCTCTTCTGTTTCTCAGTCCTCAATTGGTATGTTATGAATCATTACTACACTTTTTCTATTATTTGCTATCATTTCGTAACTATATAGCTTGTAATTAATTTATAACGGTTAAACGAAATTCATGTGTTCTATTCATTAGTCTACTTTTATGAATTTTTTAAAGATTTTAAAATTACATTTTCTAAAAATGTATGTTTTCCAAAATCTTATTCCTTTTTCTAATTTTGTTTTATGTTACTCTTGCCAAGATTATAAATGCTTATTTCATTTTTATTAAAATTTTGTATTTTAATATTTAAAACTAAAAATAATAATTATAAATTAGAATAAATTTTATACATATAAAAAAGGGATATTTTATTATTTATTATGTTTATTTATATAGTAATTCAATGATTATAATATATTAAATTATATTAAATTTAAATTTTAAAATTTATAACATTAGAAATGAAAGGGAAAAAAATCATGGAAACAGCTTAGGAAATTTATATAACTTTTGAAATATTATCATTCTTCAACTTATAATTTAAAAATATTTTTAAAAAAATAAAAAATACAAATATGTGCATGCACGTACTTCATAATTTATTACTACATATTTTTAAAAATAAATTTCTTTTAAATATATATTTTTTATTTAACAGTATAATTTTAAAATATAAAATAATTATTATTATAAAAATTATATAATGTATTTATAATTAACTTTTTAATTCAATTGAAAATTTTAATTAACAAGTTTATTTTCTAAAACAATTTATACATATAATCGTAAATCACTGGTGATTGAGCAGGGATGAAGCGGAGCAGAGAAGAAATGGAGGATCAATTGTTGAATTCAATGGATGAAGATCTAATGAGTCTTCTCACCAATTTTCCCATGTCAATGCCACTCCCTGAGTGGTATCCATCTGGAAGCACCACCATGTCCGATGTCTCATCTGAAAGCAATGTGGAAAGTGCCCCACAAACAGTTTTGCCACCGACTCCTCCACCACCTCCGCCGCAACCCACCGTATCATCACCAGATGTACCAGATGTGCAGTGGAATCAGCTGAACTCCTATGGTCTTTGGAACAACATGCCGGGGATTCGTTGAATGGACATGAAATGTGTTTTTTTGAGAGTTGAACTTAGTTGTGTTAGGTTATAAAGTCTCTGTTAAAGGAACTTTCAATTGAATTTTAAATTTAGGTTTGGTTATCGATACAATCTTTCATATGGCTGTTTTATAGTAATTTTAATTTTATGCTATATTTTGTTAAACTCATTTTAGACGGTAGTGTAATTTTTTAATTTAGGTTTGGTTATCGATACTATCTTTCATATATATATATATTAGGTAAGTATATTTTTGTATTTTCAGTAAGTTTAGTAAGTTCATTTTTTAAAAGAAATTAAATTATCAATAAAATGATTTTGAAAATGTATTTACAAAAATAAAAGGGATTTTTTTTTACCGTAATAAATTTCACATATTAAAAAGAAAGTGAAAATTATTGAAAAGAGGCCGTCTAAAGTTTGAATAGTATAGGCCCATTTTCAAATTTTTACAAAAATAAGCTTTCTGAAAGTTTGATTTTCAGAAATAGGCCTACCCTCCACTTGAAGTTTTAATTTCAGTACTGCCATTCTGATATCACTTCATAAATTCTGAAATCTCTTCAGACATCTTTGAACCTAGATCAGAAATAAAATAACTGAATCACAAATTCTGATTTCATATAAAAAATGTGTGATCGTGGATCACAAATTGTGAAGTGCGCGATTTTTAGAAAATTTTGAGTCGAGGGTAAAATTGGAAGCACAGCCTATGAGATGCAAACCAAACTTTATAAAGCTTATATTTGAAAGTTTTTGAAATTGGGCCTATAAATAAAATTCAGAGTTTAAAAAGCTCATATATGAAAAAAAACCAAAAGATATTTTGGCCTTAAAATTATTTCTTTTTGAAAAAAATTAAATTACTAAAATACTTTTGGTTATTGTTTATCCATTAACGAATTAATATTAAACTAAAGGTAAATTTTTTATTTTTTATTTTGCTAAAAATGAAATAGTAGAGTTTTTTTTTAATATTGTAAATCTACGGTTGTGAATATTTGTTAATATTATAAATTTGCGGTGGTGAATATAAATTAAGAATATTCCAAAATTATTAAAAATAAAAATTCCATAAAAAAAACGGAAGAATTCATTCCAGAATAAAAAATGACAATAGTGATTTTTGTATTCATAAAATAAAAAGATTATAAAATTTTTAAAAATAATAATTAAAATTATTGAATCAAATAATATTATAAGACTTGACACGCGTGGATGATAGTTTGTACCTGCTTATCTATGATTGTAAATTTTTTATATAATAAAATATTTTTTTTTTTTTGTGATTATCTTTGATAACCACGTATACAATATGGTATTAAATTGTTAACTCTTTGTTAAATTTATATAATATATTAAATTACTTATTAATTAGATAGAATTTATATATAAATTAAATTAAAATATTAATAAATTAATTAAAATTAAGAATAAAATTAAAAATATGCTATACCGAATTTGTAATAACAATAAGGCATATGAAAGAAAAGGAAGTTGTATCTTGAATAAATGGAAAAGTGCATTTTAATATTAAAGAAAGAGAAAAATTAATCTGTTTAAAATTATTATTTTTTTAATATTAAAATGAAGAAAGGAGGAAGTATATCCTATCCATAACACATGTTTTTAAGATGGGTTTGTAATTAAGGTGGATTGAAAAATCTAATCTAATTAAGAAACAAAAATATTATATATTATCCAATACTCCATATAAACAACCTTCCCAATGCTATATTTATATTTAATTTAGCATGAAACAAAGTGGGATAAAATCAAATTAAATTAAATAAATTATACATATATATTTATTATAATTTATAAATTATTATTATATTTTCATTTAGAGTCTTTAATGATTATCCAATTACATTTAAGATTTTAAAAAAATAAAAAATAAAAATTCTTCCTTTCCTTTTCATCTTGTATTATGATGTCATACAGTACAAAAATGAATTCTAAACTTACGAGAAAAAAAATCGATACTTAATTGTTTTTTGGATAAAACTATTACAAATTGATTTAAATATAAATTAGAAAAAATTTAAAAATAGTTCGAATATTTAATTTGAATTAATTAATATAAGGTTATTTTTATTTTTGTTATTTTATAACTTTTACAACTTTAAAAATTTTTAAAAATATTTTTCAAACTTTCATTTTTAAAAAATAAACTAAATTGACCATTTTTATCCTTCTATGAAGATCTTTACACTGATTTGTGGAGGTGTGAAAGTGATATGTGAAGAGTACCTTCACATATGTGATGGTCTATTTTTTAAAATTAAAGTTTGAGTGACTCAAAAATAGAAATAAACTTCTATTGGTTTAGTTTTGAATTTTTAAACTTTATTTGGTTTATTTTATATAATTTTTCCATTAATTTATTATGTATAATTTTTAGTGTGTATTTCATAAAACATTTCAATTGATCTACCATCATTTAACTTTTTATCTTTAATTATGATGTTCGATAATATTTATAATTTTTTTGTCTAATAGAAGTATCATTCTATTCACAAAAAATGTTTCGTGAACTCCCAATTTGTAAATTGATTATCAAATCCGTTACTCAGATTATGAAATTCTTTTTCAAAAAATTTAAGGCATAAAATTTCAATTTTTCTATATTTAAATGTATACAAACACGGTATGTCAACGAGTAATACCATATCAAGCATAATAAAAATACAACAAAATAAATAAAGATGTAAACTTATTTGGAGGATCAATTTTTTTCATCTCCGTATTATGATCCTTACTTTTATTCTTCAAGAATTTTTTGAAAATTATTTGGTCCTTTTATTATTTTTAGGGAATTTTTTTTAAGACCATAAAAGTTTACTTTATAATTATAGGTCAGTTTTAAAAAGTTTGCAAAACTAAAGTTTGATTTTCACTTCATAGGTCATTCACAGACTGTGACCGTAATTTACAGACTGTGAGCGTAATTCACAAAATCTGTGAATTTAAAAGTTCAGGAGTATTTTGAAAAACTCGGCCTATAGAGTGAAAACAAAACTTTTAAAACTTATTTTTGTATATTTTTAAAAATAGATTTATAATTGTATTTTAAAGTTTAAAAGACTCATTTAAAATAATTTGCACTTGTTTTTATTTGTCTTTTTTTTTTCTTTCCATCTTCCTCTTTCCATTACTTCTTCATTTTCCTTTTTCATATTTTCAAATTAATAATTAATTTTCAAGTAATTTGGTAGGATCCCAACATCATCAGAACAAAGTTATCACTTTCTGATCGGAAGGAAACAACCAAATATATTTGTGCTGATAATATGTTATAAAATTTTAGGAGAAGAAATGGTAGAAGTAGAAGAGTATACAAAGGCAGTAAGCTATACCCTATAAAAATAGGGAAGAGAATAAATTAAATTAAGAGTAAGAGTATAAATACAGGAAAAGACTACCCTAGTCCCGGTCTACCATGTCATTTGTGAGCCCAATCAATCATATTCCTCCCTTTTAATTGTGGTAGACCGGGACTAGGGGTGTTCAAAAAATCCGTGACCCGATCACCCGACCTGAACCCGTCGGGTTTATCAATGTTCGGGTCAGTCCGGGTCCACCCGGTCCACACATTTAGAAAAAGTTGGGTTTTTTAACAGGCCCGACCCGACCTTGACCCGACCTGATAGACCCAATAAGCATTTATTTTTATTATTTTATTATTTTAGTTTTTGTGTATATTACTAAATATGTGGTATTTTTAACTCTATCCAAGTTGTTTTAGGTTATAAATGATATCATATATTTATATATTTGAAAAAATTTATATCATTTTTTAAATTTTTTTTATTATAGGGTCTAACCCGACCCGACATGACCTTGACCTGAGACCGACCCGAAATGTTAAAAGGTTCGGTCCGGTCCATATTTTTACCTCCATTTCGGGTTTCGGGTCAGACGGGTCGGTCCGGGTTTGACCCGAACCCAATCCATGAACACCCCTAACCGGGACCATGGTAGTCTTTTCCATAAAAAAAATGCAAGATAGCTCGTAAATATGCAATGTAGCAACCAATTTCATTACTTTCTTGCTTTATTTATAGAGTGTTGGGGTGTCAAACTCAATACCATATCGATAGTACAAGGGGTTAATGTATTGTACATATAGAGTGGAGAGAACTATATTAGTATGAGACATTTTGGGTGGTAGTGCTTAAGAACACATCAATGCCAGCTCGATCCTAACCAAAAGCAGATATTATCATAAATAATGTGGGAGTTGAAAAGAGGCCTAATAGCAAGATTCGTGTTTGGTCTGTCTTGTGTCGAAAGTATTCCTCATATATTGTGGTAGTTAAGCGGTGAGTTCGTTGGGTTAATAATGGTGGTGCAAGATAATTTGAAAGATCGATGAATTACTAAAGGTGAGATCAATGAGCCAATGAATTATCTTCAGGGGATGATACATGGTGTGTGGTCTTTGGTTTGAATGATCGGTGGATTAACTCGAGGGGAGGCAATGAGACCTTTATTTTGAAGGGAAGAATTATTGGAATGTCAAACCCAATACTACATTGGTATATAAAAGTTTCCAGAGAACTCCATTAATATGAGGCCTTTTGGGTGGTGGTACCAAAGAATAAATACGTGCAGGCTCGGTCCTGATCAAATGACCGATAATATCAAACTAACATGGGAGTTAAAGAGAGACTCCAGAACGTCCAACAAGTGGTATCAGAGTCTGATTTAGAAATTGAGCTCGTTGCTAGATCCGTGTTTAATATGCCTTATGTCAAAAGTTTTCTGATATATTTTAGTAAGCGGCAAGTCCCACTTGTTAGTAACGGTGATGCAACATGATTTGACAGATCCTTGAATTATCTCGAGGGGGAGGCTAAGCGATGCGTGGTCCTTATTTTGTTGAATCGGTGGACTTACTTAAAGGGAACAATGTGGCCCTTGGTTTGAATAAGAGATTGTTAAGGTGTCAAAATCAACACCATATTGGTAATATAAGGGGATAATGTCTTGTATATATATTATTAAAAAAATCCATTAGTATAAGGCCTTTTGAATGGTGGTAAAAAAAAATCCTTACAAACTCGGTCCTGACCAAAGCAAACAATATCATACTAATGCAAGAGTTGAGGAGTCAGCTCCAGGGGCCTTGGTTCAGATATGAAACCAATAGCAAGATTCGTATTATTTGGTGTGTCTTATGTTGAAAGTCTTCCTGATATATTATGGTGGACCGATGACGAATCCCATTAGTTAGTAATAGCAGTGTAAGATAATTTGATGGATCGATAAATTACTTGAGGAGAAGTCGATGGACTGATGGATTATCTCAAAGGGAGAATACATGGCGTATGGTCTTTGATTTGAATGATCGATAGACTTACTTGAGAGGAGGCGATATAGCCTTAGTTTGAAGGGAAGAATTGTTGGGATGTCAAACCCAGTACCATATCTGTATATAAAAGTATCCAAAGAATTCTATTAAAATGAAACTTTTTGAGTCTTGATACTCAAGAACAAATCTGAACGAACTTGATCCTAACCCAAAATGAACAATATCAAACTAACACATAAGTATGGGTGGACAGAAAAACTGAAACCAAATTAAACCGAACCGAACCGGCGTGTTCAGTTCGGTTCGGTTTTTTATTAAATTCGGTTCGATTCGGTTTTGAGGGTAAAAAACCGATTATATATTTGGTTCGGGGTTTTCGGTTAGGTTTTAACCCGAACTAAAAAAATTAAACTAAATTAATTCAGTTTTTTCGATTTTTATCAGTTTTGGATCGAACCGAACCGATTAATTTTAGTTTAATTCGGTTCGATTTTGAACCTCGGTCCGGTTCGGTTCGATTCGGTTCTCCAAAATCAAAATCGAAATTTTGTTGGAACCGTGCCCACCCTACGTATGATATAAACTTTTGACAGAACGTAGGCTGATATGGATTATGCCAATAGAATAAAATGACACGGTGAATAGTACAGTATGCGTCTTTAGTAAAGCTCCATATATAAACCGGTGGATATCAACTATTTATTACATTCCAAACAATTTATATTTTAAATTAATTTTTGAAAAAGAAAAAATATATATATTTTCCAATAGTCTTAAAAATAATAATTACCATTTAAATTATATTTTAAAAGAAATAATTTAAAATAATAAAAAAACATTCAAATTTTATAATATTTTATTTTGCAAAGTTATAATCACATAAAACTAAAAAAATTAATAAAAAAATTATAAATAATTTTGATGAGGTGTGAGTAATGTTTATATGTTTAAGTGGTTTAATTAATCAGGTAGTTTTAGTAATTTCTTTTTAATTTTTAATTTAATCATTTTACTTAATTTTTAATATTTTATTAAATAATTGAAACATATATATTTTTTAATTTTTAATTTCAAATTTTACTAAACTAAAATAAATTATTACATAGTTTTAGTACTTTTTAAAAATGTTTGTTTAATAATTTTAAAGATTTTTTAGTTGGAATTTTTCAATTTACTAGATTAAAATCAATTGGTCAGTAGATTAAATAGTTTGTAAATGTTTGGTTAAAATTTTTTAAATATTTTTTAACTTCAATTTTTTCTTTTTGTTTTACAGAACTAAAACCAATTTTTATTTAGTATTAATAATGTTGAACTATTTTGTTTTATAATTTTTTATTTTTTTAAATTTTTTTAATTTACTAGAACCAACAAAAAAAAGTTAAAAAATAAACTAAAAAATTTAAAAATTTTTAAAATATAATTTATTGGTTTAGTAAAATTAAAATTTAGAAATTAAAACTATAAATTATTAAAATGATGAATTAAAATTTAAAAATTTATAAAACTACATAATTATTTGTTTAGTTAATGTAAATTTATAAAAATAAAAATTATTTAAATTATTAAATAATAAAATTTAAATTTACCAAAACTATTTTTTTTTTAAAAGTTTAAAGTTATTAAAAACTTCTAAAACTACATAATTAATAAATTCATGGACAAACACAAAAACCACACTCACCTTACTTAAATCCGTAATTTTAGTTTTGGATAGTATTTTAAAGTGATTTATTGAAACTTTATAAAATCAAATATTTTAAATTTTAAATAATTTTTTAAAATAATTTTCTATATATATCACAATACAAGTTATTTGAAATACTTTTTACTCATATTAGTTATAATTTTCAACTTAAATTACATAAAATTTTTATTTCAAAACAATAATAAATTATATTTAAAGGGAAAAATATGGTTAATCATTTGGAGCTGTGGGAAGGCTCCAGACTCTAGCCGACCTATACTAAATGCTAGGCATTGCAGAATTATGATATTTCTCATATGGACTAAGCTAAACAGGTGAACCAAATGTGGTCTAGATTCACACTCTCATGTCTATATAGATATATTTCTGTATGGCATTTAAAAAGGATGATATCAACTCCAGATATTTATTAATTTAAAAGTAGTTTAAAGCAGAAAATCCTGGAAGTGTACATGTCATATGCATGAAAAGCTACAGTCTACATTAAAAATGACTAAATAAATCATCCTTCACAATTTGGCTTTCCTAAATAAAAGACAGACATGAGAAACCCATTTAGCATCAGCAAATAATGGTCGGCTTTATCTATCCCCCAAATCTCGCTAATGTAATTTGGACTGCGGAACTCACTTGCATGAATGGGAATAATTCACGTCATCCATCATTCATCTATATAATCCATTCAATTATACTTGTTAGCATGATAAAAAAGTTTATGAAACTATTATCATTTTAGCAGTCAATTTATTTTGTGTGATAAATTCGAATTTTATTGAATTTATTATTTTCTTTTTTCGATTTTAAAAAAATATTTTAACTATATTAGTAGTGTAATAAATGATTACACAAAATGGCTTAGGGAAAACTATTAACTATTTTATTAATTTTTTAAAATTTTAGATTTATTTTTATTTCTAAAAATAACCTTATTTGCTACCATGGATTATGTTTTGCACGAATATTTTTCTTTCCACATTTAACTTTTTTTACCACGTTATTAAGTAGCATTTTTCGACTAGCATCTTGACTAGCATAAATAATATTGGATAAAATTAACATCTTAATTAATTTATAAAACTCAAATAACATAAACGGATATAATATTATATTATTATTTTTTTAATTTAAATAAATTAAATATTCTTAAAATCATATAAAAATAAATAATTAGTTAATAAAATTAATTAATTTCTTATTTTATTAAAAAATAAATAATTTATTTATAATTTTTTAATAAAAAATAACAATAAATATATTTTTTAATAATAAAAATAATCTTATAACAACTTCAATTTGGATAAGATAATGCTCGAATAATTTTATAAAAGTTCTCTAAATATTATTTTTATTAACATTTGTAAAAACACTAAATTATAAGTTGTTGGGTGAAACACATATATTAAAAGTTATAAAAATTATTAAAAAACACAAAAAAAAAGAAAAAATTAACAAACTCTCAACTTTAAGATAAATAAATAAATAAAAGCTTATGCTACAAATACCCATTATCCAAGTAATCTACTCCTAATAGTAATTAAGATAATTTAATTAATATTTTTTAATTATTAATAGATGAAAATTATTTTAAAAATAAAATAATTCAATAATATTTTTAAAAATGAAAGGTAAAGTATAAAATTATCACTTAATAAAAAAGCTGAACAAAATTATGTATGTTTTTAACAAATAATCTACTATAATTTTTTTTTTTTTTTATGTTACGAACTTTTGATTATATAAGTTCATCACAAATGTTTACTAATTCGTAACAAGAATAAAATATATTGACAGGTAATTTAATAAAATCAAATTTAAAAAAATATATTTTAAAATGTAAAGTTTATTTAATTTATTAATTTTATTAAAATTTAAAAATATAAGTGTCAAAATGTGTCGAACCAAATTCACTTTATTCATAATAAATTTTTTATTTATAAATGAGTTAAGCAGATTAGTATGATAGTGTGAATTCATCTTATTTATTATTTATTATTAAATTCGTGTCGATTTGTGATGAACGATTCTTGTTAAATTATGACTTAATATTCATACAAAAGAAAAATAATATCAAAAAATTTCAAATAAAAGATATTTTATCAATAATGTACAAATTATTATTTTACTGAAAATATTTTTGTAAAATGATATATAGTAATATTTACGTGATTAAATACATATTTTTTTAAAAAAATTATAATATATAAAAATATTTTTTTAAATTACATTAAACGAGTTTGCACATTAATCTGTAGGAGACGAATCATATCGTTAATAAATAAAAGTTCATTTAATTTCAACCCAATTTTCATCTCTCTTTAAAAATAAAAAAAAAAAGGTTAAATGATGCACTATTAGAATCAAATTGAATGATACACTATTAGAATCAAATTGAGTCCAACTTAATATTCAAGAAACAAAAATAATATTATTTCAAAATTCAATAACAAATTAGATACATCTTCGGGTGATGGATATGGACAGTACGAGGGAAATATATGGATAAGATGGTAGGGTTCATAAAAGCTTTTGGAATTCCACTTGTAACTTGCTAAGAAAGAATGACATACAAGTGAGTCTTTCATTTCATTTCAATTCAGCTGTCGTCGAAACCCTTAGAATTCATTGTCTTTAAAACACCTCATCTTCACTAGCAGAGATCATGCTTACTATCCTTCCCTCAATCACCGCCTACACTCTAAATATTAAAATATACACAGATAATTTCATAATTGTAGTACATCATAATATTAGCTGGCCATATGGTAACATGTTTCACGTTCTCTTCCTTTGTTTTCTTGCGTTTCTATTTTTCAAGCTTCGTCACTCCTTATAAATGTCATTTCGTTTTCTCACTATTGCATCACCTCTGTGTCATATGTTATTTAATTTGGTTTATTTATTTAATTTGTTCCTTCTCGAATCGATCCAAATACCTATTTTTATATAAATAGTTGATTTAGCATGGAAATCGGAGCGAAATGGAAGGTAAGACCTGTAGTTTATAAATTTCACCACCTAAGACCTACCTTCTCCTTCTCTCTATACATCTCCTAGATTTTCATTTCTACCTCCTTAAAAATCTAAAAATATCTATTACACAATTTCTGTTTTCTTACCTTCAATTCCATTTTTCTTTTTCTCTTTAAAAAATAAAAATAAAAATAAGTTCAATTTTGATTGAATTTATTTAATTTTTTTTTAAATTTCATTACCCGTCTCTCTCCTCTCGTCTAGTTCTCTTTTGGGGAGGAGAGACCTAACGGTTATTGGTGGTGGAGGATAGATATAGAGAATGGTGAGCAGCGGAGGAGTGGTTTCAGAAGGTGGAAAAGGGTCGTCGTCATCTGGAGGAGGAGATATGAATGGGAACATGAAAAAGGGGCCGTGGACGGCGGCAGAGGATTCTATTTTAATGGAGTATGTAAAGAAACATGGAGAAGGGAATTGGAACGCTGTGCAGAAGAATTCAGGGTTGATGAGATGTGGTAAAAGCTGTAGACTCAGATGGGCTAACCATTTGAGACCTAATCTCAAAAAAGGCTCTTTTTCTCCCGAAGAAGAGAAACTCATCATCGAGCTTCACGCCAAACTCGGCAACAAATGGGCTCGCATGGCCGCTCAGGTATATACAACTTGTGTTCATTTTATTTTTCTTTTCATGTTAAATGATTTTTGTTATTATTATTATTATTCAGTTGCCGGGGAGAACCGACAATGAGATCAAGAATTACTGGAACACGAGAATGAAAAGACGCCAGAGAGCAGGATTACCAATTTACCCTCAAGAAATAAAACAAAAGGCAACAGCTTATCACTTGCAACAACATCCACATAAAAGACCCAACACCACCAACAACAATTCCTCTTCATTGTCTTCCCTTCTCACCTCACAAAACCATCAAACCTACAACCCCTCTCTCTCACTCTTCAACGCCTACAATTTCAACTCCCCACAAACCCACATCCTCCAAAACCAATCCAATCCATTCTACACCACCACCAACAACCCAAACCACCAATTCAAGCTCTTTTATCCTAACAACACTACTACTACTACTATACCGTCCTCTTCTTTTTTCTTCAACCACAACACTCAACCTTTGTCTTTTCCAACCATGAAAGTCAACCATGGTTTGGACTTTGACTTTAGTTCGATGGTAGCGGGAGATCCGAATGTTTTCGGATCCGATAATCGTGATTCGGAGCTCCCTTCAACCCAAACAACCCCATCATCCGACTCTAGCGGTGGTGTTGGTGTAGGAAATAATAGTAATCATAATTTGTCTAGTAATGTTAGCAATAGTGGTTTGTTAGATGCTTTAGTGCAGGAGTCTCACAATCTATCTCGAAATGACGTGAATTTCAATGGTGGGGTTAATGATAGTGACACTAATTTGGAAGAGAAAGGAAAGAGTGTGGTGGATTATGTAGGTGGACCTGAATCCACCATGAACAATGCTGGTGGTGATGACTTGAGCTCTTCGCATTCTCAATCTTCAATCGGTAAGTTGTAGTTCATAATTCGTCTAACATTTATTTAAAAATATAAATTAAACTTTCTTAAAATATAGTCAAATTATGAGTAATCATAAATCAATTTGGCAGGGATAAAGCGAAATAGAGAACAAATGGAGGACCAAGCGATGAATTCAATGGATGAAGATTTAATAAGTCTTCTCAACAATTTTCCAATGTCAATGCCAATTCCTGAATGGTACCCATCACGAAGCACCAACACATCTAATGCCTCATCTTCAACCGTCACTGCTGGAAGCAATGTTGAGAGTGTCCCTCAATCAAATATGCCACCAACTCCTCCACCTCCGCCGCCACAACCTACTGTTTCGTCACCGGAAAATCAATTGCCCCAGTTGAGTTCATGTAGTAGTTGGAACAACATGCCTGGAATTTGCTGAGATAAGAGATGATTTGTTTTTAGAAAGTTGATCAGTTTAGTCGTGTGTTAGATTTTCTTTAAGTAATTGGAGTGATAAGTTTTAAATTTAGGTATTATGCAATCTCTACTGACTTTAGGATAATTTTTATTGTTATTTATTTTATTCTTAAATTCACAATTATCGGGTGAAGTTTATTTTAGATGGTATGTTATTTCTTTGTATTATTATATGTTTCAAAAGATTAGATTGTAAGTTAATATTAGTTGAAGTACTTATTTCTGGATGAATTTATAAAGATGAGTTGGTTAGTTTATTTTTCTATTTCATTTTTTATTTATAATTTTTGTCAATTTTTTACTAAAAGTAATTTTAATTTATTTTTAAAAAAATATTAAATTGAGAGTGAAAACTGGAAAGAACCAAATTAAAAAATAAATAACAAACCAACCCTAGAGAATTGATGTAACAAGGAAGTGAAATAGAAGAGATTGTTGTCAACCACTTTGGCCTTTCATGAGTGCAAATTACTGAAAACATACTCCAGCCACCAAATTGCATTAGGTAGCATATGGGATAATAAATGTTTACATTTATTCATTTTTATTTAAAATTTTTACTATACTATCAAAAATCCATTCACTTTTTATTTTATATTTAAATTTTTAATCATTATATTTTATCAGATTATGATTTAATAAAATAAAATAAAATAATAGTTTAAAAAATTAGGTAAACACGTAACACAACCCGTTATCAAATTTATTTTTTTTTTTTCAAAGCAAGATTGAAACCATGGTAACAATCAAACCCATATTTTAGAACTGCCGGTAGGAGAAAGTATAGTTACTATTATTAAAAAAAAAAAAATGCGTAAAAGCCATCGAGTCACCGATTTTGAGGTATGTGTCAAAGGTTGAAATGGGGTATTTTAAGTTTTAAGGTTCTATTATTTCAGTTTTCTCACCCTAACAATATTTAGATATACTGTCATTCTTTTGGATTTGTATCTGCTCAAAGCAATGAGAGATTAAGTATATAATTTAGATGAGAGATTAGGTATATAATTTAAGAACGGGTTTTCCATATTAGAGTTTTCCATATTAGAGTTGCTTTTGTTAATCACAACACAACAGCTGTGTTTATCCCTAACATAACCATATCATATTTATCTCATTGTATATTTATCTCTTTAGTATTCTGGTACAATTGAACTTCTTTTAGTCTTGATGTATATCTGTTAGTTACACTACGTGTATATAAAGGCACATTGCCTTATAATGAAAATATATTTCTCAATCCAAAATTCTTCCATCCTTAATTATTTTACATGGATCAGAGCTTTGATCCTAATGGCTTTTTTTCCGATTTCGACTTCCTCCTCCATTACTCCATCAATTACATCTTCATCCTCCTTCTCTATCAAATTAAACTCCAAGAATTATCTCTCTTGGAAAACTCAATTTACACCTATTCTTAATTTCCAATATCTTCATGGATTTATTGATGGATCTACTTCTCCTCCTCCTAAAACATTACCCACTTCCTCCACCGATGTTGCCCCCATTCCAAATCCAGAGTTTGAACAATGGTTCAAAAAAGATCAACTCCTCCATTCTTGGCTTCTTGCTTCCCTTACAGAAGATGTTTACCCACTCATTATCGGTCTCACATCTTCCCATGCCGTTTGGCAAGCTCTGTCCAATGCTTTTGGCTCGATTTCTCAAAATCGTCAACTTCAACTTCATATAGAACTACAAGAATTGAAAAAGGTTGATCTTTCTGTCTCCTCCTACCTTTAGAAGGCCAAATCTCTAGCAGATGAACTCAATGCCGCTGGACGTCCAATTTCCTCTGCAGAATTCAATGCAATCATTTATCGAAATATTGGTTATGAATATCATCCAATTATCACAGCCCTTAATCTCAGAAGTGAACCTGTGTCCTTTTATGAACTTCATGGGAATTTTGTAGCTCACGAGTTGCTCCTGAAAAATTCTCATAAACCTGTTGCAAATCTCACTTTCAAGAATACAACACCTCTCTTGCATACACCTTCTCGCCCACGCTCTTCTTCCAACAATCTTTACTCTAGACCCACTTCTAATCAATCAGGAAACAACAGAAATCGTCCAACCTGTCAGATCTGTGGTTATCGGAATCACACCGCTCTTACCTGTCGTCACCGGTATCAAAAAGAGCAATCCTGTGGCAATAACAATTCTCGACCAAATGTTAATGTTACTGTTGTTCATCAACCGGACTCTTCGGCACAAATCCCTTGATATCCTGACACAGCCGCAAATTATCATATCAGTCCAAACACTCAGCAGATGACCCAAATCAATGAATACACAGGCCCTGATCAATTATATGTTGGCAATGGGCAAGGTTTGACAATTTCTCACACCGGTAATGGTTTTATTTCCTCTTCTGATAATTCATTTAGAATGAATAAAATTTTATGTGTTCCTGCCATCCAAAAACATTTGTTATCTGTCCAAAAATTTACTTCTGATAATTCTATTTTCTTTGAATTTTGGCCAAATTACTTTCTGATAAAGGACCAGCACACCAAGAAAGTTCTGATGAAGGACCAACTGAAGGTGGACTCTACATGTTGCGACAACCCAAGCCCACTGCATTTCAAGCAATTGTTACTCCTTCAATGGATGAGTGGCACAGTCGACTAGGTCACCCCAATGTTCAAAAAGTATTTTCTTTAGCTAAACAAAATAAAATTTCGGTTTCCAATTCAAGTCTTAGTCCTTGTTCTAGTTGTCGCTTAGGAAAGTTGAGTCGTGTTCCTCTCGCATCCAAGGAGCACAAAAGTATTCGTCCATTTGAGATTATTTATTCAGATGTTTGGGGCCCTGCCCCTATTCAGTCAAGTATGGGTCATCGTTATTTTGTCATTTTTGTGGATTATTTTACTAGATTTACATGGATTTATTTTTTGAAAGCCAAAAGTGAAGTCTTTGATGTATTCAAACAATTTGAGCAAATAGTGCTTCGACAATTTGATAAAAAAAAATTTATTGCATTTCATTCAGATTGGGGTGGTGAATATCAGCGTCTTCACAATTATTTTAAACAAAATGGCATCCATCATCGCATTGCATGTCCATACACACATGAGCAAAATGGCATTTCAGAAAGAAAAATCAGACATTTAGTAGACACAGGTCTCACTCTTTTAGCGCACGCACATTTACCACTAAAATATTGGAATTATGCTTTGGAACATAGTGCCATGTTAATTAACGTGTTACCATCTGATGCACTTCAAAAACTTTCACCATATTATAAATTATATTCCAAAGATCCAAATTACTTAGCTTTTCATCCATTTGGATGCTCAGTCTTTCCATTGTTAAGACCATATAACTCCCACAAATTCTCTTTTCGTACATATGAATGTGTTTACTTGGGTCAAAGTCCTTTCCATGCCGCATATAGATGTCTCGATGCATATACAGGTCGTATTTATCTTGCCAAACATGTTCGTTTTCACTCTAATATTTTTCCTTATGGAAACCATGCCACCCTCTCATCCAAGGAACATAAAGCAGATTCGCATTGGCTTACTGTGACATGTACCGGTTCTCTTCACACCTCAGGTCCTTAATCTAATTCTTCTCCCCCAATATCCACCAACTTAGATCAATCACAACCTGATCCTATCTCTCCTTCCCTAACATCTTCCAACTTAGATCCACCACAGACTTCCTTTGACCAACCCGCAAGCACAGCTACTGTTCCTACTAATACCACCACACAACATCGAACCCGCCCTGTTCCCACTACACCCACCACACACCATCAAACCCATCCTATGTTTCTCCGCCCAAATCCAAAACCAAAAAAATGGGCATACATTGCCACCTCTACCATAGCACAGGAACCAAAATCTTTTATTCAGGCTAATAAATATCAGGAATGGAAAGTTTTTATGTAGGATGAGATTGCAGCCTTGCTTCTCTTGTTCCACGCCCTGCCAGTGAAAATGTAATACAGAATAAATGGATTTATCGAATCAAGCGGAAGTTTGATGGATCCATTGAGAGGTACAAAGCCAGACTCGTGGCAAAAGGCTTCACTCAGCAGTTTGGTATTGATTATGGAGAGACATTTTCCCCGGTTTTCAAGTTCACTACTGTACGTACAGTGCTTTCCATTGCTACGGTTCGAAGTTGGGAGGTGCGACAACTTGATATATCAAATGCCTTCCTTCATGGTTTTATTGATAAAGAGTTATACATGGAGCAACCAATTGGATTCGTGGACCACAATAACCCAAATTATGTTTGTAAACTTCAAAAATCTCTATATGGGTTAAAGCAAGCACCTCGTGCTTGGTTTGAACGACTCACTAAATTTCTTCAATCTCTCACGTTTAAACGCTCTCAGGCAGATCATTCTCTGTTTATTTATTCTCAAGGTACTAACTTCTTGTTTATGTTGATGACATCCTTGTCACAGGCCCAACACCGTCCATTATTCAATGGTTTGTCACTAAATTACAAACAGTGTTTCCTGTTCGAGACTTGGGCGACATTCATTACTTCTTAGGCATTGACATAATACGAACAAAGAAGGGATTGTTATTATCTCAGTCTAAATATATAGAAGACATTTTACAAGTTACAAACATGATTGATTGCAAGGGTTGCAACACACCGATGTCCACCTTGCCGAATATGAGTAAAAATATGGGTACTCTCTTATGTCAGGCAATGAATATAGACAAGTTGTTGGGGCTCTTCAGTATATCACTTTAACTCGTCCCAATATTGCATTCAGCGTCAACAAACTAGCACAATTCATGCACTGTGCTACAGATGTTCACTGGCAGGCATGTAAACGTCTCCTTCGATACATTCGAGCAACTTCTACACATGACTTATTGCTTCAGCAACAATCTACCTATGAGCTTCATTGTTATTCTGACAGCGATTGGGCAGGATGCCTAGATGATAGACGTTCCACAGGAGGGTATTTAATCTACTTGGGTCAAAACTTGGTGTCATGGTCCTCCAAGAAACAACCCACGGTTGCCCGGTCCAGTACTGAAAGTGAATACAAAGCTTTGGCCAATACCACAGCTGAGGTAATGTGGCTGGTCTCCCTATTGAATGAACTTGGGTGTTCACCGACCACTTCAGCACAACTTTGGTGTGACAATGTTAGTGCCATTTACCTCACATCCAATCCTGTCTTCCATGCACGAACCAAGCACGTGGAAATTGATTATCATTTCATTCGTGATCAAGTAAAAAGAGGTTTAGTGTCTATCCGATTTCTCAAGAGTACAGATCAAATTGCAAACATCATGACCAAACCATTGGGTCAAGCTCTATTTTCATCTCATTCGGCCAAGCTTCGTCTCTGGTCTCCGCCGACTCAGCTTAAAGGGGACTGTTAATCACAACACAACAGCTGTGTTTATCCCTAACATAACCATATCATATTTATCTCTTTATATATTTATCTCTTCAGTACTCTTGTACAATTGAACTTCTTTTAGTCTTGATGTATATCTGTTAGTTACACTACGTGTATATAAAGGCACATCTCCTTATAATGAAAATATATTTCTCAATCCAAAATTCTTCCATCCTTAATTATTTTACAGCTTTAAGGTGTTAGACTTCAATTAATATTGTTTTAGAGCATTAGAAGCTATGATTTTGGGTTATATTTTGTTAAAAATGATGGTAGTGGGTTATATTTCCACTAAATTCGATTATAAATAAATCAGGCCAAGTTCGGTTCGATATTACCTGTTAACATAATTTGACACTCCTATTTACCTATAGACCGTAGAATTATTTATTTTCTTAGGAATGCGGGGAAAATTCCACTTTACTTTTAAAATTGTATGTGTTTTTAAATGGAAAATAATCTTTTATTGTTTTAAAACTATTGTATAAATATACATAATATGATAAGGGGTGTTTTTTTTTTATTAGAACTTACCAAGTTTGATATAAATTTATAAATCAGATTTTAAAAAAATTATTTTAAAAAAAAAAAGCCAATTTTGAAAATGTTTCAAAAATAAATTTTTACAAACTTTATTTTCAAAGTATACATATTCTTAAATTTATGATCCGTGATCAAAATTGGCATTTAGTAATGCTTCATGCCCCTTTATTATTCTGAGGTATCCGTAGTTCAGACAATATCTTTCCATAGTTAGAACTTGTGCAACATATTTTTTTTCCTTATCACATATCTCATTCGAATTCAAGTATGAATTAGATATCAATTCCTTGTTGGATTGATTATATAATTCTAACTCCAAACTATTATTTTCTTGTATTAGAAAAGTTCTTACTTAAAATGTGTTTACCGTGAAACTCTTTTGATAAACACACTCACCTTTGCCCAATGATTTCTAGAATTAAGTTTCTAACAAATATATTGAAATATCTCACTAGAAGCCATGAATATCTTTTAATGGTCAATCAACTACCTTAAAGCTGTTTGTGTTCTATACACCATAATCATCTTATAAGTAAACTTATTGAGTTGATGAGAGATAATCTTAAAGTGTTTAAGGATACTTACATCCACTATTACTATGAGAGTGACAACTGATATTAGATTATTTCATGTGTTATCTTACTATGGGTCATCCAATAAACTTATTTCAAATAAGTATCCATGTTTACTTTATACATTTGGTATGCCTTTAAATTCATGAAAACTACTACTATAACACATGCTAATCTATCTGTATTAGTGATATCCCGTCTTACTGTACTATAATCAATGACATTTAAATATAATCGCAATTACGTGTGATAAAAAATCTCAAGATCATGAATTATTTATGTTTTTTAATACTACAGTTATATTATTAATTTTATAACTTCATTCCAAAAGTCATCCAAATTTTAAAATATTTTACTTCTACCACCTAGTTTTATTAAGAGCTAATTCAAACCACCTCTAAAACCACGTAAAACCAAAACTATTTGTGATTTTGGTGTGGTATAAGTGATTTTCGTGTTTGTTATTGATTTTGCTAATTGTGTAGCTTTAATAATTTTTGAATTTTTTGTTTAATAATTTTGCTAAATTTTAAATATTTATTAAATAATTTTTTAAAAATTTTAATTTCTAATTTTACCAAACTAAAATAAATTATTATATAATTTTAGTAAATTTCAAATTTTAATTCAATAATTTTAGTAATTGATAGTTTTATTTTCTAACATTTAATTTTACTAAACTAAATAAATTATATTTTAAATAATTTTAAGTTTTTTAGTTTAGTATTTTTTAAAACATTTTTTAGGTTCTAGTACATTAAAAGTTAAAAATAAAAAATAAAAAATTATTAAGTAAAATACTTTCAAATTATTAATACTACATCATAATTGGTATTAGTTTAGTAAAGCTAAAAAATAAAAATAAAATTAAAAAAATATTAAAAATTACGAACCAAATTTTTACAAATTATTAAATATACCCAACAATTAGTTTTAATAGTGAATTTTAAAAGTAAAAATTAAAAATAAAAAATACTAAAAATATTAAACAAAATATTTAAAAAATACTAAAACTATATAATATTTATTTTAATTTAGTAAATTTCAAAATTAAAAATTTAAAAAATAAATAATATATATTTAAATTATTTAATAAAATATTTAAAATTTATAATTAATAAAATCACTTAAAACAATAAAATCCACTCACACCTCACTAAAACCACTAAAAATTTTGGTTTTTATAATTTTGGGATGGTTTATTATAACTTTGCAAAATCAGATATTAAAAAAATATATTTTATAGATAATTTTTTAATTAAATATATATAAAATAAACTGAATAATAATATTAATTAATTAATTAATTAATTAACGATAAATAAACCAAACTATAAATTTTAGGACACATTACTAATCTTACCTTCACATCCAAACCAAACACACTTTCAAATGATGCAACATTCTGCTATTAAGTCGCTTAATTTTAGAAGATTCAGGGTTCAAATAAACTACATCTTGTCATCATCAAATTCCAGACGGGAAATAAAGTTAAATGTCCTTATTTCTCTACAACATAAAAGATATTTACTGTGGTTTTTAACTTAAGTATAACCTTAAATAAATATTTTTTATTATTTAAAAAAAATAGTTATGTCTTTTCAAGCCTGTACAATACTACTGCTTATTATTGATTATAGTATGAAATTTCCTTTCATTTCTACCGATCACAAAACTATTATAATTATGTGCTAAAGTCACAATTTATTGAATTCATTTTCAACATAAATCAATGGATAGCATAATAACATAAAATTAAATAACACAAAATTTAATTTATTACAAGTGCCACAATGTTAATTCTCTACTCACCGCTCATCAATCTATCACAATTTATAATAGTGGCATTCGATTGACAAATTATTGACCACACCTAAAATAGAGACTTCCATTTTTAAATGTAAAGATAAAGGTTTTCCATAAAAGTTGAATAAATCTGGCATCACTTAATATCAAACGACCAAAATTGTATGGTGTTGACTTCTTCCAGGGCATTATATAAGGGAAAGGGAAAACCATTGAATAATAGAACAAAGCAAAACTGCAATTTAAACATAAAGAAATGAAAAAGATGGGAACCTTAGGTATCGCTACGGTGTTTATGTTGATGTTATCTGTATTGACGGATGGAGCTGCTGTTTTCAATATCGCTAAATATGGAGCCGCACCTAATTCACTTATCACGAAAGTAAGTTCGATTATATAAAGTATTCATATTGGTCTATTTTTTATCACAATATTGGTTTCTTTCTCAGGCATTATTAGCTGCTTTTGCTGATGCCTGTGCATCACCTACTGCAAGTAGAATCACCATTCCAGCTGCAATATACAAATTAGGTGCAGTGAAGTTATGGGGTCCATGCAAAGCTCCGGAATTAGAGTTTCAACTCCACGGCACGTTGATAGCTGAGACGGAAGGAACTAAAGAACCGGCTTGGGTTAGTTTCGCTTATATTAATAATTTGGTAGTAACTGGGAATGGTGTATTTGACGGGCAAGGACCTAAAGCATGGGGTCGATGTTCCGCTGGCACATATTGTAAGCAACTTCCTATGGTAAGTTCTTTAATTTAATACAATAATTTATTAATATTGATATAGTTTGTTTGGTTGATGTTATTTTATTTGTGTATTTTTCTGTTTTCCTTTCACAGAATTTGGCTTTTAGCTTCATAAAAAATGGGATGGTGCGAGATGTAACATGTAAAGATAGCAAGCAGTTTCAAGTGAATGTTTTGAGCTGCGAAGGATTTGCATTTCATAGATTTAATGTCATTGCTCCGGCAAATAGTCCTAACACGGATGGAATTCACATAGGTAGATCTATTGGAGTCAAAGTTCAGCAGTGTGCAATCAAAACAGGTGATGATTGTGTCTCTGTTGGTGATGGTACAAGAGACTTACTAGTTGAGAAAACTACGTGTGGACCCGGCCATGGTTTTAGCGTAGGAAGTCTTGGAAAATTCAAAAATGAAGGCCCTGTTGATAAAATACTCATAAAGAATTGCACTCTTTCCAATACCCAAACTGGAGTAAGAATAAAAACTTGGCCCGATTCTCTACCGGGAACGGCATCAAACCTGCATTTTGAAGATCTTATCATGAATAACGTCGAGAGGCCTATTATCCTCGATCAAAAATATTGCCCATGGAACCAATGCAATCCTAAGGTAATTACTAACTATTGTGTCCTATAAATTACTATATTCGACTTTTTTCATAAGAGTAAAAATTTACATCTCATGATAATTTTTTTTAGGTACCTTCGCGGGTAAAGATCAGCGGAGTTTACTTCAAGAGAATTAAAGGAACTTCTTCATCTCCGATTGCAGTAAAAATAGGATGTAGTGCTAGTTTTCCTTGTCAAGATGTGCAGTTATTCGACATTGATCTTGTATATCGTGGTCCACTTGGGGCAAAAGCAGTTTTTGAATGTGCTAACGTTAAACCAAAAGTAGCAGGAAGAGTTATTCCTCCGCCCTGCACCCACCCTATTAGTTCATTAAACTAAATTAAATAATGATTGTATTAAAATTCACAATTTACTTCTAGAATAAAAAATAATAACCATTTATATCTTAGTATTCTCACATTTATGTGGTTAATATTATGACTTTAACATATTGATAAGGTATTTATGTATAGAGAATAATTCAACTAGGAATATTGTAGTATCAAATTTATGAAATAGAAGCTTTCAATAAAAAAAATACTTATTTTAGTTTTTTTCTTATTTTTATATGTTTCTATATTTTAAATTTACTCTCATTTTTTCATAGATTTATTAAATATATTTTTGTTCAAACAAAATATTTTGAAAATTATAATTTTAAAAATAAAAATATCTAAAAATTCCTAAAAGTATAAATGTACTAATCATCATTGATAGAACTAACTTGTTCTATGAAATGCTATAATAAAATATAAATAAAATAATCCAAACATTTTTCTGTAAAATATATTAATAAAAATAGAGAAAAATAAATTAAGGAATTGACCTTTATTTATTTTCTAAAATATAGAAATTTAGTAACAAGATCAGAAAATACATACCTACCGTAATAATTAAATAAATATAAATAAAAGATGGAAGATTCGTTTTCTTTCCCACTTATCAATTTAATAATTAAAGTGTTTTATTCCAAAAACTTATCAATTTAATTATATATGTTAAATATATTGTAAATGTGGTGGTATATTTATTTTTTAGGGTTATACATATAAAAAATAGCATCCATACATGTATTAATGATGATGAAAATAAATTGGACTTGAATTTGATCTTCCTATCTATGTAGGTATTTATATATGAGTTTTGAAGTACATCCAATAGATCATACGTAATGTAAACACATGTGAAGTAACTGCTTGCGTTTGTGTGAAGATTGTTTTCCTTATAACAACTTAATAGAAAAGAAAAAACACTTCTACTTTATTTTGTGAGATTTGAACTCGATCAAGAGACTTCTGAAGAAGAATGGTTTCATTTAGATTGGTATAAAGAGAAATTCGTCCACTCAGAAGAAGAATGGTTTCATTTAGATTGGTATAAAGAGAAATTCGTCCACTCAATGACTACTTCCAGGACAAAAAGAGGTTGAATAATTTTTGAATTTTGTTTCTTTTACTATTGAATTATCTCCATTCATTATTATACATATCACTGATGAATGAATAGGGTTTATATTAGTATTGATTTACTTCACTCTATTAACTAAACATCCCCTGTTAGGACACTTAATCGAAGTGAGATTGTTTATTTAAGTTACAAAATTTAAATTTAATTTTTAGGCGTTAATACTGAAGGAGCAAATATTTATACAAGATAAACCCTTTCGAGGTAGTGGGATTTCCTAAGAAAGAGTCTTACGGACTACTATATGATCTCTGCGAAGACAGGGGACTAGACACCCACTAGCACTGAAGATGGCGGTTTTTGCTGGAGGATTCTTGAGTTTTGATTTGTTTGAGAGCCGGGCTGAATTCCCTATTCCAATCCTTATAAGAATCGATAGTTTAACCAGCCTCGAATTCAACTCGTGTCAACTGTCCTTTCCAAATCATAACAGGACTCTCAGTAGTCCAAGCCCATTTTTCGAATGCCCAACAGACAGGATTCCAACTACCTGCGCCCTTTTGGGGCTCGTACCCTTAAGATGAATTGGACCCAACAAATACTACTATGTAATAATCTTATTATTATTATTTTAAAATTTTTATTGTTTAAATGACTATAATATTTATATTATTTTATTTTATTTTTTATTAACAATATTTAATTTAATCAATACATATAATAGACTCAAAAGAACATCTCATTAAAAAGTGATTTTTTTAATAATTGACATAAAATATAATTATTTTACTTTAATTTATTTTTCACTTATCATGTATATAATATATTAACTTAAATTAAATATATTAATCATATGAATAATGATTTCATCTTAAAAATACATACAATATTATTAGATTAATGACAACTCAAGAAAGACCGTATATCTTTTATTTGTAGGATACAAAATTTTAAACTCTATTAACATATTTGTAGTTCCGAAATAGACATTTATATTCTAAATTGAATGAAAAAGAATATAAAACTATAATAAGATATAAAATTGTTGATAGGATAATGAAATAAAATTTTAATAAGATAGGAATAAAATTATAATGTGAGACAAGTGGGAGAAAATATAAAAATTTAAATTGTAAAGTAGTTTAAGATAAAAAAATTTAAATTGTAAAGTAGTTTAAGATAAAAAAAATTTAAAATATTTTTTTTTAGAGAGAGAGAGAGAAGTAAAATTAAAATAAAAATTTAGAGCGAAGAAATTGTTATATTATGATTATATAATATTAAAAGGGGATTTTTAAATACCGCAACATTCTTATTAATACCGCACCTACTATTCCAATTTTATCCTTTTACTTGATTTCTTCTCCACGATATTATCTCCAGTTTTCTTCAAGAATCCTAAAAACAAAAACAGTTTTTCCTCTCAAAAGAGTCATCTCTCCTCATTTTCCCTCTCCTCTAGGATTTTGAGAAATATTGGCGGATATAAAGGTATTAATGAGTTTGTTGTGGTATTTAACCATCCTCTCAAATAAAACATAATGATACAAAGTGTAGTTACTTCCATCAATGTCTCCTATGATTATATAATTGAAAGGAAAAAAATTAAATGAGTTGGGATAATGAAAAGAAAACAATTGAAAAAAAAAAAATTGTTTGGGTTGAGACGATAAAAAAAAATAAAAATTGAACGAATTAGATGATGAAAATAAAATAATCCGTTGAGGTGAGAGAATGGAATAAAGAGTTTCATTCAAAATAAAAAAAACTATTTTTTTAATTTTTAATTATATCGAGAATATAATTGAAAAATAAATGCGGTATTAATCAATTTGCTTGTGGTATTTATCACTTTTGTATTAAAATTCAATTAAATCTAAAACAAAGAATAAAATTATAATACGAAAAGTGAGATAAAATATAATAAAAATTAAATTATAAAAATAAAATATAAAAGGCATTCCGCTAGAAGGAGGGCTTGAACCTCCGACCTTGTGGTTAACAGCCACACGCTCTAACCAACTGAGCTATTCCAGCCTTTTGATTATATTCTGTCCTTTTTTATATTTATCAATTTTATGACATTTAAAGAAATCAAAATCAAGCATTAAATGTAAAGGATTATGACAGGTTACATACACGTTACAGTTACAAAGATGGTAGTGCGGACAATGTGATGTGAGATACTAATTGATATTCCTCCATACATGGCAATAATAACAGCAAAACTTCACGTCAACCTCTGCTAATAAAGGTGTATATCTGCGTGATACACAGCTAACCTCTCTCATCATCAGCTTTTTCACTCATATATCTCACACCACTCCCCTCAATCACTAACAGTTTCTCTTTCAGACAAATCTATCTTCACAAGGTATCTTCATTCTCTCTCTCAACTATTTTAAGCGATTTTATCTGAATACTGCTAGATTTTATAAAAATCCGTTGAAATTATCAGTACTTTTGTTATTCATTATCATTCATTTGACTATTGATTTTCAATTGTCTTGTCTACTGCTGGACTATGGCTGTGCTGATTTATCTGTATGTCTAAATGGATTTAGCAATTCAATTATGGGAAGCAAAGCCCCAAACTGGGCTGATCAGTGGGGTGCAGGCAGTCACTGGGATGAAGACGACGATGATCAGCAGATGATGAACAAATCCAGTGGCAAATCCAGTAGCAAGAAGATGGCAGACGTGAAAGCAGCAGCTTCTGTGGGGTTGGATAAGGCCAAAGCAGCTTCATCTGTGGGATTCGATAAGGCCAAAGCAGCGGCTTCTGCTGGTGCCCAGAAGGTCAAGACTGGTACTTCAGTGGGGATCAAATGGGTCAAAAAGCAATGCCAGAAGAAGTCTTCAGGCTAAATTAATTCCAACTGTTATTTACCCCTGCAATGCTCTGAGAACAATACAGCAAAAAAATTTCAAAAAACTCATGGACTTTTATGTTGATTCATTAGCCTATCATCATTATTCAAATATCAATGCCAAACAAACGAACTCGAAACGGGTCTAGAGTCGAGACCATTTGCCCTGAGAAACTTGAATCAATATCATACATTCAACTTGCAGCATCTAACCAATCATTCATATCATTCATATAAATCCATGGATAGACACCAAAGTTATTGATATTATATATAAATAAAGTTGATTGAAATTCTGAGCTTTAGAAGTCATATTTGGCGTAGCAGTCATTCACTAAAACCAAATATAAAAAACTAATCAGCAGGAGTTATATACAACTTAACCAAACACCTTTTCCCTAACTTTAGGCACGGTCTTATTCACACAGAAGTAGCTTGATCACACTGTTCAAAGGGTTCCAAAGGTGTTCTCCCCACTGTAAGTCATGTATAGGAAGCCATCTTCATCTTTGTTTTCCTCATATATGGCAGACATCATAGCCGCTGCAACCAAAACAAAAGTTCTCACGTCATGAATTCATGACAAGGCAAGTGCAGGTCTTTAAACAAAATGATTTCTTTCTATCTCACCAGTAGGAGGCAGAACGTTCTTGACAAATATGAAGATAGCCTTCTCAGGACTGAGCTTGATCCTCTTGCGAACCACATAGACAAACTGACCAACAGTCAGATCAGCAGGAACAAGGTATCTGCACACCAGAGTAAGAACTTTGTTTCAACAGACTTATAAGCATCTGATCTTGGCATCTAGATGCACAGAAGACAGAACCTTAATAACAATCAAAGCATAAGTAGTAGACAAGACCAAAACTCATAACCCAACAACTAAGAGTGCCAGCAGACAAAGAAATAGTATATCCCACAGATAGTCAAATTAGTTTAAGACGATGTGCACAAGAACCTACTTCTTTTTATCAATCTCAGGAACATCACTCTTATCAGCCCTCTCCACGATCACCTACGCAGCAAAAGCCACATGGCGATGCAAAAGTGAGAAACATAAAACTTCATAATGTAACACCAAGACCTGCCACAACATCAGTGAAGCATGTACAAAAGGCAGAAAATTCATACTGGAATTCTATCGGGATACTTGTCCCTGATACGAGCAGCTTCTGCCTGCCTCCTCTCTGAAACACACACCAATAATAGGGATAACACTCAGTTAAACCAATAATAGTGACAAGTATCTCCACAGAATTAAACCACATAACATGATCATAACACTCAACAAAACCAAAAATAGTGACAATTCTCCTATTGAAACCTATATGGCATCATATTTGCAATTCATGTACACGTTCAAGCAAATAGTTGGATGTGCTCTGATTCAGAAAAGAGATATCAAATTGAATACAACAGTTCACCACCTTCCAATTCCACAAGAAAATTACAAAATTCAGCGAAACCCATATAAAAAAAATAAAAAAAAATAAAAAACGCAATATCAGATATCAGAGAATGCATCATTCAGACACTATATACACCAAAATTAGGGTTCCTGATAATCAATATAACCTTTATCGTCCAATAGCAATTCAATAACAATAACAATAACAACTACCACAATAATCAAGCAATTCAAATTTAAAGACTAACCGAGAGGATGCTCCAGCTTAAAACAACTTTTGGCCATGACCAGAATTCTGCAACAAAAAAATAGAACGATAGCTCAAATCAAAATCACAAAACCAACCGATTCGAAGATATCAAAATTGACAGTCTCCGGGTATAGAGAAAACGAAATCGTAACGCAACAAAAGGTAGGAGTATAATCGAGACCGTAAAACGAGAGGAAGCAGAAGAAGTCGATGTATTTGAGTCTAGGTTAAGTAATCTTTATAAATAAATACAATTGAAGCCACTTTTTATACGGCTGCTGTAATTCATTATAAATCAAATTCAAGTACAACGAGACAATCCACATGGCAACGTAATTTTCTAGGCCAGTTTACCCATTTTTTTAAATTATTAATTTTTGAAATTAAATTTTAAAAAATATATAAAAAATAGCCTCCCCATCAAGTTAATTTATCATCCACACTTTAGATTATCATAAAAAGAAATTATATCTTTACAAACTTATGATTTTAAATTCCCAGCAACAATAAATTCCAATTTTGAAATCAAATTTGATTTCCATTAGTTGTTTCCTGAGAGTGGCCATGGTAAATTATAGATACTTTTCCTTTTTAAAATGCAAAGAACTCATCAATGAAAGTTTGAATCCGTATCCTTCTATTCTCAACTCTAGGCTCATCTCCTCCTTTTCCGACCTTGACTATTCCTCTGCAACATCCTCATTTGCAATCATCCTCTGACATCTCTCCCACAGTTGATATTCATTCCCTTTTCCTCTTTTACAAATGCTCCTATTAAATAAATGAACCCTCAAATAAATGAATAATTTATATTTGGATCTCCAAGTTGATATATTTATTTGTCTGGATTTTTAAAATTTGCACCTAAGACGGAGAAACGAGTCATATAGGTCACACACACTGACATAAACTGGATTCTTTTCTCTTTCTTATTAAAATGGATAAACGCTAGAACTATGACCTTTTTTTATCCATGAACTTTGACATTTTATTTTTTTTTCATTTTGACTCTCTATTTAAAATTTGATATGAACCTTCCAAATTACCAAAACTCATTGATTCAAGAACTCGACAATGAACAAATAAGCACATGAGTAAGAGTATATATATCTGATGCTATGATATGAATATGTATTTGATGTGGTAGTCATGTCAAACCAAAAGACTAGTCAACCCAATCACTTTTTTCTTTATTTCATTCAACATCAACAAGCTAACCCAATCTCTCTACAATAACTAAATCTCCATCTATTCCACAATAAAATAATATAAATCCACTATTAATTTTTTTTTTTTTTTAATATATCAAATTCGTGCAAGTAACATTATCGTAAGATAAAATTGAATTTTTAAGGATACAAATTATATTATTAATATATGTAGACTTGAGTATAACCGTGGAATTTAAATATATATATATATATAATTACATATAACTAATTATAAACCTGCCAAATAAAATGTAATAAAAAAATTAAAAATATTGTAAAATAAATCAAGAAAATAAGGTTAATGTTAATTTGTGTCCTTCAAGTTCGTTTGATTTTTCATTTGAAACCTTAAAGTTTATAAAGTTTCATTTGAACTCTTGAATTGAACTGGTAAAAAATGAGTAATTTGAATCCTCCATGTTTAGTCCGTCTCCTTGAAGGGCTATAAGACATTAGTCCAAATGGAACTTATGGTCCTCATAACAGGAGCAACAATAGGTGAATAATTTTTTCTCTAAAATCTTTCTAAAACTTTATTGATCAATTTTTCTTGAGATAAACCTAAAATTCATTGATATCTATCTCAATGAATCTTAATGCTAATGACATAAGATGTATCGCTCATATCCTTCATTTTAAAATTCTTAAAAAGAAATTATTTAACCTCTTGTGGCATACCCTTGTCACTTGATGCAAGTAGAATGTCATCCACATGTAGGATGAAAAAATAAATCTTACTCTTAAGGGTGTTCAAAAAACTCATAACCCGATGACATGATCCAAAACCATCGAGTTTATTAAGGTTCGAGTCAGTTCGGGTTCAAGAGCAGAGTTGAGGTCGGTCCATGAATTTTTGTGAAAAGTCGGATTTTTAACAAACCCGAACCGACCTTGACCTAAACTAGACAGACCCGTCAAACCCGATAAGCATGTACTTCTAGTGCTCAATTTTTCTTATTCTTTAGCATATGGCTAAATATTTTATGTTTTTAATTCAATTCAAATCGATTTGGGTTCGGTGATTAGTATCATGATAAATAGTACAATTCTAGATCAATTAATAAAAAAATATATTTTTTTAGTAATTTATAACATTATTTTTTACATTGACCCGGTCTTGACCCGACCCGACATTGACCTTATATCGACCCCAAATATTAAAGGGTTTACTTAAATATTATGCATGTTAATTGAAATAATTAATTTTAAAAATTATTTAGATGTTACAAAAATTAAATTAGTTAATTTTTTAAAATTTAATATTATGTCTTACAATGAAAATAAATTAAAATTATTTAAACAATTAGATATAAAAATAAATTATCTAAATAAAATAATAATAATAATAATAAAACTAATTAACACATGGCGAGGCAGGGCATCAAGACGAAAACTTAGGCGATTTTAGACCTTTTACTTTAGGCGGTGAAAAATTACAAGTCATTTGTATTTATGAAAAAATTATTATATAATTATAATATCATGTCGGTATAAAATGAATGAAAAATACACTTGCATCAATAATATCTAACCTTATTTTAACATAATTAAATATTTAATCAATAAAAAATTTAAAATTTTCTTTTAAAAGAATTGACCGCTTAGAACCGTCTAAATGGCACTTAGGACCGCCGAAGCGTTGTCTTCTTGAGTGCCTAGACACCGCTTAGATGCCGCCTAAACGGTTAAACGCCTAAAACTTCTCTCTAACTCAATTTCTAGGCGTTCAAACACGGAAACATGACTCATTTTAGATACCGCCCAGGTCGGGTCAAATTAAGATATTTGGACCGGATAGGTGCGTGGCTAAGGATAAAAATTGTCATCTTTAAAATAAACGCAAAACCCAATTAAAATTCATCATAACCCAAAAATTCTACCGATAAAAATATTTAAATTTATTAATTTATAATGTTATATATTTTTTATATAAAAAGATTAATTGGAATATTTATTTTATATTTTATATTAAATTTATGAAAATAGTAAATTTTTTATATTTAAATTTAAAACCTACTTGTAAAAATTGGACTGGCTTCTAAATGTAAATAGAAGAAGTCAGAAATTATGTATTTATGTCGGCACTAGGAGTGAGAAATTGAAATGTATACCTACAATGAAAATATTGATGTGAAGTAAAGCAAGTGAAATTAATGAAGATAGAAAAATGTTGAATTTATTTATGTATGTGTTTTTATTGACATAAGATGACTAGAGAAGCGAGAATGTGACAGCCACCTAACTTCAAAATTCAATTTCAATTCAAAAGAAGAAACATAATTCATTTATTGCTTCTGCAAATCTACTTACATATTTTCATGTCTTTGTTATTTTTTGTTCATTAAAAGCAAAGAGGGAGCAAGCAAACTGGAATCTTCTTGAACCAATTCATTCATCAATACAATTACAATGGTAAACAGACAATACTAGTAAACACTAACACACCACTCTGTTTTTCATTTGGTTTCTTTCTTGTTCAAATCTTTATTTATTTCTTCTCTCTCTCATACACAAACACATCAATCGGACATTAATGGTGATTGAACAGAACAAAACATCCTTCCTTCATCTATCATATCTCTACCCCATATCCCTCCATTAATAACAGCATTTAAGGCTCCAGATTTGTCTCCGTGACCGATACTACTAGTATATAGTATAGTAGTAGTAGAAGAAGAAATAGAATACCCTATATATAATATATATATAAATATATATATATATATATATATACCCTAGTTTGTCTTACACAGATATTAATATTTCCAACCTCCATTGTTGTTAGGTGGTTGGGGAATTTAAATGCTCTGCTTCTTCAATGCACCATTAAATTGTATCTCATCTCTCTCTCTTTTTTGCTTCACTACATACAACTAGCTACCTAGTTCCCTTCCCTTATTTAAAAGACCACCCCCATTGTCCTCCTCTTTCAAATTTCACTTCTTCTCTCTCCCTCTTTCTCTCTGTTTTGCACCTTCTCTGCTACTAAAAAAATCAATAGAGCCAACAAAAAAAAAATAACTATCAGTAGAAGTGGGTTTGTGTTGTTTTTCTTTAATTTGGTCTGTAGAGATACATTATGTTTTGATTAACTTGTGTTCTGTTTTGGTTTTGATTGGACAGATGGAGCGTGAAGATATGATATAATGGAGCAGTATAACGGGATATTGGTTCGGTTCAATAAGAAAACAGTGTCCGATAAGTCTCGTGCTCTGCTTTTTGATTGAGCCGTGCCAATATCACGTGCCACTGCTCCTTCTCAACCAAATGCATGTTTCAGGCTTTGTTCATCTCGGTTAATGACAACAACTATCCAGTTTTCTTCTTCTTCATGTCGGAAAACGGAACCAGTTATGTAGTCCTACGTAAATTTGATAGTTTCTGTTTGGTGATGTAATATTTATGGTCATTTTCTTGAAACTGGAGACCAGATCAGATCATTCATTATGTGACGACAAAACCAGATTCTTGTATCGCTACAGTATATATTACAGTTCTAGTTGTATAATACATCTGTGTATACTTGTGCTTTTATATATATATATATATATATATATATATATATTACAATATTCCAAATCTATGTATTATATTATTCTAAAAATTTTAGATATTCAAAATTTTTAAATTAAAATTATATTTAGATTAACAGTTTTTTTAAATTAATGGTTTGGATGATATGAAATTTGAAAGTTACAATAAATAAATAATATTAAAAAATAATAATAAATATGAACGTTAGGGTAGTCACTCAGTCTGTGTGTGGTATATATGAGGGTAGGTGCAAGTTGGGAGGGAGGAGGGGCAGAGAGTATTGAAAATTTGGGGTCATTTATATCACGTGATATGAGAATAAATGTAGTGATGGATGCAAATGTTTATTGTATAGCACTACTACTTAAATTAATGTAAAGAGTGGAGGAGTGGAATATTTGGATTCATTAAATTACATACATTTATGCTTTTATGGGACTAGGTAGTCAGTTCTGGTGTTATTATAGCTACCTAGCTACAGTACACACTTGTCTCTGCTCTATTTTGGTTAGAGTCCAAAAATGTTATTCCATTTTGGCTTCACTATTAGAATTGGGCCTCAGGCCAGCCCAAATCAACATGAAGATGTTTTCTAGGACATCACTTAAATAAAATAGTACCTAGATTTTCAGTCAGTGATGATGGTTGCAGGGAGAGGGACTCTCCTTCCGACTTGAATTATGCTTCCTTCAGAGCACATCAGATCATAGTTTCCATAACGTACACTATCATATCAACCCTCGTCCAATAAAAGTATTATTATTTAAAAATACAAAGAAAAAGTTATTAGAAAAATAATATTAAAAAATGTATCTGGTTTACAATGTAAAAATAGTTAATTTACATTAAACACGAATAATTAGCCGGTTGGATGACATCCACAGTTCTAAAGCAACTGGCCGCTTCTACTGATGCATTCTTGAGGCCTTTAACCAATCCACAAGCAACTGGCCGCTTCTACTGATGCATTCTTGAGGCCTTTAACCAATCCACGTAAAAGTCCACATGTAACTTATTACCATCTTATCCATGTAAGAAAAATAATAATATCAGTTGTAGAAAAATAATTCTAAGAGTATCCACAGTGGTAGCAGTCATGGTTAAGTGTTTCACTATGGGTCCTACATAAAATTATTTATCTGGACATTTCTATTAACATCTGTTTGATGCAATGCTAGTATCTTCTATAAAACTGATTCAACACTTGGCAATTAGCTATTGGATTATTAAAAATAAATAAATAAATTTTGAATTAGTACCATCTTTTCATCTGTTATATTATTTTTTTATTCTCTCAACATCGATGCCAGAAAGAGTATCAGATGTTCTCTCTCTTAAACAAAAATTACACTCTCACACCTATTTGCAATGATGATTTTTATTAAAATATTATTTTTTTTCATGGAGCATCAGGTTAGAGCATCCCGTTGGAGATACTCTAATGGTAGTATATCTGACTACGTGTAAATCTGACTACATATAAGTTAGATTTCACTAAAATCAATACTTGGTTTCTAAATAAAATATTTGGCTACAAATCTGGTCTTAAAATGATTTTTCAGGGAGGTTTATTTTAACTTTATAAATAGTTAAGAATCTATTTCATAAATCTTTGCTTTCCGGCACTTATCTAGTAGCTAATAGCTTTCATATAAATATGGGGGACAAAAGTTCAGGTGCATCAATATGTGGATCAATATGTAGCTCAATATGTTACTTCATATAATTGTTCTTGCTATTATCCTCCTAATTATAGGAAACCAGACTCATCATGATATGTTTTAGGATCAGGGTTGGTCTCATTGTTGTCAACATTAAAATAAGACAAGTTGAGCTTCATATCCACAATAGGTTTCCAAATTTGGTATCTAAGAGCATCTCCAGCAGGATGTGAATCTATTGATTTGCATATTTAAATGCACATTCTGAAATTTTTATTTAAAAATTCTCTTCAATGACAATGTGAATTCACAATGTTTCCGGTGATGTGGCAAAAAAATTGAAGGTTTGAGTTAAAACTTCTATTTTTCACATCCTAATTGACGGAGTGAATCAGTATTTTTAATATTTTTTAATTATAATTACCTTATTTCTATCTAATTTTTTTAAATATATATATATATAAATTAAAAAGAAAAAAGAAGTTTAATTCTAATGAATTATAAATTAAGGAAATTCGCATATACAATATTGTGACTGTTTTTATTATTATTTTTTTTTCTAAAAATACGACACGTAATGATTCACATCCTCTATTTATCATCCCACATATATCTCAATCCACTGAACCAAACACTTCATCTTCTTTAGGTACATTATTTTTGCTGATAAGGAATTCATAAGCATAATTGAATTTTTGAATTAACTTGTTGCCCCTTATAATATGCATAAGCAAACAGTTTAAAATTTTAGATTATAACACATTTGGATTAACATATACTCTAAAGTCAAATAATTTAAGTATTTAAGAGTAAGAAGTTTAATAATTTAAGTATTTAAGAGTAAGAAGTTTATCAAACGTTTAAAGCACATTTAAAATAGAGTTTTAAAGGTCATACTTTTTAAATGCGAAACAAATTCATCCAAAACGCCCAAATTAGTTTACCTCTAAATCACGGTTTTTTTTTATATAACTGAAATCACTTATTGAAATTTTATGAGCAAAGTTTAACCTTAAATCACTTACTTTGCCTATAAATAAGCAATTCAATTAGGTTCATAGTAAATGACATTTTGGTTAAGATTTACTCCCCTTTAACGCCACCCATCTTTCGCATTTTCACCGGTATGGCTGATTAATTTTTATTTTTATTTATATGCCATGAAGTGCAATTTTTATTTTTATTTATATGCCATGAAGTGCCCAGCGTATTCTTAACTTGTTTGTCAATAAAAATTTATTTCCCATTTTAATTTTTTTTATTTAAAAATGTGTTAATAAATTTTTTTAATTTGAATACCTCCTTTACCAAAATCAGGTCAGTGTCTCATACTATTCTTCTATTGTTTTTATATTTAAAAAATAATTAAATTAATTAATTAATAATCAAACAACGGTATTACTAATTGAACAACAAAACATGAACACATAGGAGAGGAAGAAAGAACCATCACAAAGAATTTTCAATTATTACTAGCTTGATAGCCGGGTAATATAAAATTACAAGTTGGCCCTCCAAGCTTCAAAGAATTGGTGGGTAGTGGCAATATTCTCTTTTTCTCTCTGGTGGCTACCATGGCAACATTCCTTATAAAATGGAACACAAACCATGAAAGCTATCAACCCTCTCTTTCTCTCATCTTTTTATCTCTATTGTGATATCTTTCTATATACTCAAAAATTTGAAATACAGAACATTTCTCAAACATTCTTCCTCCTGAGCTCGGAAGAAATCTTCGTGCTTTCTACTAGAAAGTAGCACTCCACAACACATTCTCACCCTCTCCACACCGCCGATGGACTTCCTTGATCCTATCCGCCGATCTGCAGATTCCACTGCAACTCCAGTCAAATGAAGCTACACAGATGTTGCCTGCCTGCGCCTTCCACTCGCAGTCTGCATCATCAAAACCATCAAAACCAGTTGTAAATACATCAAAGCTTTCACTTCAAGTTTAGAACTTATGTATGATTATGTCATTAGTGTACTGAGAATGGATTAGAAGGTTTACAAGAAAAGAATTAATGGGTCCCATTTTAAAATCATATGACAATCATGCTCAACCTTATACAATCACATCTGTTTAGATGTTGAGTCAATTCAAGTATGGTATTAAGTTGTGATACTATAAGATGTCGAATTGATAAGATATCTGCTCAACCTCTAGAGTTGACAAAAGAACCAGCAATCTTAATCAATCTAGTCATAATCTTTCGAGAGAAAATTATTATCACATTTCCAAAGAAGAAGATTTACCAGGTGGAGTGCCACAGCATAGTCTTCGATCATCAATATGCTCTACGTCAAGTCCAATAAACCAAGCCCCCAACGAGACATCTTCATTGGCATACTTGTGTAAAACATGCCTGCACATTGTCATTTCAATTGTAAGATTTCAGATCTTCACACTAACTATCCTCATATATTTATTTCTAATATAAATGAATGTGACTTACTGGTTTATTGATATGTATGAAGCCAAATCTCTTGAAATGGCATAAAGCTGTCCTGTTGCGTGACGGAAATACTTATTCCCTGCCTCACCAAATTTCCAATACTCGGGTTCATGGTATCTAACCCCCCTGTTCCATACATTAGAGAGTTAAAACAATCTTAGAAACTTGGAATATTCATACAAACTCAAATACCTTCATTATCTGAAGAAAAGAAATGGACTTACTTCTGATTAAGGACAGGACCCGATTTCATGCATCCTATGTACACTCGTGGTTTTGATCTGTGTCTAACAAGAGTTTCGCCCAATGTTCCTGCAATAAATTGAAAGGAAATAAGCTTCAATGTCTATTCTAATAGGAAAAAATTTTGAACTTTGTCATAAAGTAAATGCTTTGACACCAATTAATGTACACCAATGTATTTAGTTGACCAATTATTTATATTTTAAATATGGAAAGGATATTTTGATCAAACTAACCTATATTTACATGAACATCATCATCAACTTTGACATAAAAATCAGCATCCCACGTAGAAACAGCTGTAGCAAAGTATATTTTTGTCTTGGCAGACAGTTCCAAATACCCTTCAACATGGTCCTGTCAATACAGATGCAACAATGATTAGACCAAACATATGTGCAAATAATAACAGATAAATATAATAGATGTACATTACCAGCCTCAGGAAATCTCCATGTTTTCTGTCTTCTGCTTCAATTGCTCTGTCCAAAATACCTCCTGATGTGGCACTGCATAGGATGTGACATTATGCATAGATCAATACCTCAGAAATGTTAACAAATACTTCTTCATCAGCAGTGAAACCTCTAAAGTAGCTTAATTGTGACTTAAGACTAGAGGAGGTCATATATACAGTTCAAGCACAAATGATATTTCTATATTCTTCTGATCAAAGGACTACTCACCTATGACCAATAACAAATCTAACAATGATGCCCTTTTCTTCTTCCAACTTCCTCCTTTTTTCACCTATTTTACCAGGAAAAAATCAAACATCAGATAGAGTGAATGGAATGATAATAGAACAGCAAAGTGAACAGATCAACCTACCTTGTGGCATCCATGTGGCTCGAACTGAATCTCTTCTTTTTCGGCTGCTAAATGCGGTATTAATTCCTACAACCATCAAATACCTTCTCTTCTTAGGTGTTTCAGTTTTCTTTAAGTCATCAGACAAAGGAGAGCCACTCAATATAGACTCTTGAGCAGCCCTAGCAGCAGCCAATTCCATCTCCAAATTAGAGATAGTCTTATCTAACGTCCTGCATTCAACACACTACCATAAGCTCTCCAAATTGAATCAAGTATGATGTTCGAGTCGTTCAAGAACTTACTGTATAGCATTGTGAGTTTTAGAAACTTCCCCAAAAATATCCTTAGAAGCTGGCTTTACTTCTTTCTGTTGCAACTAAAGGAACCAAATCAGAGATTACAATACAGCTACATTTTCACGAGCAAACACTAAGAACACATCAATAAGAACCCATTTGATGCTCAAAATACAGCGAAAATTGTGATACTCACCAGTCTAGGATTACAACCCTCTGATACTAATTTTAGCTTTTCGGCTTCAATTGCTGTTGTCCTTGCAAAGCCTTTAGATTCAGGAACTGCCCACATTCTGTAACAAATTCTTCCCATTAGAACTCTTTTAGTTTTTTTCAAAATCAAATACTAAACTTAAGGCAATCCAATTAAAAATAGAAAGAATCTGCTCAAAACATTTGATTTTCTTTAATTATAGATAGCTTGTAATCACCAATATAGAATTAAACAAATATTCCACACTCCCTGGAGAAATCAAATCAAACCATTGCACTCTAAACTCAAAAGAAAACAAATATCAACTCAGATCTATCCCAGCTTTGAAATGATTGAAGAGAAATTATACACTAAAAAGAAACATTGAAAACGAAGAAAATTCCAATGAATTAACAATGACCCATCAAACAAAAAAACACTAAAAACTAAACAAACCCAGCTTAAAAACAAAAATTTACGATCCGGACTAATCCTCATCAGCTGGAAAAATAGATCTCACGATACAAAAACAATCAAATTTTAACAATTTCAGTTCCAGTTGATATAAATTTGCTCATAGAAAACAAAAATTACACTCTCGGAAACCAAACAACCCGTAAATGAAAGGAAAATCACTCAAATCCCCATAAAATAATTCATAACAATACCTGTTAGTGAAGAGCATGCCTGCACAGAAGCATCCTAAACAAAGCAAAAGAGTCCATTTCTGCGATACAACACTTCTCGAAGTCTGCTCTCCTCTGCTTTTCAAAGACATATTTACTCTCCTTGTCCAAAATTACCCTTCACTCAAACCTATAGCTACCTCACAAACAACAACCCATTGAAGAGAATCCAAACAAGAAAATCAACTCCAAATGTAAACAAAACCCAATAGCCGGACAAATACCCAGGTATAGAAAATCTTCACAGAAGCTATAACTGTTTCACCAAGTACAAATAAACAGGAAAAAGATTGAAAATTTTGAAAAAACAGAGTAGGTTGCTCTGTTTACTCTGATTTAAGTTTCAAATATGTATGTTCCTTTCCCTGTTTCAAAATTTGTTCCTTTATTTTCTCCTCTGGCTCTACTTTGAACCCTGTTCTTATTCTTTGTGCTCTATATCTCTCTAGAGAGAATCTCTCTCTCTCAGTGTCGAAAAGGTTTGGTTTTTACTTCTACTTTGCAGGCAAGGGACGTTGAATTGAACAGAGGAGAACAAGACCCACTAACCGCTCTGTCTTTTTTTTTTTTTTAATCAGTACTAAATTACCAAACTGTCCTTTTCACAACTTCCTTATTAATTATTATTTTCTGGTCGGTCCCTCACTAAAAACTGAAATAGTACTCTCCTTCTCTTGCAGTGACATCAATGCCCCTGCCTCCCGATTTCGGTCTTTTATTATTTATTTTTAATTTTATTTAATTTTTTTATTTTTATTTTTTTTAGCTTTGTCTATGGATAGTCGCATGAAGAATCTATACCACCTGCTCTCAATTTAATTAGAATCTCAAATAGAATTCTATTCCCACCGTATATTTCGAAATCAAATAAATTCATTTAAAAAAATAAATTTTAAATTCATATTAAAACTAAATTGACAAATATGATTTAAACTAAACTAAAAATAATTGATGGAAAAATTAATTAAATTCGATTCGACTTTTTCTGGTTTTTTCCCTATCCATTATCCATCCATCCGAGTATTGACATTTAGAATTATATATACAAAGATTAATAAAGTACATGATGATTCTTATTATCCATTAATAAAGAGAGACTTATGATGGTAGATATTGACGGAAAACAAATAGCATTAAACATATGTACAGTTGAATAGGCATTAAATTTTATAGTTGAAGTATTTGCCTCCTAAATAGGGTAATATGGGAGGTAGGAGATAAAACATGGACACTTCATCAATAGCCTCCATTTTGATTAAAATAAAAGCTTTGTGGTCCTTCCTAACCAGACCACGTAATGCAAAATAACCAGATGTGTCTATTCACCACCATCACTTACCATCATTCAAATAATGTTGACTACGTGTTCCATGTTCAATCATCTTCTTCACATAAAAATAGTCGCCATAGAAGTTGGTCCACGTTCCATTACTAATTTTATTTCACTAGCTTTGGAGGGTCAACCAATTTATCATGTGTATCCATGTTTGTATGGTCCTCTAATTACATGTTTTTCAATGGGTTACATAAATTTATCAGAACGATTTTAAATTTGAATCTAAAATCCATCACAGCCGTTTCAACTTAAAGTGTTATATTTTTCTATTTTAATTTAATTCGAATTTATAAATTAATATTTTTTAAAATTGGAACTCCACTCGTTTAAGTCATTCTAAATTTATTAAAAGTTTATTTAAATTTGAATTGGAGTATTGATATAACAATTTGCAACTAGGAGCTTAAATGATTGCATGCATGTGTAAGATAAAATAAGAAGTTAGGCCAAGACATTATAGAAACCAAGTTTTATTAATACTAATCATCAAGCAATTAGTCCACGGAATTTATTAATCCAAATAATTATCTTTAACAAAGTCTAAAGAACAGCCAAACATGCATCCTGATCCTAAACAATCAGAAAAGTCTGAGGTCTATTATTTTTATTTATTTAAACCGGCCAAATAAATAATAATAATTAGATTCCGTAGAAAATTGAATTTACTAAGACCAATTAATTTAATCAATTAATGGGGTGAAAATGAAAAGGCGATGTTTTGAGACACGTGATCAGATCTAGTAACTGGATACGTGGCATGATATTGTTGGTCGAGTCTACTTAGTGTGTCCACGGTTCATGTAACACACTGAATAATAGCTCACGTGGAAGCTGCTAAAGTATGCATGGGATGTGGGACCCATATCACAAGCCATTCTGACACGTGTCATCAGTTGGCTTTGTTTGCTAAATTTTGATGTTACTTCATCCACTAAAAAGTTGACATGCCCTCTGGTGACCGCAGAGTTTGTGGGACATGGTGAGGGTAGATTCGTCTTTTCCAACATTGGGTTATAACATAATTTATCTTCGAATAATTAATCTTGGAAACATGCATATTGGATTTTAGTACTACTTCATGAGATTAGATTTGAATTTTAATTTTAAAAATGAACAATATTTGAATTTATTATTTATAACTATTATTTTTGTTATAAATCAAATGAATAAATCTTTGTAAAAAAATTTGAACTATATAGTGAGATTAAAATTGGAGATCACTTTTTATTTTTGCGAATGGTCGGTTTGGACTGTAGATAAAATTAATAATGATTATTATTCAAAATCAAGAGTTGTAGATTTCGAAATATACTCTCAAGATTTAAGATCGATGTCATGTGGTGTGGGAGTATAATTTAATTAATCAAAACTTGAGTTAAAAGAGTATGATTGTCGACTTGTGGTCATGCAATTTAAGTTTGTTAAATGTAACTTTTGATGTAATTGATTGGAAAGAGAGCAAGGGATGGATACGAAGAATGAATTTGAGACTTCAACTAATTTTGAAATTATTACACGGTGGTCATGATTCAAATATTACTACAAGATTTTCGAATAGTCTAGTATATATATTAATATCTTAATTCTAATTAATAAGAAATCTCAACTTAATAAATGAAGTCAAACTCATTAGTTTTTATATAAAATAAATTTTATTTTTCAAATACTCAATAATAGTAGGTGTGCAATATACAATATTATAAGATATAGTCATTCTCTTTTCATATACCTAAAAAATTGAATAAAAATAAGGAAAATCAAGAAGAAAATAGCATGGTACTAGCCCATATGAGTTGGAGAAATTGTTTGGCGAAAATCAAAAGTTGTTGGAGGATGATTTGTTCCTATAAGGGGTTGGTATTCTAAAATACATTTCAACTGGTTCCTTATTATGTTGATGTGGGCCTATTGAAAACAGATTTTCTAAATACATTCATGTTCCATGTTTGACAAATTGCAAAAATTGTATGTGGGACTTAAAACATTGACACAAAATATATCTTAATCCTCAATTAGCTCAAGCGAACCGCGATTGCCTCCTCATTTCAATTCAACCCTCACATTCATCTCCTCATTCAACCAATATCTCACTAAATCAAATGAAATTAAACTTACCAATCAAAATTTGCTCATAATTTGTTATCCTAAAATGATCTTTGAAATTTAAACCATAATCGCAATTATGTGAAATCTGAGGACTCACAATAGAATTTGACCATTAGGTGATGTATTATGTGCCTTGCTTGTAAGTAAGAGTAGTCACCGTCGCTTTACAACACCACTTGCTAGTCTTCTTAAGCAACCCAAAGCTGCCAATGCACGAGACAATGTGGCTTCCTGGTTGTTGGTGCAACTGCTTTATCAACCAAATAAAGCAATCTTCATTCATATCTCTTGCTCTTAATTGGTAATAAAGGGTATTCATGTCCTTTAATTTTATTTATTCTCATATAGGACCTTAGCTACCTTAGCTTAAGTTCTATATTTATGTATGTGTCCATAATACGAGAATGATTACTACCCATTTGCTTTTTAATTAAACTATGCACTTTCTTGTACAAGATTATCAAATTTTTTAAGATGAGGATTTTGTAGTTATGACCCAAAAAAGATGCTAGTTTCTAGATTGGAATATGGAGATTTTAAGTGGTAAAGTTTCGCATGATTTCATATAGGGACAAAATCATACGCATTTTGGTGTTAGATGAAGATTAAAGACAAATCTCTTTGGACCCACCATGTTTATATACCTCAATCTGTGTTCAAATTAAGGTTTTTCTCTTTGTCTAGAAAAGCTGCTATTATAAACTTTTAACTATTCATTCAAATCAATATGTAAATATAAGATTTAATATAAATTCATTTATTTTTATTTTTACAATATACACTTAAATGAAGACAAAATACAAGTAGTTTTAAATGGAGTTTAGATGGGAGTGATATGGACTGCCATATGAAGTGAAATGGCTACACATGTTTGAAACTGATAAAATGTTAAAGAAAGAGGAGTGGAACATGGAGGTTTTTCTTCTTTAGGACATGTCACATTGACACATGAAAATTGTGTGATAACAACTCATCTACTCTTCTTTATGATATCTCAATGGAACAGAAGCTGTGTGTAATAATAGATTATTTGTTTATTTGCTTTTCTAAAGTAGACCCAGACCCAGAGAAGCAAAAACATTGAACTGTTCAATTCACTGTGCATACTGGGCCTTCTTAAATGCATAGATTGATGCCCATCTCAAGCCGCCAGCTCTACCAGTCCTCACTTTGTCCTTGGACCCCATTTCACCATGTGCTCTCTCTGCCATTTTTGTAACTCAAGCCACCACCACAACTGTACTGTGTATATGTGTATGTGTGACATTTTGCTTTCAACAAACTTGAGTAGCTGTTGACTTTTAAAGCATTAATATCAGTCTTGTGGTTCACTGAACTTTAGTGTTTTGGTAAAATTGAATGTTTCAATCAAAGTTTGATCCAGAAAATATGAGTAAAAACTAAGATACTAGATGTAACATATTACCTTGCAAAATGACACTAGAAAGAACATTGAATTTGGCTTTAACTTTAATACATATTTGTCATCACTTCAGCTCTAAAATTAACTCTAGATTGTGCCAATGGAGCCAACAACACTTCCTTGAAATTACTTGCTACCCCCTTGTCATAAGGGTTCTTAGAATTTGCATATCGTTGCCGGAAATTCTCATAACCTGTCTGCAATGTTAAACAACAGCAGGACTTGTTACTCATCTTAATGTTTTTAATGTTCACATCATTAATCAAAACTTGAAGTAAGAACTCGAAACCTGATTTTTTGCGATGAGATAAAGATGAAAGACGACAAGGCCACATAGAAAGCACATAATAGGAAAGGTAAAAGATATCAAAGCAACTGTTTCTGGGAATTTCTTCAGCATTCCTGTGAATCCAATCTTATCTTTCTTCATTTTGTAGTGAAGTCTCCATAAAGAGAATGAGAATATATATATGAAGAACAGCAGGACTGAGATCACAAATGTCAAGTAAAACCTGTAGTTCCTCTGCATAAGAAGGAAAAAACAACAATAAATTAGCAGATATAAAAATTTTCTAATTAGTGATATAAAGCTTTTTATGTACTTTCCTTACCAGTGCAATACATTGATCAATCCAGGGGCAGTGATGATCAAATCTCTCAACACAATTGTCACATATAGCACAGTGACAACTTCTTGGTGGCCTATAAATCTTGCAAATTCGACAGTATTTTAGTTTCAATTCAACCCCATTAACAGTTACTTTTCTTCTTTTGGTACCATCACTAGTACCAACTTCTTCAACAGGTGCTTCATCATTTCTATGAATGATTCCCGGATCAATTCCACTAACCAGAAACAAATTGACCAAAACCTGAAAAAAAAGAAGAACGATGAAATACGAAAAAAATTATCCAATCTTCTGCTATTGAAACAACATAGAGGCAACAAACATTTGAAATAGTCACTAACATTGACTGTTAAAATCGCAGAAAAAGTAACAATCAGCCTGGAATGACTTGGTAGATCATTCCCAGTATAAACCGCAAATATCCAACTTGAGAGAATTATAGAGACAATTGTCAACAGAAGTCCTCTCGGATCCGGTCCGAAGACCAGCCGCCCGTGGAAGAAGAAAACCTGTATCAACATTAGTGTCAGATTACATTACTGATTGTATCAACAGAAATTGATATATAGAGATGTACATTGTTCCCTTGCCAAACTTGATAGGATCTAATATTGTCGGATTTTTCGCCACGAATGTACTGTAACCACAGATTGTGAACTACCCTTTTGACCATAATCAAATTCTGTCTCACAGGAGCCATTACATCTCCAAATTTTGCAGCAATGTTGTTGTTGCTGCTGCTGCAGATTCTGGAGTTAACTAGTGTGTCGTCATGGGAAGAGAAAACAGAAAGTTCCGATTCGGCATCCGAAAGCGGAACTTGTTCCATTGTCTCTACGTCGCTTGATTCCAGTTTTGCTTCTGTAGAAGAATCCATTGACATGCCTTTACGAAATTGTTCTGTTTATTGCGACATACAACTAACTTTTGAAAACCGAAAAAACGGTTACTGAAACTCTTGGGCCGTGGGCTGGACTTCAGGCCCAGTTCGTGAAACATTTAAACCGGCCCAACTGAAGCCCGATTGTTTTCAGCGCCGCATTATTAACTGTCAAGTTTTTCTCAAGAGCAAGAACCAGAGCAGAGACGAAAAGCTTGGAGAACTGAAGAGAAGGAAATGGAGAAGAGTGAGAAGATCAAAATCGCTATCACTATAGCGTCTGTAGCTGTAATATCGGTCTTCTTTGTCGCACAATATAGAAGACGACGAAAGCAAAAATGCTTTTCGAGTTCGTGTTATTTACAAACTGACCAGAAGCCGCAACACTCTTTCAAGCGCCTTTTAGCTGATAACTCGTATTCTCCCTTCAAACACGCCAATCACGGTACGTATAAATTTTATTCATTTACTTTTTTTTTTTGGGTATTTATTTAGACTGTCGTTGCTGTTTGTTTACTGAGAAAATGCTGATTAAACCTATTGATGAGTTGATTGTTGTACATTTGTTCCTTGAATTTGTTATTTTTCTTTTGTATATATTGTGTTTCTTAAAGTTTATTTCGGTGAAGCTTGGTAAGGTAAGTGTGTTTGATTTTGCTGTTTTTTGTATTAGAGAACTCTTCCAGCTTGCATCCTTATGAAGTAGAGATCAAAAAGTTGTTAGAGAATCCTCGACCTGAATTTGATTTTGTGAAGGATGATGTGGATTTCAAAATGAGTGATTCGTATGTTTGGGTTGAGACAAAATCAAAGTTAGAGGAGCTTGCTGATGTGCTGAGTAGGATGAGTGTTTTTGCTGTGGATACTGAACAACATAGTGTTCGGTCGTGTCTGGGTTTTACTGCGTTGATACAGGTAATTTGTTGAATTTTGTGGTTTTAAATGGCATTGCTAGGTAGGGGTATTGGTCAATTATTTATCTTTTTCTTGTTATTCTGTCTCTGATGTTTATTGGAATTTTGCTTGTTGGAAAAAAATGTACATGAGCAGATTTCTACTGATAAGGAAGATTATTTGGTGGACACAATTGCATTACATGATGAAATGAGTATTCTACGTCCTGTCTTTGCTGATCATAGAATCTGCAAGGTATTTTTTTCTTTAATGTTAGTGTCTTGTGTATGTTACGAATGGGCATATGGTACATGCAAGGTTTCTCTTTTGAGGCAGAAGTAAAGCCTAGTGTATAATTCTTGCATTGACAGTGTATTATACTGATAAAACCATGCAAATTTTAATATTAAGTACACATGTTAGCTTCTGTATTAGAAGGAAAAAAGTTCTGGCCTATGATTACATTGAATTATTTGACTATTTAATGCAAGTGTGAATTATCATAATTATTTATTTGAGGCTTAAGATGGGGGCAACAGGAGAACATCTATTCTTTAGATACTCAATGCTCAAAAAGGAAACAAAGGTGTAAAATGTAAAAGCATTAGGCAACATATAATACTTATCTGCAGTAGCATATTTGTCATAACTTCGTAATATTAAGCAAGTTTCATCCAGACCACATACTTAATTGTATTTTACATTGTCAGCAGGTTGCTTCTTCTTAGAAAGTTCAAACAAGATGCATTACATCAATGTATTCTTATATGGTTTAAAGGGAGGTGTGGGTGGGGTGGAGACAATGTCTCAATTCATGAATAAATCATGATAGACAAAAAATTTAGAAGGCTTACGGTCTTTACTGTGGTCGTTTGAGCCATCCCCCCTCTGGCTAAATGTAATGCTAAACTTAGGTCTATCTTTATGCTTTCTTCTTTATATGTATTCTTTTAACCTTCTTCATGTAAGAGCAACTAACAAGCTGAAAGTTGTATTTGATGCCACCCAAAGGTGGTCTGGTAGATGTGGTTGTATGATTATGTCTTCTATTCTATTATTATTAAAATAGATTTATCTTCTCTTTTGTCCTTTCTTAAGGAAATCGTTATTTCACCAGAGGTTTTGTGGTGCAGGTATTCCATGGGGCAGACAATGACATTCTTTGGCTACAGAGAGATTTCCATATTTATGTTGTTAATTTATTTGATACTGCAAAGGTAATCTCTGGAAAATTTACCTTACTGGATATTGCATTACATACTATGTTTATCACCATGCAACTTTGCTGTCAGATGCCACATTTATTTTACCATATCCTAAAAGTGATTTTACTGTTGTCTTGCTATTCTGCAGGCTTGTGAGGTGTTGTCAAAACCACAGAAATCTCTTGCTTACTTACTTGAGACTTATTGTTCCGTGGCAACAAACAAAATGCTTCAGGTTTGTGTTCTAGACATTTTCCATTTTTTAAGTGTGGCTATTTTTCCTTTTTAAAGTTTGTTGTATTCCAAATGTAATGAATGTACCAAAAGTAAACTCTTTTTGAGTGTGAGATGTAATGTTGTTCATTAGATTCCTTAATTCTTAACTTATTTATTCTTGGCTCTTTATCACAGCGTGAAGACTGGAGACAGCGCCCATTATCTGTGGAAATGGTGCAATATGCTCGGACGGATGCACACTATTTACTGCATATTGCAAATTGTTTGGTTGCAGAGCTGAAACATCTGTATGACGGTATTACATTCTCATTAATTGGTTCATTAAGTCCTTTTTTATGTTAATCTTTTCTTTTCCTTCATTAAATGCTAAAAAGATTAATGCATCAGAAAACTCATCTTCACCCAATGATAAGTTTAATCCAATTCTTGAGGCTAGCCGGCGTTCAAATATGGTATGTTTGCAACTCTACACTAAAGATATTGAAGATTATCCTGGAGAAGCTGCTGCATCATCAATACTGATCCGGCATTCCAATGATCAAGGAAGTAGTTTGTCCAATTCTTGTGAAACCCAGGTATGCTGCTTTCTAGATTTTAATAGTAGTTTGTTGAGTAGTGTAAGATGTTGAAATTCCTATATTCTGCTTCAGGATATTGTGAGACGGTTGTGCACTTGGAGAGATTTAATGGTAAGTGTAAAATTTCTTGTAACAACCTTCTGGTAATATTTGATTGAGTTTGTATGTCTTTCTTTTGTTCTTTGTTTGTAGTTCTTTGGGAGGTTCCTCTGGCAATATATATATCTTTCTAGTCCAAAAATATTTGATTGAGTTTGTGAGAAATGAGTTTACGTTTCCCTTATTGGCTGATGAGAACTCTGTTGATTGCCAATATATATAATTTCAGATATTTTCATTTGTCTCATCAAGTGAGATCTGGCACTGCATTTTTCTAAACTACTCTGGATGATTGGTTTCTTTTCAGCTAAATCTCTTTATCAAAACGAATCCTTATTTTCTATTTTCCTCTCCTATTATTATCATATGAAATTAGGCATTTTCTTTCTTTATCAATGTTTTTAGGACTATGAATTGCAATATTTTAAAACTTGATTTGGGGTACTTATTTCTTTCAGGCTCGTGTGCATGATGAGAGCTTAAGATTTGTATTATCAGATCAGGCTATTGTTGCACTAGCAGAAAAAGTTCCATCCACTCCAACAGATATATATGGCACAATTGCTCAAGCTGATCTAGATTCAGATTCTTTCAATGTCAATTCTTCACTCCCATCTCCATCTCCTGTCATATACAGTCATTTGGATGACTTCTATCTTTTAATCAATGACAAGTCTGGAAACTCTGATTTTACAGCAATTCTTCAGAAGTGTCTGGGTTTGAATGGGAGGTGTCCCATATATGCTTTTAATTATTCTTTATTAGCCAAAAGCAACCTAAAACTAAGTCAAAGCAATAGGCTAGGCTTGAAACAAAATGGATTTAAAAGTTCAAAGCAAACGCGAAAGGCATCATCAAGGCAGCTGTTTGTCGAAAAATTTTCCTGCAAGGCTCCAGTATATCATAACTGTAGAATATATGCAAACGATGGACGGTTGCTTTGTTATTGTGACCAGAGAAAGCTCGAATGGTTGGTAGACTTAATTTATTTTATCTTCCTCAACTGAGAATATGCTGCATCCAACAAAATTATGTCATCTGCAGGTATCTTCGCCGAGAGCTGGCAAAACTTGTTGATGACAACCCACCTGCTATTATGCTTATGTTTGAACCTAAAGGACGTCCAGAAGATGAAGGAAACGAATTTTACATCCAAAGTAAGAAGAATATTTGTGTTGGCTGTGGCGCAGGAGATCATTATTTGCGCTACCGAATAATTCCATCATGCTACAGGATGCACTTCCCTGAGCATTTAAAAAGTCATCGGTCTCATGATATTGTATTACTATGTGTGGACTGTCATGAAGTCGCTCATGCTGCTGCTGAGAAGTACAAGAGAAAAGTTGCTGCAGAATTTGGCATTCCTCTTTTCATCCATAAAGTAGCTGATTCAGGTAAAGAAGAAGTTAACCAATCTGCATCGGCAATGAACTTTGAGGAGAGAGGTGTATCGCCTTTACAGTTACGAACTGCGGCTATGGCTCTTTTGCGTCATGGACAAAGGATGCCATTGGATCGTCGTGAAGAATTGAGACAGGTGTGAAAATCTTTGCTTTAAATCTTGAATTTCTGTCTTTTGCCTTAGTTACAGATATGTCATTTTCTGAATATTTTATCATTAACTGCGTTATGTCTGCTTAAGCACCAATCTACCTCAGCCCCTCATCCTGAAAATTGTTTTGGTGAAGTTAGCACGCATATTACGTGAATTTTAATTAGCTGGAAACATCAGAAAACACCCCAATGTTTTTTCTTTACTTTTGAAAAGAAGAATGCGTGTTATTTGTACTCTAGTATTAAAATAATAGTTAGATATTCAACCTGGAGTTTCTTGTCAGTCAATTGTAGAATTCAAACATTAAATGAATATGTGAACTTCTCAGCTCAATGGCATAAAGTTCCATGTTCCAATCTTGCATTGGTTTATTGAAAGATGGTTCTCTGCTATTATTCAATAACATTCCAATGTCTCCCTTCTAAGCTGCTGCTGTATTATGTATTTGCTGCTTAGAAGTTTTCTTCAAAATTAAGGGTCTTTTAAGTTGAGGGTATTTTTCTGAGAACTTGTTGAGTGGAGAAAATCTTCACAAAATGGAGAACTTAAATTTGTGACTTTTTCAATACGCACTAAACTAATTTTCATAATATTTTTCATCAGTAGTGGTGTTACTTTTGTAGACTGTCATGAGATACTATGGTGGCAGAGAAATATCTGAGGAAGATTTGGAAAAAGCTCTGCTGGTGGGCATGAGTACTCGTGAGAGAAGACGACTTGAGAAGAAAAAAGGACCGTCTTTCAACCAATCTATAACTACGGCTGTTACTGATAAAGAGCAAGAGAACTGTGGTAGTTGCATAGCAAAATCTGCAGCTGTTGGTGGAGAAGTTAATAATGCTGACAGTTCATGTATTACTCAATCAGAATCATTTGATGAAGTAGACAGAGATCTTTTAACTCTACCGCTGTCACCTTCTGACACTGGGGCTGATCAAGAACTCGGTTTTAGTACTGGTAATAATACCAGTAGATGTGAAGTATCTGATGTAAAAAGCGATTGTAATGGCAACGATGATAGTAATGATAATAATTGTGGAAGTAGAGAACTTGAAAATGGATCAGTTGGCTCACTACAGCAATCCTCTGATAATAGTGACTCACAAAAACATAATCCAAAGTTATCATTATTAGGACATGGACCTCATGGTAAACAAGTTGTTGATTATCTAATGCAAGAATATGGTGATGAAGGCATTCGTCAATTTTGTCAACGGTGGAGACAAGTATTCGTTGAAGCTATTAATCCCGGGTTTTTACCTGGTGGCTGGGATATAAAGCACAGGTATGATGTAATCCAAGTTTTCTCTGGATTTCTAACATCTAATTTTGCTCCGGATTTACATTATACATTAGATAAGAGTTCTCATGCAAATATAGTGAAGGCATTACATAGTCGTTGACATATATTCGATTTCAAAGATAAAAACAATATAAAAGTATTTCAACTGTGAATATTATCTGAATTCTCCATTCTAAGACTTCCATTAACTTGTTTTGTATTCTAGTAACTGAAGTTTTCTTATTTGTTCTAAGGGTTTGATAGTGAGCACTGTTTTTGACAGTGGGAGAAGAGAGTTCGGTGAATTTAGCGTGTATAATCCTGCCAAGAAAACAGGTGATGCTGCCGAGTCTAACAGTTGATGATTCAGGTAGAACTGATGGTTCATTTCCAATTCGAAATTTATTCTCTTCTAGTTTTATATGTTGTTTAAATACAAAATGGTTGGCCTAAACGCAGACCAACCTTTGAATTGTGGACCACAAGGTCACTTCTTCTCATGGCACCTCTGAATTGTCTGGATAAACCCCATACAATGATAGACTTTGTAACATAGTTATCAGTTCAATTAGTTTAGTCCAATCAAGTAGACCTCGTCCTACTTGCTTTTACTTTGAATTGTATTAGCTATTAGGATTGGGAACTAATGACTACTGTTGTTAAAATGCTCCTTGGAGCTCATGTTGAACCAAACCAAGCCTTTGATATATTTTATGTGATATTATACATATTATACATCGATATGTATACAAAACACTAGTTTCTTAATTTTATGTCATTTGACCAATCCCAACTTAAACTAAAATGCTCCTTCCAAACGGAGGGCTGTATTTATTCTGTAACCTGACCAATCCCAGTCGTAGCCTTAGAAAGATTATTAGCTACGAGTTATTATTACAATACAAGGATAGCAAACTGATCAAGGATAGACCTCGATGACAGACCTGATACCCAGTAAATGACTGACCTTATAGTCAGTGAAACCAGCCTCCAAGAAGAGTTTTTCCAATTGTTGGATGGTCCTCTCCTTGGCTGTGTTGAACAATCCCATCAGAGACATATCAAATAGAAGCTGCGTCTTCAATGTCTTGCTACTTCTGTTCTTGTCTTCATCAATCACTATGTCTATGATTATCACTTTTCCTCCTTTCTCTCTGCTTGGAATCGCTTCTCTACAGTTCTTCAATAGCTTCACACACTCTTCATCTCCCCAGTCATGTACAATCCACTGCAAAACACAAAACTTAGTCTATATAACCATGACTATGCAATAAGATGATATTTAGTTTTACCTTAAGTAAGACTGCATCAGCTGGAGGTACAGATCGAAACATATCCCCTCCAACGTAAACCAAGTTATCAGATCCTGGTAAGTTGTCCACCACATGTGGGAGGTCTAAGACAAAGCATTTCATGTGTGGGAAGGCGGAGAGGATGGCCTTGGCCATATCTCCCCTGCTACCAGCCACATCCACTAGAGAATTCAATCCCTCAAACACATGTTTACAGTCTTTCATTACAACACTTGCTATCATCTGAGAGTCGCCGGTCAGTGCATTATAAAGTTCCTTCTGCAGATGAGGTTTTTCCACAATGTAATCCCAGAAACCCTTCCCATGTGCAGTTTCAAACAGTGTTTTATCATTGTTTTGAAACCATTTGCTCATCACATGAAAAGGATCGCTCATTACAGGGTCTAGAATTAGCTGCGCAAATCCAGCTGCTTGGAATGGTTCGTCTTTAAGCAGGAGTTTGGAAACTGGGGTGAGAGCATACACTTCATCTTCCTGATTCCTTTCTCGGGCGAAAAAGCCTGAGTGAACCAAAATACGCATCACGCGTTGCAGGGAATCGACCTTGTTGGAGGGGATATTCAGAGAAGTGGATATCCGGGTAAGTTTCATGGGTTGGCCATGGTTGCGGATGACTTCTGGTATGCCTAATTCAATTACACATTTGACTGCCATGGAGTTAATGAAGTTGAATGTGTAATTGTACACATGAGCTTGAGCTTGAAGTAGCTCAGAGCTTGTATTCTCTCCACTAACCAAATCCATTTTTGTTTTGAATGATTTTGACGAGTGTTTTATCTGTCCTGACAAGCTAAACTCCCTCTTAATTTATAGACTCTGCGCTAATATGCAGCTGTGTGTTTGATAAAGATTCTTGGTTAGCATTTCAATTACTACCTAGATCTAAGTAAAAAAATGGGGTCAGAAAATATTTTAATTAATTACCGTTTATTGTAATTTTTAATTAAAATATTAAAAATAATTTACTTTATTAACTTTTTATTTATTATTAATTATAGGATTATTATTAATTATATTTTTATTTTTTATACTTAGTTAATTAATACTAAATCTCAATCCGACGATTAATTTAACTATTAATTAAAATTTAATTTAAAAATTAACTGTAATTATAATATTTCTAACCAATTGATTAAGATGCACATTTTTAAAATGTCCCCCTCGTTTTTCATGTGTGAAGTATCCAAATCTTCTTGAACAATATTGGGTTACATATGCAAATATACTGTAAAAGTAACATGGTTATGAACTGCTGAGTGGATAACCAATAGCAGATAATGATATTAAGGTTTGTTAATTCCTCCTTTAGATAGATTGAGATTTAGTAAATACCTAATACATTATATATATATATATATATATCAATTATTATGTGTGATTAGACATTTACGCCAATTATTTGCTCCACTAGGTATTCCGATGGATTAAAAAATCCAAACTTTTTCTTTATATAAAATGAAGGGTGATTTCGAAAAAACACTGCTAGTTTGATCTATTAGCCAAAAAACCTCATCTTTTTTATTTTTGGTCAAAAAATCTCTTTTGAATGAAATCTGTTAAATTTACTGTTCATCCGTTAGGGGATGAACAGTAATTGATGGGTATTTTCATAATTTTTCCATTTTTATTTATTTTTTAAAAAAACTTTTAAAATTTTTTTTTCTCTTCCTTTCTCTTCTTTTTTTTTTTTCTTATTTCTTTTATTTTTTCTTATTTCTTTTATTTTCTTTTTTCTTGTTCCCCTACATCAAATTCTCTCCCCTCTCTCTTCCCCATTAAATCTCTCCCTCCCCCACCAAAAATTAAAATATTAAAAATAAAAAATAATCTCAGTTTTTTTTAATTATTATTTAACATTGAAGTGAAGAAGAAGAGGGGAAAAAAAGAAAAAAGAAGAAAAGAAAGAAAGAAAGGAAAAAAATGAAAAGAAAAAGAATAAAAAGTTTTTTTTCCAAATAAAAATATTTTTTAATTTCAAAATAAAACCTTTTTTTTCTTTCCCTTTTTTCTTCTTTTCTTTTTTTCTTTTTTTTCTTCTTTATTTCTTTTTTCCCTCTTCTTCTTCACTCAATGTTAAATAATAATAATAATAATAATAATAATAATAATAATAATAATAATAAACTTGGGGAATAAGAAGAATAAAGGAAAAAAAAAGGAAAAAGAAAAAAGAAAAAAGAAAAAAGAAAAAAAAAAGGAAGAAAAGAAGAAGAAAAAGAAAGAAAAAAATTTAAAAAGTTTTTTTTTTAAATTTTTTTTTAAAAAATAAATAAATATGGGAAAATTACGAAAATGCCCTTCTGTTACTGTTCATCCACTAACGGATGAACAGTAAATCTGACAAATTCCATCCAAAAGAGGTTTTTTGGCCAAAAATGAAAAAGGTGAGATTTTTTGTCTAATAGATCAAACTAGCGTGGTTTTTTGGAAATCACCCTAAAATTAATAAGGGTTATTTCCAAAAACACCCCATATTTTCAAATATTTCACCTTGAGCACCCGGTTTTGAAAGTTTTGGAAAACCACCCCCAAAATCAAAACCACTAGTGGTTTTTGGTAATTTTGTGAGTGGTTTTGGTGTTGTATGAGTAATTTTAATTTTAGAAAATTTTCGAATCTCTAAATTAAACATATAGAATTTCAAAACCACTCATACAACATCAAAACCACTCACAAAATTACCAAAAACCACTAGTGGTTTTGATTTTGGGGTGGTTTTCCAAAACTTTCAAAATCAGATACTTAAGGTGAAACGTTTGAAAATATGGGGTGTTTTTGGAAATAACCCAAATAAATAAAGTAAAGATAAAGATAAGATGATGCAAGAATATAGTACTATATCAATAGGGAGGGAGTGACAGACGACTGAGGTGAGGAGGGTAGGGTAAGGTAGGGTCCTGGAGATGCAATGCTCTTCAATTTCTTTGAGAATTAATTCAATTTCCCATCAAGCAACTTTTTCAGGATTTTTAGCTACAATAATCTTCATTTCAGGCTGCTTGTATATTCAATTTAGTGCTTACCCACCAGGCAAATTAACAAATTAACTTAAGTGGTTCTATAATTTTATTAAAAGTATTATTTGTATATAATTCTTGGGGGTAATTTTGTGCTCACTCATTTAGCTAAGGCAAAAGGTATGCGGCTGTAATGTTGTTGTGCGGAGGCAAAAGGTGTTGTAATGTTGTGTGAACTGCAAAAGAGTGTGGATTGAATAGCGTATTCATGTATCCAAGGCAAATTGACATCCAGAATAATTCCACTTAATATCAATTTACATATATAAAAACATATATTTATAAAAGTTTGTTGGGAAAAAAAATCCTGAACTTAATTAATTAATTTCAAATATATTAATATTAATTAATGTCAAAATATATAAACAAAAATAAAAATGTCAAAAGTGTCAATTTTTTTAAAAATTTACTAAATATAAAAATAATCATTCAAAAATTCACTATCCAATATAATTTATCTAAAAAGAGTTATTAATATAAAAAAACAATAAATTATAGTTAATTTAAAATATAATAAAACTTTAAATTGTGAGAGAATTTTGGAGAGAAAATTGTTGAATATGTCAAACTTGATAGTAGAGTTAAATATCATTCTTTTTTATACAATTAATGTATAATTTATTAAATCTGAATAATTTAAATTTATAATAATAAATCATAAGTTATAAATAACAATAATATAAAATGATTTTTGTATTTTTAAAATTTTAAATCAATTTATTAATCTATATCTTTTGCTAATAAATGTAAAGTTGATTTTATTTTTTAAAATTTATTTTTATAAATATCTTAGTAAGTAATATTTTATAAATGACTAATTTTAAAATTATTATTAATTTTTAATTAAATAAATTTTAAAAAAATTTAATATATTACTAAATAAATTTATTCATAGTTATAAATTTGATACTATTATTTTTTCTCGATTTTGAAAGAAATAAAAACGGCATATTAATTATAACTAGTACATTATAATCTAAGGGTTATTTCCAAAAACACCCTATTTTTCAAACGTTTCACTTTAACCACTCGACTTTGAAAGTTTTGGAAAACCATCCCAAAATCAAAACCACTAGTGGTTTTTGGTATTTTTGTAAGTGGTTTTGGTGTTGTATGAGTGGTTTTAAAATTCTATATGTTTAATTTAAATATTCGGAAATTTCCTAAAATCAAAATTACTCATACAATACCAAAACCACTCACAAAAATACCAAAAATCACTAGTAGTTTTGATTTTGGAGGTGGTTTTCCAAAACTTTCAAAATCGGATGCTCAAAGTGAAACATTTGAAAAAATAGGGTGTTATTGGAAATAACCCTATAATCTAAATTGAGAAATTGGTCTAACCTAACTTATAAGTGCATATTAGCTTGTTCAAGTAGACCCTTATCTGATTCCTTTTACTCAAAATGAGCGGTCCAACCAAACCCAACTTTATTTATATATATATATATTTATTTATTTATTTATATATACATACACACGGATGGTACGACAATCTTATCAAAAAAAATTTATTGGTCGAATCCAACATAGACTATACCTAAATTGTTTCATGGGTTTGGACTAGGTTAGGATTTCTTTTTATCCAAACTCATATTTATTACTTGTCCACTTAATTTTAATCCTTCACTATTTTATCTCCCCTCCCTCATTTAACCCATGCAATGGGTTAAATCTATCTCATTAAAATGATGGGTTAAATTAAACCCATCATCTCACTCCATTTATATTTTTTAAAAACTAAATAAAATAAATTAAGTTGGTGACAAATTAAAAATAATCTATTTTATTTTTAATAATTAATTTCATAAAAATTATATAATAGTATAAAAAAATATTTTTCACATATTTAATTTTACCCGGTCCCATGTGTTACCAAGATGTAGGATATATTTAAGCAATCCTAACCAATCCAATTCTATCACTTAAAATAATCTAATCCGAATCTAATCCGATCCCGCGGAACAAACTAGGGCAATGGAAGTTAAAGTGCTCATTCCAAACATAGGTAATATTTATTTTAATCCAATCCGAACCTAATCCGATCCCGCGAAACAAACTAGGCCAAGGGAAGTTAAAGTGCTCCTTCTAAACATAGGTAATATTTATTACATAGCAGAACACCGATTTGATCTAAGGATAGACCTCGATGACAGACCTGATACCCAGTAAATCATAGACTTTATAGTCAGTGAAACCAGCCTCGAAAAAGAGTTTTTCCCATTCTTTGATAGTCCTCTCTTTGGCCGGAGTGAACAACCCCACCACAGCCATATCAAATAGAAGTTGTGTCTTCAAGGTCTCTCCACTCGCGTCTTCATCTATCACTATGTCTATGATTATCACTTTCCCTCCTTTCTCTCTGCTGGGAATAGCTTCTCTACAGTTCTTCAGCAGCTTCACACTCTCTTCATCTCCCCAATCATGTACAGTCCACTGAAATAAATGAAAGTTGTTACAGCTGATCAAATTTGGATCCACTAACAATTCAAATCAAAATAATAACAATGATATTTATCAGTTTACCTTTAGTAGAACTGCATCAGCAGGAGGTACAGATTGAAACATATCTCCTCCAACATACACCAAGTTATCATTTCCAGATAAGTCTTCCACCACATGTGGGAGGTCCAAGACAAAGCATTTCATGTGTGGGAAGGCAGAGAGGATAGCCTTAGCCATTTCTCCTCTGCTACCACCCACATCAACCAGAGAATTCAATCCCTCAAACACACGTTTACAGTCCTTCATCATAACACTCGCTATCATCTCGGAGTCACCGCTCAGCGCCTTATAAACCACATTATGCATATCAGGTTTTCCAACAACATAGTCCCAGAAACCCTTCCCATTGATAGTGTCAAACGCATTCTTATCATCATTCTTAAACCATTTGCTCATCACATGAAAAGGGTCAACAAGTACAGGGTCTAGAACCAGCTGGACGACACCAGCGGCTTGGAATGGTTTGTCTTTAAGGAGGAGTTTGGAAACTGGAGTGAGCGTGTAGACTTCATCTTCTTGGTTCCTTTCTCGGCCAAAGAAGCCTGAGTGAGCCAAAAACCGCATGAGGCGTTGCAGAGAATCGATTTTGTTGGAGGGGATATTCAGAGAAGTTGATATCTGGGAAAGTTTCATGGGTTGGCCATGGTTGTGGATGGTTTCAGGTATGTCTAATTCAATTACGCATTTGAGTGCCATGGAGTTGATGTAGCTGAATGCGTAATTGTACACATGAGCTTGAGCTTCAAGTAGCTCAGAGTTGCTTAGTGTATTCTCTTCGCTGACCAAATCCATTTTTGTTTTGAATGATTTTTATCTGTCCTGACAAGCAATTTATAGTCTGTGTGCTAATATTTCCAACCAATTGATCTTAGTAACTTGTTGTTATTGAGATGCACATTTTTAAAACGTCTTCCTCATTTTTCATGTCCAAATCTTCTTGGACAATCTTATGAATCAGGGATACATAAGCAAATATACTATGAAAGTAACGTGGTTATGAATTACTGAGTGGATTACCAATCGCAGATAATGATGTTATGGTTTGTTAATTCTTCTTTCAGATACGTCGAGATTTAGTGGACCTAATATATTATATATAATCATTAGGGAAACTTTCAAAAATAGCACCTTAAAAGTTGGACTTAAGTTTTTGAGCCCACTAAAGTTTGTTTTGCAAATATAAACTTGGTAAAAATTTATTACTCTATGAGTTTTTTTTTGGACATTTATACTCTTTAGGACAAAATATTTTATGATGGACTTTTTCAAAGATACCCCTTGATTTATATAAAAATAAAATTTTACCATGCTCTGATACCAAATTTTCGGGGCTCAGGGTTTAAACTGAAACCCAGTAAAATCATGCATATGCTATTAGCTTTTGAAAATTTTTAAGCTTTATACTTGAAATTTTATAATCTGCATAAGCTAATGCAGTCATATAATGGTTATTATCTCTCTGAAAGGATTCATAATTATCATGAAAAATTATCATTTTTATTTTAAGAAGCTCAACATAATTGTGACTTAAAAACCAATTCTTCATAACTTTAATCAATATTAAATTCTTTATTATTTGCAAAAGTTTTTAATACCAATCTTTATGAGATCAATTAATTCTATTTTACTTTGACCTTTAGCATCTTTAATATCAATTGGTTGTTCACATACCAATACTCCATAGTTAATTATGTTAGGTATACTTATTGAAGACATTATCTTTATCGGGTTAAGTCTTAAAGGTTTTCTCTTAAAGCCTTCTTTTTTAGAAAGAGTTATTTCTGTGTTACAAATCTTTTCAAATTCTCTATCCTTTAATTCTTGTATTCTGATTAGTGTAGACTCTTCATGCAAATCTAAAGATTCAATGAAATCCATGATAAACAATCTTTTCTCAAAAGAAAATTTATGATACATTGAATTGAAGTAATCCACCACAAGTCTTTTTGCCTCTGTTGTTGGTGTTTGACTTCTCCACGGCCACTGCCTTTTCGCCTTTCCAAAGTGCTTTGACAAAATACTACTTATGAAGATCAACTTATGAATTCAAGAAATCACAAGAGTTTTTTTACATAGAAAGGAAAGTTTTTATTTATGAAACTTAGGTTTCAATCGGTGTTACTAGGTTGTTCTTTAATATACATAGATCAGGTCTTTATATAGGCCCGAAGGGTGAGTGGACAAACCCCAAACTACCATCTTTACGTAAGCATGGATCTGATGAAGCAAACCATATTTCCAGAGTTTGTAGACCATTATAGGATTTGTATCCTCTATGGCCACAATTTTAGAGTACTCACTTCCCATGCCGTTGACTGAGTAATATGATCTTTCTAACCTGTTGTTCAAAGACCATGTTTTTAGGAATATAATTCCCTTCTCAAAATCTGCTTTATTTAACTTTAACTGCTTCTGCACCTGGCTGCTTGTGGGAACTGAACCAAGGAGGTAGATTGACTTATTTTTCTGAGTAATTGGAGGCGATGGACGAACCAACTTCTCCCTGAATGACTTATCATTGTTATTAAACTCTTCAAAAGCATCCTTCGCTTGTTCCATCGTTGTATACTTTTTGTGAATGACTCCATTCTGATTCAAGATGAATAATGAAGCTTTATGCCATGAATAATAGATTCCTTTACCAGGGCCGTTAAAAACGACGTAATAATCCTTCTTAGGAAGCTTGGACTTATTAATTATTTCATTGACTTTTTCCAAGTCTTCAATAACTTTGGCTCTGTCTGAGGAGACTGCCAAGATTGATTCTTTCTTTTTCTCAAAAAATGGTTTTTCCTGAGGTGAAGATGATGACACTGTTGCTGATGATGTCGTTATTGTTGATGATGATTCTTCAACTGCCGTTGTTGGCTCTGACTTTATTGTTGACTTTAATGGGTCCACCACGCTGGCGTTTGCGCATTCTGATGGACTGTTACAATGCTGACTTATGAGCTGAAGAGCACTTCTCAAGCTCTTGACCTTTTGTTCTTGAGCCGAGTAACGTTGTTGAATTTCTTTTAATTGAGCATAGAGCTGCTCATACTCATCTTCTTCTTGCTTGAGCTGAAGCTTTAATAATTTCATTGCTATTTCCATTCACGAGTAAGTGTATCAGCAATGACGTTATTCGAACCTTTAATTTTCTCAAACTTTATAGGATATCTAGCAAGTGTTTCCTGCCAGCGGACGAGGCGTCCTTGACTTAATTCAGTCTTTAAATCAAAGGCTACAAAACCTGTAAGATAGGAATTGTCAGTTCGAAGTGTAAATTCTTTTGGTAAAAGATCAATTCGTCATTTGAGAATAGTTTTTATTGCCGCAAGAACTTCTCGTTCATGGGTTGAATAATTTCTTTCAGCGGGACCAAAAGTCCCACTTATATATCTACAGAGTAGTTCTCTGTATTTTCCTCTTTTTGAGGCACTTAAATTTTCATTTATATGACTCTGAGAGCCATTCCGAGTAGTAAGGTTCATCTCACTGTCCTCGGTAATATCCTGACTAGTAGAGACTCTTGCCTTTAGGCATCCCGCCCAGGTGTCACTACTGGCGTCAGTTTCAACAATCAAGTAGTCTTTATCATTCGGTTGGTATAATCTCGGAAGATTTTTACATATATCCTTGATTAACTGAACCGTTTTGGAATCTTGGTCACTCCACGACCATTCCATATTAGTAGAACATTTTGGGGAAAGCTTTGAGGTTAACTTTGAAATGCTTTTCAAAAAACCTTGTGATGAAATATTATTTACAATACCAAGAAAACGTTGCAAATGTTTTCTGTCATTAAGTTTGTTTGGGAAAACATCAAGCTTTTCCAAGACATTGTCTTGTAACTTTATTAAACCATCAGTTGTTATTGATAAACCAAGATAATCAATCTCTTGTTTACCTATAATAGCTTTCTTTTTCGAAAGAATTAAACCTTTTTCTTTACATCATTCCAAAACGATCAAAAGTTTATGAAGATGATCTTCATAGTTATCTTTTGTAAAGTCTAAAATATCATCGATGTAAGCTAGAGTGAATTCTTCTAGCCCTTCGAGGTTTTTGTCCATAAATCTTTGATATATCGATGGAGCTTGTTTCAAACCAAATGGTAGAACATTCCATTGATATAACTTTTGAGGAGGACATGTAAAAGCAGTTAATGGCTTAGTTTCATCATCAAGACGTAACTGCCAATAACCTGACTTTGCGTCTAAAGACGAAAACCATTTTGATCCACGAATACGGTTTAAAATTGAATCTTTTCGTGGGAGATTGTAGGCATCTCCTACAGAAGCTAAATTCATAGCTTTATAGTTGATAACCATACGTCTTTTTCCACATTTTATTTCGTTATGATTATTGACATAATATGCCGGAGCAAAATGAGGGGAGGTACTCTCAGAAATGATTCCTTTATGAAGTAAATCCTTACAATCTTTTTTGAATTCCTCAATATCATCCTTTGAATAAGGGATTTTATTGGGAACTTTTATTTCTGCATTTTTATTTTTCAGTTCTATATGAACTGTCATAAAATTTGTGTTCTTTGAGTCCAAAGGATTCTCAGAACAGACAGAGTCTAAAACTTCATCAACCTTTTATTGAAGACTAGTTTTAGATTTAGCAATAGCTTCAATACCACATAATATGATGTTAAAACTACAGATAATCTTTTTTAGATTTTCTGTATAGCGCTCAATTGGTATCCAGACCTCTTGAGCTCTTTGTTTTAAATGTGGTGAGCTAAACTTATGACATCTTAAACTTATGTTATCTGAATTCTGCACAAAAGGTGCATGGCTTTTTAAGAAATCATTGCCAATTATAAACTTCATACCTGTTCGTTTTTGGTAAACAATGTTGAACCAAAACATTTTATCTTGAATTTTTACTAAAACATTATTTGCATGTAACACTATATTTTCAGTAGTGTTATTTACAATTTTGACTTTAATTGGATTAGGAAGTCTAATCCAGTTAAGGTGTACTGTTTGATCAGCAAAACTTGCTGTGGCACCAGAATCTACATAAGCGAAGATTCTGGAGTTATCTTTTTTATTCAGAATCTGAATCTGTATGAAGGTCGCGTTCTGATTCGCTCTCTTCATCCGTCTGATATTCACAGTAATTGTAAATTTTAGATTTTGATTCATTATCTGACTCATTTTCTGAAGACGAAGAAAAATCTTCTTCAATTGGTTCCAAATTTAAAGAGTAAGCAAACTTAAGAAGTTTCTCCTTCTCTTTATATTTGGGACTGTTTTTCTCAGGGCATTCATTAGCATAATGACCTAACTTTTTACAAAGAAAACACTTATATTCTGATTTAGGTTTACCCTTAGGATAGACTTTATTTCTAGAACCAGGTTCTGAGAATTTTCGTTTCTTTCCAAAGAAATTTCTATTTTTCCAACCCTTTTTGGAAGATTTATTGAAAAATTTACCAAATTTCCTTTTAGGAAACTTTCTCTTTTTTGAAAAATTTTTAGAAAACTTTTTACAACCATAGTGCTGAGGAACATATTCCTTTTCGTCGCAACAAAGAGGAATATATGACTTAGCTTGCTTAATGGCGTAAGTTTCTTGACATTTTTCAGCAATTACTTGCTCAGTGGCGCGAATAGCTGCACCAAGTGAGCGTTGATTCAGAGATTCATATTTTTCTCTAGCTCTTATGTTATATGGGTATGGGAGTTTCATCATGTAGGCAATTACATAATGTTGACTCTCAGTTGCCAAGTTATAATAATATCTTTTAAATTCGCATGTATATGGTTTAAGTTTGCAAAGATCACAGAGTGACATGTTATTCAGGTGATATTCAGCTTCTTTATGCTGCTTATCAACTGTAGTACCATGCATCATCGAGTGATCTTCACCGAAGAACTCAAGACTTATCAAATTTATAAGCATTGCTGCTTGTGTTGACGTGTTGCCAACTTGATTAAGATTGTTTATTAATTCATTATTTTTAATCCTATAAAGGAAGTTTTGGACAGTTCCAGTTGTTAGGAGAGCTTTCCAATTAAAAATGCTATTAGCTCTAAAGGTTCTTACTTTAGCATTAAGATCAGCTTCTAACATCATTCTGTTAGCCCAAGTTTTAAAAGCTTCTTTTTCATCAGACTCACAATCAAGATTTAAAAATGTTGAATCTTTTTGTGTCTTTTTACTTTTATATGCTTCAGGAATTTTTTGCCAGACCTCATCTTGGCGTATATAACCTTTTCTAAATGCTTCATTATCCAGTTCTTGTTCTTTCCGTTGGCGGTCATGTCGACTGTCAGATTCGTAATCTGGAATTTCTTTACCAAACTCATTCTTAACACCAGAGGGGCTAGCTTGAGTTTTATGACTTATTTTTTCATCCATAACGTCTGCTGGATTAGCAATATCGCTATCCGAATCAGGCATATAGATTAATTCTTCATTTTCAACTTCTCTAATAGCATGGTTGATTTCCTTGCTAATAGGAGGTTGATCAGTTAAGAATAATTGAGCCAGAGACTCAATCATGTTACGAAGATTAAAGATCTCTTGTTCAATATTCATTCCTTTTTAGGAAGTCTATATTGAAACGAAGGACCTATTTCAATGGGTTCAGACTCAAGATCTGAATTAAAAAGACTTTGAAGATACTCAGGATAAATGACAGTAGATGACAATTGTTTTCCTAATTCAGGAGATGTTAATTTGGAATTAATCTCGTTAATTAGGAGAGTTACAGTGTCAATGACAACTATTATCTTGATTTGATTATTAATTATAGTCTATTGATTAATTAAAATTTCTTTATAAAAAATATTTATATCTTCTTTATCAAAATGACTTTTGAAGATCCTTGTTAATTCAACAAGATCTTGTTTAATTTCTTGAGTAATGGATGAACGTTCGGGTTCTTTTGACATATTTTAAAACATATGTGGAGGGAAATCCAATTTTAAAAAGTTGGGGACAAACTTAGTTATGCAAATAGTTATGAAGGGTATTTTAGGTATGTTGGCTCATTTTATGAAAACAAATTTTTGTAAAGTTTAAAAACTTAAAAGAACTTTTTAAGGCTTATAAACTTAAATGAAAGTTTAAATGGACTAGATTTTAAAATTTTCCATAATCATTATTATAGGTGATTAGACATTTATACCAATTATTTGTTTTCCATTAAAAGTTTCAATTTTTAAAATATTTCAATTTTGGATTTTCAAATATCTCCGTTAAAAGGTATATTCTTCAAATGGGTAGAGTAGTTTCAAAAAATATTTAAGCGAAATGTATTTGAAGTTCAAATGAAATTTAAATGTCTTGGATAGAAAATGGATTCAAATTAGTAATCCTAAAAGGATTTAGGTGAAACAATAAAAGTATGTTAGCTATATATATATATATATATATATATATATATATATATATATATATATAAATTTAGTATTTTGACTATGGAGATAAATAGTATTTTTGTTTGGACGAACAACTTCTAATATAATATTAGAGTATTTTTTTTTTATAGAGTTTTTAAAATGTTCCTCATACGAACTTTTAGTGTTTAAGTGAGACGGTTTCCAAAATTCTTTCCAAATTATCATCATCCATATGAATTTTGTTTTTTTTAATCAATTTATTTTAAAATATATATATTTTTTAATTTTTCTAGTTTCATTTGCAATAAATTAAGGGGATTGTATTCATGTAATTGGGGATTGTTATTTCTCACACATATATTACTAGAGCTAAGATTTTTTTATATATATATATATATATAAATAATACTGAATGTTGGGGTAAATCTTCAGTTAGACCGTGAACCCCTCTAAGTATGGGGTATCCTATCCTTCGCTTAAGTCTCTGATCACCTGTAAGGCCAAGAATGTGAGGGTAGAGGAACGTCAGTATAGTGTTAGTCGATTGGCTCTCCCACGCGCAAGTCATTTAGGGTTCTTTAAGAGGCTAATTGGAAGAGAAATTGGGTGATTGTGTGAGATCTTGTCCAACTTAACTATTGATGACGAACCATATTTATAGGGAGCGGTCGAATAGTAATCATTAGTTGGTTATAAAAATAATAGATTTGCATAAGAATCCAGGTTAGATCCGTTGAGTCTATTAAGTGACCAGTTGTAGGACAGTAGTGAGAAAATCTAGAAAATCAGAGATAAAAGCGACCACACAAGTTGAACCCCTGAATGTGCGACACAGAATGTATTATCTACCTGTGACCATAGCTTAAGAACCCTGATGGTCCATGAGCTTCGCCCAAAACATTGGGGACCGAAATGTTAGGGGGCGAAACATTTGGGACCGAAACAGTTCCTATATAATGCAGCCTAAAACGGATTCAAGAGTAGTTTATGAGCTCTTGCCCTTCGTTGCAGGCTAAAAATATCTGAAGGTAAGGTCCCTTAATGGTTGAATATGCCCAATACTGTATATAGTTTGAATTATATTTTTGAAAATATATATTACTAAAAAATATAGTACATATTTATTTATTGATTTTAATAATATTATTCAATCTCAAATTACACACTAAACACAAAATAACTAATTTTATAATCTATTTAGGTTCAATAAAGTCTAAATGCTCTCAAATTCTAATTTATTTTCAATTCAATCTATTATTAGATTGTAAAATCCAATATCATATTCGTAATACAATGAAATAATATAAATTTGATTGAGCATGAAATGCACAACATTTTTACATTATTTTATTCATAATTTTGGGACTTTATTGAATATCTGCTATCTAATTACTTTATTTTTGTATTTATTGACAGTTTGAAGACAATTGTGGGATAATGAAGAATTTTGGGGACCTGAAGCAGAAATTGTCAAGATTAGTCAAAGAAGACCAAGTCAATAGAATTTTATCAGACTCGTTTTATTTTTAATTCTCAAATTTGAATAATAAATTTAAACGATTAAAATTTTATTGGAGATTTTAGGAGTCCGTTTTTAAATTTTTCTCGGTAGTATTTATTTACGCAGAGATTGATTGTAAAAGGGGTTCCTCCTTACTCTTAGTTTTTGATTAGGATTGAATAAAAACTTGCAATTTTTATTCTCTTGCACGATCAATTTATTTTGAGTCAATGATGTTTGGCACGCCCATGAGGAGCTAAACGAACACCCCGCTAAGTCGTATTTAATTATTCGTGTTGTGAGAATTGTTTTATCGTGCAAAGTTGTTTAATATTTATGTATTATCTATGGGATGGTTATATGCACATATCATTACGATTACATTTATTGATTGTCGTTCTCTGTGGATCGACCTTGTTTTCTGCAATTTTATCGTGTGTGCAAATTAATTTAATACTGGCGGATTCGACATTCGTGAAAATTTCAAAAAACTCTATTAATATGAGTTCTTTTATACAGTAGTATTATGTGAGGTTTATAATATATATTTGTTATAGACACAGCATTTTATTTAATTCTAGTATGACGATTGTTATTGGTGAAAGTTTAAATAAATATGTACATATTTATTTTAGTTTGAATTTAGGTTTCAATCCAATTGTTTTGGTTGTCACTACGTTTGATTTTTATAAAAAAGAAAAAGGAATATTTTGTATAGTCTTAAGTTTTTTTTGTTTTCTTGTTTTTTTCAAATTTGAACCACCAAATTAGTTTTGTGAGTATCTATTCTTTTAATAATGATAATTTTAAAATTATATAAATTATAAATATTAGTCATGATAATAAAATAACAATTTAAATGGAAAAATAAGTTATTTATTAAAATTATATTATTAAAAATATTAAAAAGAAAATATGTTTTTATAAAGTAAAGTGTGCATATTGAGTTGTTAATTATTATTAAAAATATATATATTTATTTTGATGTTTGTATCCAAGTAGAATTAAAATATATATTTATTTTTAAAATTTTATTTTTATATTATTATTTAATAAAATAAATTATTATCATTTTCTTTATAAATTTCTTCTCTCCATAAATTTTTCTTTTTGGAATTAAAATTAGTTCTCAAATATATATAAATAAAATTATTAGTCTACCATTAGAAACAATCACTAAAAAAAATAGATTATTTTTGGATCTATTTTAAGATAGGATGGGATAAAGAAAATACGTAATTATACCAAATTTTGTACTTTCTTCATCCCATCAAACCCTACAATAGTGGCCAAAGTCAGCACCCTAAACACTAGATCAGATTGCACTCCGACAATTGTCTGTTGATGTAACAGGGTATGGGAGAGAGATGCGAAGAGGGTGGCTGCCATGGGGGAACCTGAGATCTGAGATTTTAGATTTTGAACCTGTATGTTTCTATTTTGAGGTCCTTTGGTCAAAGATTCATTGGCATATAAAAATCTGCGGCGGTGGAATGATCTTACTTGACACACAAGTAACTGTAACTCTTTATTCTTATGCTGAGATGAGATCTAAACAACCAATTACCATGGTAATCAATAATCTAAATACGGTCACAATTCCAGGTTATTATATCATGTCCATCTGCTCTGCACTAATGCCCAAAGTGATTTAACTCAATCAACGGATCAAAAATCAGCCTCAGTCTTTACTTGGTATATCTTCTGCAAATGTATTACGGAACATAAAGGATAATAAAAAGTTAAAATAAAAGTATCCACTCAAATAAATATTAAATTATTTTTAAAGAAAATATATTAATAAAAATTTAAATATAATTAAAAATATATTTCAATTAAATTTGTCATAAACACTATTATTTATTCAATATATAAATATAATAATTTTGATAATATTATTTAGTAAACCACCTACAACTAAAACTGTTCAATTTTTAATTTTTTCAAATGTGATTATTTTTTTATATTGTAGGTGGTTTTGCTAGTTATTTAATTTTAATATTTTTTTAATTTTTATTTAATAATTTTACTAAATTATAAATATTTTAGTAAATAATTTTAATATTTTTATTTTTAAAATTTTAATTTCAAATTTAACTAAACTAAAATAAATCATTATACAATTTTAGTACTTTTTGAATTCTTGATTTAATAATTTTTAATATTTTTTAGTTTTAATTTTTATATTCAAACTTTATTAATTTAAACCATTATTGTTTGTGGCTATAATGATTATTAATAATTTAATAATAGAAATATAAATATTTGTAGTAATTATTAATTATATTTTTAGAATAATATTTTTATTTAAATTAATAATTTTCTATGTATAGCAATTTATGAGAACAATAATTTCACATCTTCTAATAAAATCTCATTCATTAAAATAAATAAATATATAAATAATTCTAAAAGTACTCCATTGACATATATTAATCAACTTTTTTTAAAAAAAATTAAATCAAAATTTTAATTTTTTCATTTAATTAATAAATATATGTTATATATTTTTTAAAATAAAAATTGATTTATTTAAAGTTGTGATGAATTATGATGCAAATTTTTTCTTTAATTGTCACACCAATTCTACATACAGTGAAAGTAATGTAGAATTTCTAACAGAATAAGCAACATGATGTTATTAAAATTGGAAAATAAGTCATAAAAAACATGATGTTATTAAAATTGGAAAATAAGTCATTAAAAATATATTGTTAAAAATATTAAAAAGAAAATATATTTTTACAAAATGAATGATGTGGATTGAGTTATCAATTATTATATTTTACGTTTGTTTTGATGTATCCATGTAAAATTAAACTACATATTTATTTTCTAAAAATTTATTTTTATTAAAAATTTACTTTTATATTATTATTTAATAAAATAAATTGTCATTATATTTTTCTATCACGTATAAAATCCAATTTGGCTCCATTTTTCCTATAAAATTTCTTTTTGGGAAGTAAAGTTAGTTCTCAACCCACATACCTTCTTTCCTATAAAATTTCTTTTTAGGAAGTAAAGTTAGTTCTCAACCCATATAAATAAAGTTATTAATTTTCATTAAACAACCATTTTAGTAGATAAACTATTTTTGGATCTATTTTAAGGTCTGAGGGGATAAAGAAAGTGCAAAATCATTGATGTAAAACTACAGATCTTATGATTTGGTACTTTCTTTATCCCCTCAAACCCTACAATAGTGACCAAACACAAGTTTCTACTAGATTAGATTTGCACTCAAAGGATGGTCTGTTATTTGATGTAACTATAATGATTCTGTTAGTGTGTGGGCGAAGAGGTCATGGTAAATACCTGTGTGGTTTATGCCTGTGGGACCTGAGATTTTAGATTTTGGATTTTGAGTTCCGGTTTCAATCTGTACGTTCACACATAACTTCACTTACGAGTTTAGGCGATGACTGTTGTGATGGCCCCATCCAATTGTTAACTCTCCATTGATATATTTTAATTAAATATTTTTTAAATTAGAATAAAAATTATTAAATTATTAATTATATTTAATTTATAAATATAGGGATCATATTTTAAATTTTTGTTGATTCATTGATATTTTGATCATTTATGTTGTAATTTTTCTTTTTAATTGCCACATAAATTACTACTACGTGACATGCACATGAAAGTTGAGAATAGTTTAACTGAATAACAAATAACAACATTATATACGTTTTTTGTCAAAATATGGATTGACCCATGTTGTTTAGCAGCATTAAAATTTGTCATGGTGCAAATTTCATATATCCCCGAAATTTTAAATTCAAGTGATTATATATATTAAAGTTATTAATAATTCAATATATTATAATATTAATAACATACAGACATTAGGATAGGATAATTTTTTGTTATTTTCTCATATTTATTCAAATATTTTCAAATTTTTAAAAACTAATATTAATATTTTAAAATTAAAATATATTTAAAATTTATTATTAACCGAAGTACTAAAATAAAAATTGTCAATAATCAATAAAATATAGTACCGTTATTTCTAATTATTCTTGATAATAATAATTTAAAAATCAAATCACCCATGAATATAAATCATGAAGTAATAAAAATCAAAATGTTATTTTAAAATAATATTTTAGTAACTTATTTGGCTATTTGAATAATTTTTATTGTTTTGTGATTTATATTTATAATTTTATTTGATTTTTTAAATTATTATTATTAAGAAAGAATTGAAATAATAGTATATTGTATTGATTAGTAATAACTTTTATATTCTAATACTTTTATTAATAATAGATTTTAAATATATTTTAATTCTAAAAATTTTTTTAAATTAGAAAATATTTAAATAAATACAAGAAATAAACAAAAAGACTAAAAATTTAAATTGGATTCTAATATCTATGTCATTAATATTAGAGATAATTTTTATTTATTTTATAAATTTTATTTATGTTACATAGTCTAATTTTTTTCAGAAAAAAAAAATCGCAAAACAAACTTTCAAGATTTTCACTTTTAAAAAATGGTTCAAATAACCCTTTTAATTTGGTGAGAAGGCCATTTAAATTAATTTGTGAAGGTGGTGGAGAGGAGGGTGAAAAGAATTTACGAAGTTGTAAATTTACTATTTTTTAAAATTAAATTTTGAATGATTCAAAAAGATAAATATATTTTTTATTTTAAATATTTAAATTTTATATAATTTTCTTTTAATATTATAATATATTAAATTATTAATTATTTTTAAATTTAAAATTTTGGTAAACAAATTTAAAACGTGAAATCAATATCATATTTTAAATATATATATATATATATATTACATCAATTATCAGAACTTAATATAAATCAACAAAATTTAAAATATAATTCATATATTTATTAATTAATTATATAATTAAAAATTAATAAATTTTATATTAATTTAAAAAAATGTGAATAAAGCACTAACTAACGGATAGGCCATCGGAATAGCCATTACCGGAGAATCTTCCTCATGATACAATCGGAAAACACTGACCAAGTCATTAAGTGAAGAAGGTTTGTGTGAAACATATGTACACGTTCAAAATCTAAAATTCAGAATCCAAAATCCAAATATCTAATTTAGCGTGGCACCACCCTTTACAACCTCTCCTCCCACCCATCGTCACTTATGGTTTCGCACTTTCTTTATCCCTTCCGACCTTAAAAATGGATCCAAGAGATATTACATGCATATAGTAAAGTGGTTGTGTCTAGTTATTTATATAGGTTTGAGAATTAGCTTTATTTCCAAAAAGAAAACTTCTATATAAAGGAAGAAGTTGAATTTAATTTAATTACAATAGAGGAATTCGGAGACAATGATACAGGATTGCTTAAGGAAATTAATTTTTTTTATTGATAATCAATTTTATTTATCATTATAATTACAATATATATTTTTTCCAATATTTTTATGTTATTAAAATTGTTATATTTATAGAACAAATTAAGGAATTTTTTAAATTTTAATAATGAAAAGATAAATTTTTTTTAGATTTATTTATTTTATTTTAATTAGTTATAAATATTTTGCAAAAAATATAATAATGATAATTTATTTCATTAAACAATAAATAATTTTTTTAAAAAAAAACTAAATATGTAATTTAATTTACATGAATATAATATCAAAACAAATATATATTTCTAATAATAATTAGCAACTCAATATGCATAATTCACTTTCTAAAATATATTTTCTTTTTAATAATAATAATTTTAAAATTATATAAATTATAAATATTAGTCCGGATAACAAGATAATATTTCAAATAAAAAATAATTTATTAAAATTATATTATTAAAACATTAGAAAATATATATTTTTATAAAATAAATGATGGCATATTTTTATAAAGTAAATTATGCATATTGAATTGTTAACTATTATTTAAAATATATGTTTGCTTTGATAATGTATCCATGTAGAACTGAAATACATATTTATTTTTAAAATTTTACTTTTATAATAAATTATTATTTTCTTTTTTTTTAATCATGTATAAACTCCTTCCTTCTCACAAATTTTTCTTTTTGAAACTAAAAGTAATTCTCAAACTCATATAAATAAAGTTATTAGACTACCCTTAGAAACAACGAGAATTACTTTTGGATCTATTTTAAGGTCCGATGGAATAAAGAAAGTATAAAATTATTTACATAAAACTATCATCTTATGATTTTGTACTTTCTACATCCCATCAAACCTAGCATATTGACCAAAGTCATCAAGAAAAAACACTACATTAGATTGCACTCGGACGATCTGTTATTGAAAAACAAACTTGTTAGTGATTAGGTTTGGGGAGAGAGAGAGATGCGAAGAGGGTTGGCGATGGGGTGAGAGGAGGGTTGAGATCTGAGATTTGAGATTTTGCACGTATATGTTTCATACATAACTTGTATTGTGTGGTCGAAGGGAACCAATGAAGATCCATTGGCATAAAAATCTGCGGCTTTGGAATGATCTTACTTGACACACAAGTAACTATATAACTCTGAGATCGAAACAATCAATTACAATGCTAATCAATAAACTAAATACACTCACAATTCCAGGTTATTATATCATGTCCATTTGCCCTGATGCTCAAATTGATCGAACTAAATTAATGGATCCAAAATCAGCCTCAGACTTTACTTGGTATATCTTCTGCAAATTTACATTATACTTGTAATAAATGGAAACATATGAAACATGGGATGAATATGAAAACATAAAAGGATAATGAAAAATAAAATACGGAAATAAAATAAAAGCATGCACTCAAAGGAGTATTGCATTATTTTTAACAAAATATATTAATAAAATTTTAAATATAATTAAAAATATATTTTTTAATTAAATGGTCCTATTCACCATTATTTATTCCATATATAAATATAATAATTTTGATAACATTTTTTTAGTATTTCATCCAAACCAATGTTAGTTCAATTTAGTTTTTTTAATTGTGAATAGTTTTGCTAATTATTTAATTTTTAATAATTTTTTAAAAATTTTAGTCAATAATTTTACTAAATTTTAAATATTTTAATAAATAATTTAAATAGTAATATGTCAATTATTATTAAATATATATTTATTTTGAAGTTGTTCGTGTAGAATTAAAATATATATTTATTTTTAAATTTATTTTTATATTACTATTTAATGCAATAAATTATTATTATCATAGTTTTTCTCAATCATTTATAAAATCTAATTAGACTCCTCCTTTCTTACGAACTCTTCTTTTTGTAACTAAAGTTAATTCCAAACTCATATAAATATAGTTATTAGTCCACCATTAGATACAATCACTTAGTAGATAGACTATTACTTAAGGTTTGAGGGGATGAAAAGAGTATAAAATCATCAACTTTTTATGATTTTACAATTTTTTTCATCCCCTCAAACCCTAGAATACTGACAGAAAAAAAAATAAATTAAATTAAATTAGAGACGATGAACCTGTGCGGTTTATGCCTGTGGGACTTGAGATTTTAGATTTCGGATTCTGAGTTTAGGCTCTGTACGTTTCACAGATAACTTCACTTACGACTTTGTTGGTGTATTTCAATTGTATCATAAGGCAATGGCTGTTGTGATGGCCCATCCAATTGTTAGTGCTCCATTGATATATTTTTAATCAATATTTTTAAAATTTAAATAAAATTTGTTAAATTTTTAATTATATTTAATTAATAAATATATGGATCATGTTTTAAATTTTTGTTGATTCATTTGAAGCTTTGATAATTTATGTTAGTTTTTTTTTAGTTGCCACATAAATTACTACTATGTGACATGCACATGAAAGTTGAGATTGACAAAATTCTCATATAGTTTAACTGAATAAACATTCAATATATGATATTCACCCATGTTGTTTAGCAGCATTAAAATTTGTCATAGTGCAAATTTCATATATCATCCAAATTTTAAATTCTAGTGATTATATATTATAAGTTATTAATAATTTAATATATTATAATATTAATGACATATAGATATTAGGATAGATTTTTTTTTTATTTTCTCGTATTTATTTAAATATTTAGAAGTTTTGAAAATTAATATTAATATTTTAAAATTAAAATATATTTAAACTATTATTAATAGAAGTATTAAAATATAAAATTCTCAATAATCAAAAAGATATAATACCATTATTAATTTTATTATATTGAATTATTAATTACCACTTGAATTTAAAACTTTAGTGATATATAAAATTTCTACTATTAAAAATTTCAATGCTGCAGAATTAATATCATTTTTGAAAAAAAAATATATACTTCATATAAATAAATAGTATGCTATATTAAGTATTAGAACATTATATAAATCAACAAAATTTAAAATATGATTCATATATTTATTAATTAGATATGTAATTAAAAATTTAACAAAATTTTATTTTAATAGTACTAATTAATGAATGATCATTAGAACAGACATTACCGGAAATTTTCCTAATTGGAAAACACCAACAAAATCACAAGCAAAAATATATATGAAATCTAATTTAAATATTGATTTTGGTCACTATTTTAGGATCGGAAGGAAGAAAGTACAAAACCACTTAGATAAAATTATCATTTTATAGTTTTATACTTTCTTCATCCCTTCGGACCTTATTAAAAATTGATCCAAAATAAATCACACAGTAAACTAGTTGTGTCTCTTGTTTTATATAGGGTTGAGAACTAGTTAAAAATAATAATAAAATAATAAAAAAAAATAAAAAAAATAAAAAATAAAAAACCTTCTATGTTTAGGAAGAAGTTGAATTGAATTTAAGAATTGCTTAAAAATATTAATTTCTTATTGCTAATCAATTTTATATTATCATTATAATAACAATATATATATATATATAATATTTCAATATTTTTATGTTATTAAAATTGTTATATTTATAGTATAAGTTAAGAATTTTTTTAATTTAATAATGAAAAAATAATTTTTTTTAAGATTTATTTATTTTATTTTAATTAGGTATAAATATTGTGACAAAAAATATAATAATGATAATTTATTTCATTAAAATATAAAAATAAGTTTTTAAAAAAAGTAAATATGTATTTTAATTTTATATGAATATAAAATCAAAATAAATATATATTTTTAATAATAATTAACAACTCCATATGCAAAATTCACTTTCTAAAATATATATATATTTTTTAATATGTTTAATAATATAATTTTAATAAAATATTATTTTAATAATTTATTTTTACATTTAAATTGTTATCGTGTTATCATAACTTATATTTATAATTTATAAATTTATTAAATTATTATTAATAAAAAATAATCAAAGACTAATTTTGTAATTCAAATAAGGAAAATACTTTATACATATAAAATAATTTTTTTAAAATAAAAATAAACAAACATAGCAACAAACAAAACAATCGGATAGTTAATTTAAAACCTCAACTAATATTAATATATATATATATATATATTTGAACTTTAACCCATAACAATAGAAGAAAACTTTTATTTCAGTTTTATACACACCCTAAAATTTATAATCATTAATTACTATTTTTAATATTTTATTTATCCATTAGTGATAATTTTTATATTTTTAATAATAATAAAATTTAAATGTTTTTAAAATATCAATATTAAAATTTGAAAATATTTTAAAATTTTAAAATATTAATAAGTTACATTAAAATATTAACCGGAACGAAGTGTTTCAGAGTTTTTGTTTGTTTACACATTATTTGCATATTTTAAACTATCGATTAGACTAATGTTATCAATGCTACATTGTCTGATTGCAGCTAAAAAATAGAGGTCTCAATTTGATTTGAAGGAATGAAAACTCTTTTTGATTTCTCTTTTCTTATTTTAATAAACATACAAAAATCCTCCGGCATTTGAGTGGTATGTATCTGAATTAACCGTTTTTGTAGTTGGAAAATTCCTGCAAACGAATGCACCATCTTCACAGAATGGTCTATACTTGACACAAAAGTAAATATAACTCTAATCTTTTTCAACATGCAGAGATCAAAACAACCAATTGCATATTAACCAATAACCTAAATATAGTCACAATTACAGTGCCCAGGGTGATGAACTAAATCAAAATTTATTTAGGCATAATTTTGAACCTAGACCTTTTTCATATCCTTAAGTTAATCTTTTGTCTTTACACTAGGAACAATCAAGTTACAAAGGTAAATTTTTGCCGCAACTTTGCTACCCTCTTACAATATCACATCTCATATACCCCAAAGTAGAATGAAAATCGAAAAACTAATACATCTGAAAATGGCTGGCTACTGAGATGGAGATCTGCATAAATAGAAAGTGCAATAGATATATTCATCTTACCAGTTTATACAGCATTCTGGCGGCCTTAAATGACTTACAGTAACAATAATTGAGACTTGTGATCGATGCCATTGAAGATGAAAGTTCCCGACATAGGAACAAATTGTTTCGTTATAAGCTGTCATAAACATATCGAATGCGTAAATCTTCTCAAACAAGCCAAATATTGAAATCTTTTACCACTAAAAACATGCCCTGATAGTAATGAAAAGAAGAGAAAAGATAGTAAACCTTAATCACTTCTTGAGAAGCAATTCCTCCAATGAAAGCAGCAACAGCATGAAGCTCTGAAGCACCAAATCGACACATCTCACTTATGAGATCCTCAGTAACTGTAGATCCATTGCAACCCAAGTCATTGAGTACAGCAACAGCTGTAGTTTTTAAGCGGGATATATCATCATCCATTGAGCTGTAAATATTATGCAGAGTTAAGATCTAAGTTCAGAGTAAAGAAAGTACAATTGGATTGGTTAGATTATCATAGAAGGCCTTACCCCTCAAATTGCCCTGGAAAACTGTTGTAATTGGCCGCAAAGCGGTCTACAGCTCTTAGGAGAATGTAGAACCCCACAGCAACACTGCAGATACACAATAGACTATTAGAGTTCCATAGCATCAAGCAACATGTGATGTGCCAAACTCGTCAAGATCACTTGGAGCAGTTACATTAAATGGCATTTAACTTCAGCTGTGTACTTGGTGAATTACAAAGTCAATGTTCAAGAAGACTCACGCAGCAACACTGCAGATGCACAATAAATTACCATATCCACAGGAATTAAGCAATTTGTTGAGCCAACTTCACTAAGATCAAGGATGGACAGTTGCTTTAAAGATAATAAAGCTTCAGTGTTAAAGTAATAGGGAATTTATATAAACTTGGAAGGATAAACTACATCAGAGAAGAATTGATATTCATATCCACTTTAGTTGAATCCTCACTCTAAATCCATGTAAAAATTAAGATTTCAGAGAGTCCATATGAAAATTAGTTGGCTAGACTGAAGATATTGCACCAGACAATCTCTTAGACAAAGCCATACATTCTGATTACCAGTGTATCATAGACTAACACATATGGTAAAGAAGCCAACTATCAAACTGATTATTAATCTTGAAATGCATAACACGGATAACCCTAGAATGTTGAGGGAAAAAAAAACAACAAACTTTAGTTACCTGTAATCCTCATCCATCAAGTATTTCTGCAAATCTGTTATCGAAGGATTGCTGAACTCATCCTCAATAAGGCGATATCTGCAAACCTGAAAAGGATAACATGGCTTGATGAAGTTAACAAGGTCAAAGTAGGAGAAAAGAAAGTGAACTGCACTTTAGTACTTAGTCAGAGCTTTGCAGTATCTAGTTCAGCCACAATTTGTGAAACAGTGCCAAAAACTTGAGTTTGTCATTCGTGATGCAGTATCTTCATCAAAACAATCAACAGTATGATACAGTCCCAATAAGATAGTATGTCATTCATGATGCATGATTTTAAATACCTTGAGTTTTCTGGCATTTCTACAAAAACTTTTTATTGTTGACTTCGAGATGCTCTCGGTATCTCTCCCAAGTTTCTTCAGAATATTTCTCACTCGTTGTTCAACGGAACGAAAATCAGCCTCAGCCTTTGCTTGGTATATCTTCTGCAAATTTACATAATGCCTGTAAACAATATGGAACATGAGGTGAAGCTCAAAACATGGAAGGATAATGAAAAATAGAGAACAGAGGTAAAGCACCCACTCAGTTGAAGATGTCATATCAGGTATTGAACCCTCAAGGGGTGCCTCCCCACTGCCTTCATTCACAAGAAAATCCTGTGCACAAACACAAATCAAAGCCTCATTAAATTTGGTGACAGACATTTACACATCTAGCAACATAGATTCAACCTTATAAATGATAGATTATCAATATCAAATGATTACTGCACACATTCAGCAAATATTTGATGCATAAAAGAAATAAAATTGATGATAGATGTCTATGTTGTTTCTCAAAAGTTACATTATTATGGTATTTGACTTGCCTCCAAACTTAAGAAACTATGCATGGAATTAAATTTTCACACATTGCCCAGTATTTAATGCAACTGGTATCTTACAATGCCAGTGAAAGGCCAAGACTACTCAAATAAATGGTTCTATAAGATTATAACTTGTTTTCATTTTCAGGCCCTCCTAACCCTGCTACAGAACTTTCTAGAGAATGGACACAACAAACTTCCCTCGCAACCAATCCTGCAAGTGTAAATGGTTCTATTCACTTCTACTTCCAATTTTAAATCCAAAAGAACCAGAAGAGGGTCTAAAAGTTAAAATCTAGCCGAAACAGATTTTTAAGGTAGTTTAACAGGAGACAGTTCATTCACACTTTCAGTGCAAATAACACAAAAGTGATAAAGGAAAAATATCTCATTATTCAATCCATAATTAGCTGGTCATAAAGGGCAATTCAATTTAAGGGCACAAATCTCTGTTTCCCCAAAGAATTCCAAAAGGATCGAATTTCTAAGTAAACAAAGAGAAATGATTGAAAATATCATTCACAAATTAAAATATATGAATAGGTAACTTCTTGATCTCATGAATGAATGAACAAGTACTGTCCAACACCACGTCCAAGAGAACCAAGGTTATTGAAGATACTAAGGAAGCATAAATTTTGAATCACTAACCTTTAGAGCAGCTACCATCACCCAAAAATCTGATGAATTTGAACTGATTTCAGCATGACTATCATCAATTATCTGTCGTAGATCTTGACCTACGATGCCAAAGAGAGAAAAATCAACTACCTATTTACAAGTGATTACAGATTGCATACATCTTATTATATTAAGGTGTATGCCAACTCCAACATCATACAAATGATGTAGCAAATACACCAGTTTCATCCAGCTTTTTACTGAAACATCAAATGATATCACCATTCATTATGTTTCAAAATAAATGTAGCTAAAATATTGACTAATGCAAACTATTGGCTCTTATCTTAGATCATACAAGTGAGATACATCTTGTGAAACAAGTGAGATACAGGAAGAAAAGCAGGCAACATCAAAACTACTCCTACAAAGTCACACAAAGAATCATTTATTGAGACAGCATGATAGATTCTTAATAGCTATCTCTCTCATTAAAATAATAATAATAATAATAATAATAATTTTTTTTAAAAATTTAAAAATAAAAATAAAAATAAAAATAAAAATAAAAAAAGATAACAAAAAAATTGAATTAAAGAAACAATAGCTCTGTAGTATTTCTTTTAATTATTCCCAATGTCCAACACACTTTCAGGCATCATATAAATGATGAAAACTTAATCTTAAAGCAGAATTCCAGTAAAATCATACTCCCAGATGTTCAGGAACACTTTAAAATTTCATACATATAAACCATAGTCCCAAGAACTCCAGCATAGTTCAAAATAAAATCTTACTAATTCCGTGAGGAGAAAAGACTTTGAAGGAGGCCTCCACAGCTTCTTTATAGTTGTCTTCATCAAAAGCAATCATCTTTGACTTAAGATGGTCCTGAAAGAGGCAGACATGTATCAATAAATTTAACTTAAATAAGTTAAACCTGACGATAAGATAGGAAACACATAAACCTTAAACTGTCTTTTCTCTTCTCTAGTTGATGGAAGGGAACCTTCATGGCTTTTGGCCCACTCTTCAGCCACTTTCAGAAGAATGACAACATAAGGTGTATGCTTGTGGGCAACAGGATCTGGCACATTGATATCAATAGTTTCAGCAAACCTACACAGAAAAAGAAACCCAATAAGAATCAGAAAACAAAAAATAAAAAATAAAAATCATAAAAGGTATTATTCAAGTGTATCTCATACAGTTAGTGAAAACCAAAAATGTATCTCAAACAAGTGTTATACAACAAATTCAGCAACAAAGAACTTCGTACTTTCTCAGCTCAGGCCATGGATTATTCAATCGTAGGTCATCAAGAAAGTGATCAGGCTTTGACTCAACTACCGTATGTTCCTGCCTCAATGAAAGAAAAAATTAATTAAATGAATAAAAAGAGCAGTGTCAGACACAAGACAGGCTGATTAAGTTATTAACAACATCTAGAGGATTTTTTCAAAGTAAAAATTAAATCGCAGCTTTCACTTCCAAAAACCAATAGCAAAAAGCTTGATAGAATTGTCATATTACCTTCACACTAATTCGTACCAACCCAGTGAGGCCATAGGAGCGAGCAAAAATTAACATCACATTGGCCTCCCTACAGATTCTGTCAAGCTTTATCATTGAGTCTTCTACCAGCTGAATGTAAAATTAAGAAATATAGATATCAAAGATCTTGTGGTATCCTTAAACACATTGAAAATACTAATCGACTATCAATGTGATAAGCAACAAGTCCAGAAGTGGTAAGTCATGTAAGCAAGAGCTAAGCTAAATTTAGAAAACATAATGATTCATAGATCAGCATTCTCAAATTTCACTTCCACAAGATAGCAATATTACATAAACACATCATGTTATGGACAATCCAGACCTATAGTATTTTCTGCGAGAAAGAAGTTAAATAATGGGACTAAATTCAATACCTGTGTAGCAACAACCAAAGTAAATTGGGAAAAGAATGATGGGTTAGATTCAATCAGTGCCTCTGGATACTCTTCAATAAACTTTGCTTTAACAGCATCATTGAGCTCTTGAAGAAATGCACACACGGATTTGGCCTTGGATTCCCCTACGCATGACTCATCCACTGCCGTCAACCGCAAACTAATTAAGTATAAAGAAACCAAGAAGAAAATCATAAACACTAAAAGTAGCAAAATCAATAAAAAATAAAAGAGAAACATACACATGAAGTTGTTTCCAAGGTCACCCAGAACAACTTTAGAACCATCAATTACTGTAATGCTTCCAATCCCACCCAGAACCAAATTTTTTAGTGTCTCAGAGCCTGTGGGACCACAATTGAGCAAGCATATGCTAGCTTTTTCAAGAGCTGTCTGCCCTTGCTCACCCCAAATCCTGCAATTCAAACGTAAACGTAAATATATAAAACAAAGTGAACCAAACAGCCTCTGAATATTCAGCAAAATCGCCTGCATTTGATGATGAACATTCTCACTACACTTCAATTCACCACCAACTCAATATCACATATACAACTTAAATATATGTATGGACGAATCATCCTTCACATATACAACAGCTAATCCAAAACTAAATTACTAATCAATAAGAAATTACCTAAAAAAACCCTAAACCCCTAAGAGCTACATAAACCTAACAAACTGTGTCGAAGCATCAACTGAACTTGACTGTTTGATCTACCAATCCTATCACAAGGGCGCAAGTAATAGGTGGCATCATCAGACGAATTCACAGTTTCGAGTCTCTCATTGTAGAGTTGAGATAGTAGACGAAACAATTGTGTATCTAGAAGGTACTGTAGCTAGGGGGAGAGAAGTGGATACCTGAGCTGCCGATCGTATTTGACTTTAGGCTCGGCCATTGGAGCTGTGTGACTGAGAGATTGGATTTCGGGTTCTCTTTAAAAAGAGACTGGTTGGAGTCCTAGTCTAGGACTGGTTTTGAAATAATCAAGTACTACTAGTATTTGGATTTCGCTTGCTGCAAACGCAGACACTGATGGGTCCCAAAAGAAGTCAAAAGAAACTATAGGTCTTTCCAACGCAGTTGGGTTTGCGAATAACTATTACACTCCGTTTTCTCATGAACATTTGGGTCTGATCTGATGTGTATTTTTAATTTAGCTTCTTTTTTTTTTTTTTTTACGTAGGACATAATATTAACTTTTTAATTATAAAATTAATTTATCTGCCACTGATAAAAAAAAATAAATTACTTGCGATTCCAATATACCTACATTAGTATTTATAAAATGGTTGATTTGAATTACATTTTTATTTTATTTCAATGTCACTGATAGAAATCAATGTAATTCAGGATTTCTGGACCTGTAATAAGCTTCTACTTTAAAAATTACACTATCACATTGAAAAAGTCACCTACATTACAGAAGTTCTGTAACCCAATCAAACAATCCACCAACAATCTTTTCCCATAAGTCATCCATTAATCTTCTACATCGTTGGACTTTCCTGATGAAAACATTAATAATTGAAGCTTCATCTGAAAGTGATATCGGAAATTGAAACTGCAACATAAAATCATATGCAAGTGTGGTTGCTGAGAGGCAAAGTAAGTCACAGCAATCAAAGAGCTAGGGCAGGATGCAAAAGCTTCATATTAGTGCACAAAAAGTTCAAGGTGATGTCACTATGCATTTCCATCCAAAACTCACTTCAATGAAAACTCTTATAACATTCACATTCCAATAAGCATGATGGTTGTAAAAAGAGTGCTCAATGCAGCTCAACAACATATGACAGTTCCGAAACTGAAAGCATATAAAACATTAACTAAACTCCGCTTAAAGTAGAGTTCGGATAAATAAACATGACGATCATTACAAAACATTAATTAAATTAATTCATAAGGAAACAACTATGGATTAATTGAACATTACAATTACATTAATAAGACCATACTCATAGTGCACATATAATCTAGGGGTTCCACTCATCTAATCAATGAACAATTTTTCAAACATGGGACAAACTCACACTAAATTGTATAATCCATCTGCACATTCAATAAGCTATGAGACAGAGGCAGAAAACAAATAGCTAAAATGCATGAACTGAAATAGAACAGTTACAATATCTCAAAGCATATTCACAGAAATAATCTGGGTTAATGATGCTCATCGATCTCATCATTGAGCTGTTTATCAAACGCTGAACAGATGCAGTAAAGTTTTTCCTTTTTTTAATCAAAAGGATACAAATGCACTAAAGTTGCATAATCTGTTAACATTGAAGAAAAATATGCACAGAAGCAACATCTGAACCGCTAAATGTTAATCATCCCATTGAATTTATTAAATCTAAGACTGTTTAATATCCTTTCCTGCATACACCATTCACAAACAATACAAATCAACATAAATTCCCAACAGAACAATTGGCTTCACAAAGTAAACTGATCAGCAAAGCACATCAATGACATACATATGATATTTTCAGAATTGAAAGCACTACAAAGCATTAATTAAAGAGGTAAAAGGCATAGGTTTAAATAGAATTCAAGTAAAAAACCGTTATGTTCTGAAATCGAAAAGTTAATTAATCATTATTCGAAATATAAATCAATTAAACTTACTAGTTCGGATCAGCACAAATCATTAATAGAACTAATCAATCAAATTTTCTATATCTAATTAATCTGGATTACATTAATCAACCTATACTCAAGTTGCTCATATGATCATCTAATCAATAAATAATTAATCAAACATTGAACAAGCAATACTGTTCACTAAATTGCATAACCAATCAGCTAACATTCAATAATCTGGAACACAGAAACAGAAACAAACACAGATGCAACATCTAAAATCCATAAAATTATAACCATTGCATTTATTGAATCTAAGATTGTATAACATTCTTTCTCACATATTCAACTAAAAAAACTAAAACTCTACAAAAAATTTCAACAGAACAATCAGATTCACATCCTGAGCTAAATGACCCACTCAGTGAGCTGCAACAACATTATCGCTACCTAACACATCAATAACCGGATCAGGCAAATCCGAAACAGGACCAGATTGAGTGGAGTTAAAAAGCATCACCGCTTTGGTCGCCACAAGCTTCTTCCTCATTGGACAGCGGGTACCAAAGCCATACATCCTCCCGGAAAGCCAAGGGAAGCTATCCATGTTGATCTGAGGCTGAACTTCGCTGGGCGGAGGAGGTGGAGGAGATGACGGAGGCGAGATCCGATGAGAGGAGACTCTCTGAGATCTGGCGCTGATTTTGGAGTCTCGTAGCCGAGCTAGAGCGCCTGGTTTGAGGTATTTGAGATATGGTTCCGGTCTTGCAATCGATTGCCTACGTTGAGAGCGGATTCGTCGATCCATCTGATAGAGAAATTAGAGAAGAAGTTGAGATGGTGAGAGTGAGAGAAGAGAATGGAGATTAGGGTTTGTGAAAATGGAGAGTGGAGGGAGGATTTTTAAGGAGGGAGAGAGGGGCGGGAAACTGATGAGAGGGTTTTCAAAGTGACACCGTGGAGCGGGATTTTCTTTGGACTTTTCCTACTTTGCATTACTTGCACTAGCACGCTTTCTTTCCTTGTAATAATTATAATTATGAATAATTATACCATTATTTTATAAATAAAATATCTCATCACAAATTTGTAACTGATACTATTAGTCATGATTTTAAAAAATAATAAATATTTATTTACTGATTTTTTAAAATTTTAATTTGATGAAAATTTTACAAAATTATATTTATAAAAATTTTAATGTGTATATAGTAACTACCAATTAATCAGACACAAAGTGTACATAAAATTTTTATTTTAAATAATTATTTTATTTATTTACAAAAATTTTAATTTATTTAAATTTTAGTTTTAATTTTTATTATGGTTAAATTACACCTATTTTATAATTTTAAGCTTAATTTAAAAAATTGAAATTATATTTTTAGTATTGTATTTTTAATTTCATCAATTATAAAAAAATAAAATTTTATTCTAATTTTTAAGTTTAAATTTAAAAATAAAAAAATTAATTTAATTATTTTTTTTATTTACTTAATTGCTATTTCATATATTCCAATTGGCATTTCTGACTTTTTTTTTCCAGTTTTTTTAGCATGATTTTTTAAAATAAAAATTATCCATTGTTCAAATAATTATCTGTGAAGTATCAATTAAAAATAATATTTTTTTAAATATAATTTTATAATTTTTTTAAAATAGATTTAAATATTATTGTAATAAAATAAATTTATTTATTTAAAATTTAAAAGAAATAGAAGGATGGATGAAGATCGTAAATGATTAATTAGGGCGAATAGTAAACCGCTAGCATAATTACATATTGATAAAGTTTCGGATGCATTCTTATAATTTCACTAGTAAAAGTGCTCGCGCTTTACGCGAATATATACTTTTTAACTATTTTGATTTTTATTAATGTTAATTGTTTTTAATTAAAGTAAAAATGTTAAAATATATTTTAAAAAATCATTCTATATATATAAAACTGAAAACCAAATCTTCAAAATTCACATAATTGTAATTAATTAAAATTCTAAATAATTAGATATTATAATTAATTATAATTTTAATTAATTAAATATTATAATACAGTTTTTTAAATTGTTGATCATTTTAAGTTTGATCTTTTTATTTTATCGATGTTAATAAGGGTAATTAATTGACTAAAGTTAAATTATGGTTTTGAACCAAATTTTAACTTGGCAATTAATTGACTAAAGTTAAATTGTGGTTTTGAACAAAAATTTAACTTTGAGTTTATCTCACGTTGAAAGCCAATTATAATCATTGAATATCCCAAATAATAATCTATCAAAAAATACAAATAATTTAGACCCTTTTATTCATTTTGGTGTGCCGCCACGGCTAACCTTCCAAATCCTATTCTTTCTAACTTGTAACTATAGTCCATTCTACCATTAATCAAGATGTCACCAAAGTTCAACCCAACCCATGTCGTCAACGTCTTTCTGAAGTGTTCAACCCAACTCATGTTGTCGAAGTCTTGGTGAGTGTCAGCAGTTGTGAGGTTGGAGCCCCAAAATTAGGTCACTTTTTAAAAGTGAATTGGTTAGATTGATAGATAAAATGTAAGAAGAAAATTGTGTGAGAATGATCTCTATTTATATATATTTGAACCAGCGGTTAATTGAGGCTGAAGAAGTGGAATAGATATAGGAAGGGAGATAAAAAGGTTAGTTAAAACTCATTAATTTTAAAAATATTTAATTTTTGTCATAAGAAAAAGAGAGAGAATGACACTCAATATGTTATTTATTATTGCGTTGGAGGAGAGAAATCAAAAAGATTAAACAATCTCTTCAAATTATTGAATTCTCACCAAAAATCTCGTTAAAATATTGCGAGATTCAAAAATAGCCAAAACTGCTATTTTTCCACACAACGCAGAACTCTCAGCGTGCCATGTCACCTTTGTGGGACCCGCTGAGAGTTATGCTTTATAATATATATAGATTCTTTTGGTTGCATGATTTTTCGGTTTCATGATTTTTCATATATGAATTTGCGGTGTTAAGATTTTATTCGAAAATATAAAAACAATCCTTTTTTTCAATATTTTTAAAGAATAAATAAAATTAATGTTAAAATAAAAAACTAGAAACAATAAACAAAATTCGTAAGAGATTAATATAAATTATCAAGCATATAAAAAATAAAAGAATAAATTAATTTTATTAAATATATTAATTATTAAATTAAAATTAATTAAATAAATTAAAAATATATTTGAAATAATTATTGGGGTTCAAACTCAACCGCACATCGGTAATACAAGAGGATAATAACTTGCATATAAAACATCCAGAGAACTCCATTAGTATGAGGCCTTTTGGTGTGCTGGTACCCAATAACAAATCTGTGCGGGCTCAGCCCTAGCCTAAAGTGGACAATATCATACTAATGTGTGAGTTGAGGAGCGGCTCTGGATGGTCCAACAAGTGGGTATTAGAGTTTTGGTTCAGAGATAGAGCCCGTGATTAGATCCGTGGTGTGCCTTGTGTTTGAAAGTCTTCTCGCTAATATGGTGGTCAGGCGGTGGGTCTCGTTAGATAGTAATGGCAGGTACAAGATGATTTGACGGATCGGTGGACTAACTTTAGGGGAGGCGATGTGGTCCTCATTTAAAAGGGGATTGTTAGGATGTCAAACCCGATACCACATTAGTAATACGGGATAATAATGACTTGTATATAAAGCATTAAGAGAAATCCATTCATATGAGGTCTTTTTGGTGGTGGTACTAAGAAAAAATCCGTGCGGCGCATATGGAAGTTGATGAGCGACTCCGGAGGATTCAACAATAATTATATAAAAATTATTTAAAATAATTAAATAAAATTAATATTGAGTATTGTAATCCTACGATGTGAAATAATATGTATTTTTTATTCCATCTTATTTGAAACAATATATGATCATATTTGGTTTATTTATCGGATATTCAAACTCAGGCTTTACTTAAAAACTCATCAAACTTTAGAAGTGAAGCTAAATGTAGTAGTTAAGCTTAATTTCAGACATGTAAATTAAAATTTATATTTAAACCCAATTCAAAACTTGCACATACTAGATTTAATTTAAATAAAATTAATTTAATATTAATTTAGTATATTATTTTAACATAATTATGAGCCTGTTTGGTACGGCTTATATAAGCACTTTTTACAGCTTTCTGGATTCAAAAGCACTTTTTTGTACTATTTTGTTAAAAATCCAGAAGTGCTTATTTACTGGAAAAGTGTTTTCAGTGAAAGCACCTGAATTGGTGTTTCTGTCAAAGTGCTTCTACTTCTCTTCTTCTTCTTCTTTTAGAAGTCAAAAGCACAAACTATCCCAAACAGGCCCTATATATATTATCAATGACTATACCTATAACTTTATTCGTAAAAGTTTTATTTTAATTCAATTCTAAGTTGAGATTTTTACTAGTAAAATCCAAGCTGTTTATTAATATAAAATAGACATAATTATGAGTTATTATTTGTCATTATTTTTAATTATTTTTTAAATTTTATTATAATAATTATCGGTTAAACTTTTTATTTTATTAAAAGTCACGTTTTATTCTAATCAAAATTAAAATTTTGACCCAAAATTTTAAATATATAATTAATTTTTGAGAAATTTCAAGTCGAAATAAATCTAAAATATTATAAAGAATAGGGGTAAGATTAGAATTTTTATTTTTATTTATTTTTTAAAGTGTGAATATATTAAGTTATGGATAAAAAAAAGACAAACCATGAACCAATTCGAAACTTGGATTGTGAGTTTGCTAATTAAACTAAAATCTAGAGTATTATATATATACGAGATAGGAGTCCAAACTGCCTAGTGATGTACATGCAGTCGTATATTATTTAAATCATTGATATGAGTATATTATTTAAATCATTGGTATGAGTATATAAAAGTCTTGTAAATTCAGAAGCAATATTCGGTTTTACAAAATGTATATAAAAACCGAATACAAAAGAACAATATATGCCAATGAAATAATTATTAGACTTTTTATAAAAAAAAGAGTGGATGTTAAACGTTAGTACTAGTATGTTTTGCCATAAAGCTTGCTAATTTAAATAAGAAAGTTGGTTTTCATTCTAATCAAATTATTATTGATACGGTAGTTGATTTATAGACGTAATGGGAATCAGAAACTTATAAACTAATGTTATTTGCAGTAAAGGTTTTAAGTATAACTAGTTCATCCCTATTTATGAGCGGAATTGGAGTACATTTGACATGGTATGATATGAATATCAATTTATGTTGTAGTCATGATTCTTATTTAATGAATTAATATAATATGAATATCAATTTATGTTGTAGTCATGATTCTTATTTAATGAATTAATGATATTAATATAGGTTTATTCCAAGAGAAGAAATAGATAATCACAAAACACCTAACTGCTAAATAATCGACTTATTTGAAAAAACTTCTACTACAAATTTGAAAGCATCGAAATATCTTCGGATGATGAATGGATACCGGAAAAAAAATATAAATGTGGAAATATCTACACCAATTGTTGTTAGGAGAGTGCACAAAAGTGAATCTAGTGAGACCTATTATATTATAAGTAGGGTAAACTAGATTTTAGTTTTTACTGAAATTGAATAGAAAATTAAAAATTTCGAAAAATTCAATTTAATTTTTAGTTTTGATATTTGAAGTATTCGATTAACCGAAAACCGAATTAATAATTAATATATGATGCATTATGATAGCTGCTTTGGTAACTAAAAATAGAAACAACAAAGAGTTATGATGATTTATGGTTATTGATGTTATGATAAGCAAAATTAAACTTTGGAGTAAATTTATTGAAAAAATTTATCTACTTTTAAGAGAGAGATATATTTTCAGTTAATTTATTCAATTTTCTGTTAATATTTTCGTTAGTCATAAATTTTGATTTTGATTTTTGGTTAATCGATTTAATCTCGGTTCGATTTTGGGTTTGTTTATTGTAAAGTTTAGTTAACAAAAATCAAAAATTGGATTTGGTTTCAGTTAACCGAATACTCTACCCCAATTATAAGCGTAAAAGAATACTATATTTGGACAGGTTTTATGTAAAAATAAAATTATTCTTTAAAACATAATATGATTAGAAATATTACGAAGATGGGTTTAATGTTAACTTGGATATTACCGTATCCGTAAGATGATAATCTCAATATCATCCTCTTGACACCAATGACTTTATCATCCTCTTAATACTAATGATTTGATTTAGATATTTGATATTTTTTCTTCTAAGTATTAAATTTTTCTATGTTAAGTAGATTTTATTTTAAATGACAAATTAGTATTTTTATTTTGAATTTTTATATATTTTTTATTTTGATTTTTTAATAATTTAAATATCATATATTTAATGGATTATCATTTTTTTTATTAAATTATGTTATTTGTTATTTGACAACAAACCATATCGTAAACCTATATTAAATGTGTTGATACGTCCGTATGATGTAGTAGTTAACGTCCATATCATATTTGGTATCCGTTTTTATTTCGACTTTGGAAGAGTATACTAACTTTATTTGGGTGATAGCTGTCGAATATGTGATATATAAACAACATTAAACAAGTAGGCCAAATTAATTAGTGGACTGGAAAATTGTTATAATTTATTTTAAAAGTAAAATTTTCATTACAAATATATTGCATAACAAACTTATGAATGTCCATCAAAGTTTTAATCTAGTATAGTGAATATAAGCTCGAGCAAACATATGAGTACATATATTCTCTTGTTGTCTAACTCAAAAAAGGTTAATATTAGGTCTATTAAATATGATAGTCTTATAATCTTCCACCACTAAAAAAAAAACTTAAAATTGTCAACAATTTTTAAGTTAACTAGAAAAAAATAACAATCGATAAAAACACGTCCACCATCAAATAAAGCGATATAAAATGAAAAATCGATATATTATTCCATGCAGAGATTCTAATAAGACTTATTGCTCCTCTCACACTCTTATGTGCTATTGTTGCCTTAATCCAAATGAGAAGATAGGGTATTTTGCCCTTTTATATTCCCTATCATATAACTTTAAATTATCATTTTTAAAATCAGTAAACTGCATTGGAGGCAGTAAGTTTTTGAATAATTACACCTAAATATTAGTTGATACCTTCTTTTATCCACAGGATCGGCGAGCTTTTGAAATATAACATTGAACTTAACTCTGTTGGGTACGTACTTTGACTTCCATTATTATCCTAATAGATGTTGAGATGGCGATACTTGATGATGACCTATAAAATTAAATCGCTAACATGGAGGGGTATGTTAGTAAGAATACCAAATAAATTTATAAACAATTACAACCATCATACATCTGGACTTTATACAATTTACCTTCCTCTCTCTCTCACCTATTCACCGACTGAATGAGACTTGAAAGTGATAGTGGCGGTGCACGCCAAAAATTCTTCAAGTAGAGCCATTTCGTGCCAAATCTCACCTCGATCTCCCGTAAACCTCCCTTCATGCCTTTATTTGTGTAAAAAGACAATTATATATTATTTGTTTTGATAAGTTGAACAACGAAATCAAGTTCTTTAACCTTGTTTGTAGAGGTTGAGGTCGGTTGAGTTTCTTAATTTTTGCCGGTTCAAATTTGCATCATTTATAAATAACTAATTAACTTGTTCTTATTCTTACTCTGATTGGGTTAACCAATCTATAAATTGAAAAACTAAATAATTTAAAGTTGTAACTTGAACTTATGCTAAAAATGCATCTCTTGAACTTATGAAGAAGAAAGTATTTCATTCCTATGGGATGGTGATCATTGAATTTGGGTCATACCTAGTTAGGTAACAATCATTGGGGTTAGGGTATCGCCATTAAGAAGATTAAAGTGTTGAGGTTGGGGTCTCGCCATAAAGAGATTTCTAGTCGAGGCTAGGGTCTCACCATTAAAGAGATTTCGAATTGAGGTTGTCTCGCCATTAGGGAGATTTCAAATTAGGTTATCTCGCCATTAAAGAGATTTTGATTTGAGGTTGTCTCACCATTAAGGAAATTTCGAATTTGGTTGTCTCGCCATTAAGGAGATTTTGATTTGGGGCTGTCTCGCCATAATGAAGTTGTTAGCCTAAAAGAGATTTTAAGAAAGAAAGTAATTTTGTATGGAGAGATATGTTGGAATTTAACTTGTAAGCTTTTTCTCTATAATAAAGTTATTATCTTTTTGTGAATTAGACAATTTGCCAAACCACGTCAAATATCGTGTTTGTTTTTGGTCTAATTGTTTCGGTTGAATCGAACTTGAACTAGAAAGAAAGAGTGATAGAACCGCAAATCCCTAACAAATGGTCACAAAATAAACAATCATTTGTATTGGCTCCAATACACTGATAAGGGTCTTTAGTACTAATCATGAGGGTATTCCCTTAGTTACGGCCGAAAGAGATGAACTAATTTTACTATTGGTAGTGAGTCTTGATGCATGTGAGCATGCTTGGATTCACTAACGGCAGCCGAAGCATGATGACTTTGCTTGGACCGACTTCAGTAGATCTCTATCTTAAAATACTTTGCGATTGTAATATGCTTTTGGGGCCCTAATCTCACTACTACTTTTATTTCTATCTTAAAATACTTTGCGATTGTAATATGCTTTTGGGGCCCATAATCTCACTACTAATTTTATCAAAACGGTTTATAACAATCTAATGAAATAGCTATTCCACTTGTTTTGGCGAGTGAGATCTAACCTAAATAATTTTCCAATTTGGGGGATCACAATAAATTCGATTAAGTTTTTCTATCAGATTAAGATAGGCTGAGAATCCGGGGTATTTACTCTTAGAAAATGATCTCTCTACACACTAAAAAAAAAAAAAATCTCCACCAAATTGCTTTATTTTTTCCATAATCATCTTTTCTTCAGAAATCTTAAATCTTAAAAAACTAAATTATCAACCTTAAGAATCATAGCAGAGGAAGTACTCTAAACTCAGAGAGGTTTACAGCCGCACAAAAGATTTAGCTAACAATTTACATTTTTCTTTTTTAATTTTATATATATTTAAATTAAATATACTACGATTAAAATAATATAGAAATAACATCATATTAAATCTTTCATATTTTATTAAGACGGTTAAAATGATAAATAAACATAATTTACAAAAATATAACGTAAGTAAAAATATATAAATAAAATAAAATCATCTTAAATAGTATTTTTTCTCAGTGTTTGTTAACCTTTTATAAAATGAAATATAAATTAAAATTTAAATATAATTACTCAAAATCTAATTGATCAATTGTAATTTATTTTTTATTTTTACTTTTTTAAATATATAATTGATGAATATACTCTTGGATTTTATGTCCTTTTAATTCATTCCGTCCATATATGTGGGCTCAATTTTCAGGGCCCATGAAGTGGAAGACTGATTTTTTGTTGAGAGATTCTCGGCAAATGAAGTCGGAATTTGATTTGTCAATATTATTACGGATGGTTAGTAATTCTAAGTACCAGGTTAACAAAGTTGATGGCAGAATCAGAGTCGTCGTCGAGTTCAGGTGATTGTAGTCAATAAATATATATATTCTTAGATAGTGAAGCTGTAGAATTGGAAGAGTCCTAGTACCACGTTTCTTTGCCATTATAGGAATATCGTGTAGCAATGGTTTACAGGAAATGAAAAAGAAGCAAATTATGTACTATCTAGCTAGTTCCGAAAAATAAATATATCATTTACTAGTTGATTTTGGTGCACGAGATAGGAGTCATGAGTTTCTCATATGTTCAAGTTTTCGTTTCAGTTTCTGAGAATGCATTCAAAGGGACTCTAATCAGTCTCCAGAAGCCAGGTGGAGGTGAATTTGGAAAATATTATAGCCTTTCTGCTCTCAATGATCCAAGAATTGGTACTTCAACTTCTTATGTAATCTCTTTGATTTTGTTTTATGTACATTAGTACAAAGTTGTAAGTTTTTCATTTTTCATGTCTTGCTTTTGCAATTGATCAGGATTAGGTAAATAAATTTTAAGCATGTGTGAGTTGGGAGTTGGATTGGATTTACAATTTTGTTTTATTTCTGTTGCATAATAGACAGGCTTCCATATACCATCAGAATTCTACTCGAATCTGCTATTCGTAACTGTGACAACTTCCAAGTCACTAAAGAAGATGTGGAGAAGATTATTGATTGGGAGAATACATCTGGGAACCAAGTTGAAATTCGCTTCAAGCCTGGTCGTGTTCTTATGCATGTAAGTTGTAAATTGAGCTTATGGAATGTGAAGTCATGGATAAATCTATGTTAGTTTGATAGCATGTTGTTTGTGTTGATAGGATTATACAGCAGTTCCAGCTGTGGTTGATCTTGCTTCTATGCGCAATGCCATGGACAAACTTGGCAGCGACTCCAATAAGATCAATCCTGTGGTATGTTTCAGTCTATCATTTGTATGTGTGCATTTCATTTGTTTTGATTATGGACTGAGCTTTGTGAAGGATTATGATGCCATTTCTTGAGGTCTTGAACTAGTAAAATCAGCTTATCTATCAATTTTTTTGTTTGATTGTTTCCAGGATCTTTTTGATTTATGCTATATTGGGAATGTTTCATTTTAATTAGGAATGATGATTGGTTTCTTACTTACTGTGCTATTCTATATCTTGCAATGCAGATTCCTGTGGATCTTGTCATTGATCACTCCGTTCAAGTTAATGTAACAAAATCGGAAAATGCAGTGCAGGAAAACATGGACCTTGAATTCAAGCGGAATAGAGAGAGATTCTCTTTTCTTAAATGGGGTTGCAATGCTTTTCATAATATGCTTGTTATTCCTCCAGGTTCTGGTATTCTTCACCAGGTATGGTGTACTGAAATGACTACTACAATAACTATTAACCAGCACAAGTATTGATGTTTTTAATTACTTTGATCTAATAAACATAAAACAGAACATTGTTTTTGCTGCTAGTTGGATGCACCTTGCTCTAAAATATATTGGTTATGCCCATTTTCTTAAAATATTTCTTGAGTGGAATGTACTTGACATACATTTCAGGTCAATCTTGAATATCTTGCACGGGTTGTTTTCAACAGTAATAGCATGCTCTACCCTGATAGTGTGGTTGGAACTGATTCCCACACGACCATGATCGATGGATTAGGAGTTGCTGGCTGGGGAGTTGGTGGTATTGAAGCAGAGGCAGCAATGCTGGGTCTGGTAATTAAGAGAGATCTTTTTGTTCCACCCTGAAAGTAATAATAAGATTTTGTTTTAGTCTTCAAGGTACTAAGACTAGTACATACATGATAGTTCTTTTTTAACTTGAATGTAAACATTGTTATTTATTATCACTTATGTAGCATGTAGGCATAATTCTTGTATTCAGAGACACAAATTGCCTTGTATTTCATTATCACGTGAGATTTTATTCCAGTTACACTTCTGTTGTTATTTTGTTTTTTTTTGGACAGCCTTTGAGCATGCTGTTGCCTGAAGTAATTGGCTTCAGGTTTTTTGGAAAACTAAATGATGGTGTCACAGCTACTGACTTAGTTTTGACAGTGACCCAAATGCTGAGGAAGCATGGAGTAGTAGGAAAATTTGTTGAGTTCTGTGGTACTTTCATAAGCTGAACTGAAATACAAAATTGTTATGATCGCTTACTAGTAGGTATGATGGTTACATTTTTATTTAGGCGAAGGCATGACCGAACTATCGATAGCTGACAGGGCCACTATTGCCAACATGTGTCCCGAGTATGGAGCAACTATGGGTTTCTTTCCTGTAGATCATGTCACTCTGAAATATCTCAAGTTGACAGGAAGAAGTGATGAAAATGTGAGTACTTCTATTAATCACTTTTCCGTTTAGCTGTACCATTGTGAAAATGTTTTTGAGTACAGTGTAACTTATTACTCAATTCAGGTTGATATGGTAGAAGCTTATCTCCGAGCAAATAAAATGTTTGTAGACTACAATGAAGTAAAGCCGTTTTTCCACTTTCCGAATTTCTCCATTTTTCAGCTTATTAAATGGCTTTGATTATCATTTTTATGATATCTCTTTTCCTCTTATATTCAGCGCCTTCAAGAAAGAGTATATTCATCATATCTTGAATTGGACCTTGCAGATGTTGAACCTTGTGTTTCTGGACCAAAGAGGTGTGTCCATTCACTGTCATGCACAAAATCTAAAGCACCGATCCTCCTTTAACACGTTAACACATTAACTATTGTTTGGTTAATCAATATATTATTTTTCTCTATTTTGTTCATTGAATATCCATCATACTGCCATTCATGCAGACCTCATGATAGAATTCCTTTGAAATATATGAAGACTGACTGGCACTCATGCCTCAACAACAAGCTTGGATTCAAGGTGAGTTGTAGAACTTGTGGCCATCAAGTGAATAATTTAATGGCCTTGTTTATGCAAATTGTGTGGATCAAAATTGTTCCCGCTGGTCATCACATTAGTCTTTTTTTCCTACAGCACTCTAGTAATTCAATTTTAAAGGATTCAGCTATTTATCAACTATTGCTATGTAGATGTTTTGCCAGAATAGATTAAATAGACTGCTGCTTTTTATTTATTTATTTATTTATTTATTTATTTTTTTTATACTGTTTTATTTTATAAAATTTAGCTCCCATTTTTACTGTTTTATTTTAGCTGATGATCACTTTGCATTTCTGGGGTCATACTTAAACTCTTTTCATAATGCAGGGATTTGCTGTGCCAAAAGAGGCACAAGACAAAGTGGCAAAGTTCTCATTCCATGGACAGTCAGCAGAGCTGAAGCATGGCGATGTGGTGATTGCTGCAATAACCAGTTGCACCAATACATCAAATCCCAGTGTCATGCTCGGGGCTGGTCTTGTAGCGAAAAAGGCTTGTGAGTTGGGCTTACAGGTTAGGCATGGTCAGACTTTCGCCTTAAAATTGCCCTAATTTCTCTTGCAATCTTCATAAAAGTTACATTTTCTTGAAGTATAAAGATTTAAAGAAACTTTTTGGTCTTGAATTTGTGTATAGGAATGGAAAATAAGAATGTTTTGTACTGAGAGTTTGTCTAACATAATATTTTAACCAGGTCAAGCCATGGGTAAAGACAAGTATTGCTCCAGGCTCAGGGGTTGTTACAATGTACTTACTCCAAAGGTATCTCTTCCATTTCCAGAATTTTTGTTTATAAAGTTTACTTAATGTGTTTGTTTTCTGAAGAGAATGTGTTTTGGGATTATATGGTTCAGTGGACTGCAAAAATATTTAAGTCAGCAAGGCTTTCAGGTTGTTGCATATGGTTGCACAACATGCATAGGAAATTCTGGGGAATTGGATGAGTCAGTTGCTTCTGCTATTTCTGATAATGGTAGTTCTCAAAGATAGTAGAATACATTCTTCATGAATTTTATATAAACTGACATAGACACTGGTTCAGTAAGTTATCTTGATCTAATACACACACATTCAATTTTTCCATCTAAACTTTTGCAGATATAGTTGCAGCTGCTGTGCTGTCTGGTAACCGAAATTTTGAGGGTCGAGTTCACCCCCTGACAAAAGCTAACTACCTTGCTTCACCTCCATTAGTGGTAGCATACGCCTTAGCTGGCACGGTAAATATTTCAACTTCTGTACAACAAACATACATTCCCAAAAACATGAGAAGGTGAATGGGCGGGTGAACTACTTTTTTGTTGAAACTTCAGTGTGCGTCTTCTGTGCCAACACACTGCATATAAAAATTCTGTCACTACTTCTCATTGTATATAAACATTCTTCATCAGTTCACAAACATAAAGTAAAACCTACTGCATGTTGTGCAACAACCTTCTGAAATGTGACACTTTTTTTCAATTATAACTACTTGACAAGATCTCACCCAGGTTGACATTGATTTTGAGAGAGAGCCAATAGGAACAGGAAAAGATGGCGAGGCTGTTTTCTTCAAGGATATCTGGCCATCTACACAAGAAATTGCAGAGGTATAATGTTTTATTATCTGTTATAATACTACATGTGTGAAATATACTTGATTTTGGTTTCATTTTATCATTCAGGTTGTGCAGTCTAGTGTATTGCCTTCTATGTTTAAATTTACTTATGAAGCTATCACAAAAGGCAATTCTATGTGGAATCAGCTTTCAGTACCATCAACTTCCCTGTACTCATGGGACCACAACTCTACATACATTCATGAGCCACCATACTTCAAGAACATGACAATTGATCCTCCTGCAGCGTGTGGAGTGAAGGATGCCTATTGCTTGTTAAACTTAGGTGACTTTATCACAACAGATCACATTTCACCAGCTGGAAGCATACACAAAGATAGTCCTGCCGCAAAGTTTCTACTAGAACGTCAGGTGGAAAGAAAAGACTTCAATTCCTATGGAAGTCGTCGTGGCAATGATGAAGTACTGGCAAGGGGAACATTTGCCAATATAAGACTTGTAAACAAGCTCTTAGATGGTGAAGTAGGCTCGAAGACTATATACATTCCCACCGGAGAAAAACTATCAGTATTTGATGCAGCAGTGGTGAGATTCATGGCAATAGATCCCCACACAAGTTTCACTATTGGAACAGACTAACGTATTTTACCATATTCAAATTTTTTAACAACAGAAGTACAAGGCTGCGGGGATTGGCACTATTGTTTTGGCTGGAGCTGATTATGGTAGCGGAAGTTCCAGAGATTGGGCAGCCAAGGGTCCAAAGTTGTTGGTTAGTTTTCAAATTTAGTAATTTCGAGTAAGCCTTTGCTTATAAATATCATCACATTACTTGTATCTTTTTGAGGGTGGTATTGCATGACAGGGTGTTAAAGCAGTGATCGCCAAAAGTTTTGAGAGAATCCATCGCAGCAACTTGGTTGGAATGGGCATAATTCCACTTTGTTTCAAGCCTGGCCAGTGTGCAGACACACTGGGTTTAACAGGGCATGAACGTTACACTATCGAACTTCCTTGCAAGACTAGTGAGATGAGACCTGGTCAAGAAGTTACTGTCAATACGGACACAGGAAAATCTTTCACTTGCATAATGCGGTTTGATACTGAGGTACACACATCTCACGTTCATTTGCAAAACAATAAAGCATCAAAATTGCATTCTAATTCCATCTGTGCACTTTTTCCTCTACATTGGGACCCCTCATACCACCATTATAACCTATATGTATGGTGTGGGCCAAACTTCATTCCAACTTGGTAGGCTTGAAAACTGAAACATTGAAACTGCTAAATGCTTGCGTTTCATACTTGCACTTCAAATTCTGCATATCATTTTATGCAGTAGCATCATATTTCCTGTCTCATTTATCAATTAAACGACAAATTGGTTGATTGCAGGCGGAACTGGCTTATTTTAGCCATGGAGGCATCCTTCCTTATGTCATTCGAAGCTTGATCAAGCAGTGAAACTACATTCAGCCGCCTAATTAGCTTCTCATAAGTAATTTAACTGTAATATATTTGGATTTTCGTTGCATAAGGTTGCTGTCTGGTCCTACCAATTCTACATTCAATAGAAAAGTATGTAAGAAATATCTTTCCAATATATTAAGTCAAGGTCAAGGTTGTTGAAAATTAAAGTTCATTTGCTGTTGACCTTGTTCAATTCTGCTTTACAAATTTGAGCTTCTTTCATGTACCAAAACATCATCTTCCAATAAAAAATATTGTGAAAAAGCTATAATCTACAAATCATACAGAATAGAGAATAAGCTCTTTTCAAGAGGAATAAACCTTTAGCTAAAGCAGTTCGCTGGAAACACATGCATGGACTTAACATTTATAGTAATCAGTAGCTAGAATATCCTTCATCATCTCATCGTTTATCTTATGATGCCTTTTCTAAAAGGTAAGAGGCAATAACACAAATGTGTCACCGAAGCTTCTTAGCAACAGTCGATTCTATTTTCAAGTCTTGTAAGAGGCAGAGTTTTAATTGTCAACTCCAACTAATATTCCAACTTCACCACACATCATAATCAGATGATCAAAATTGCAATTTTATATAGTCCTCTTATACAGTGGGCCATCTCACCTAACCTCTAATCCTGACCGTTGATCTGACACATTCTTTTTCTTCAATGTGATGCCAATTGTCACCCATCTCAATGGACCCCATTCTCAACCAATCACGACCCTCTAATCGCAACTCCGATGAGGTGTCGAACACAGAATCATTCCTATTCCACCCATTGTGGGAATATTAGGACGCCACTTGCAAACTTCCAATTTTTAAATATTTTTTTATACTGAGAGAGCTCTGCTCCACTTCCCATTGGTGTATCCTCACAAAATGGAAACTTAAGGTAAACAAAAAAAAAATTGAAAATGTGATGTACGGTTGATTATGATTCTGATTATGGAAAATGAAATGGTGTTAAATTTAAACCTGACCGTAGAGGAACAGTGCCGCTATTTCAAAATTTCAACTTATGTGAGCTCTGAACGAGTATATAATTTGTAGAAACGGTACGCAGCCCTAGGCTTCATATGCGCTCCACACGCTCTTCTTTCTCTCTCTTTTATTGCGTAGAAGAAGCCATGAACTGAACAATTATTAGAGCCGATAAGAGTTGTCGCTGTTTGTTGAATTTGAGCTACACTGACTGCAAATCCTTATCTTCAATTCAATCCGATTCGTGAATTATTTTCATGTGAATGCGTGCCTGATCATTTCAATTTCAATCGTCGTCATCATGTATAAAAAGGCCTCATCCGCTTCAGCTTCGGCGCTACTCACTGCTTCTAGGTCCAGATTCACTTCCTCACTTGTCTCTCCTTCTGCTTCTACGGCTGCGAAGCTATCGCCTGGTTCTGCTCCGTCGTTTGGAGCTGCGCAACAAAGATCTTTCAGCTTCTCTTCCGCTGTTCGATCCTTTGGCTGTTCTGTCCCGCGGTGGAGCCACCGTGTCGATTGGCGTTCTCCGGTCAGCCTTCGCGCTCAGATCAGAACTGTCGCTCCCGGCATCGAACGCCTTGAACGTGCCTTCGCTACTATGGGTACTGTGTTCTGATTTTCGATATTTTTGGAGTTTGATTGGTTTTGTTTAATGTGAAGTTATTCACAACTAGAAAGAAGTTCATTTAAGTCTGAAATGAAAATTAATAATAGTAATGAAGATTATTATTAATTTATGATATTTTTTCTTTGTTTTCAGTTCGTCAATGTTCTAGCTTCAACTGATGTATTTACTCATTACATGTGGTGTTGTTAATATTGGTCACTCCCCTTTTTCATTTTTTTTTAATGATCATATTCTTTTTCTACCAAATTAATAGCTAATTGAGTTTGTTGATGGAATTGATTCTGTGATTGTGGAAGAAATTGCTTTTTACTTAAATGATAGTGGAAATGTTGATTCACCTGTGTGAAAGCTGTTTAGAAATTAATAGTTGGTTGTATGAAGCGTATTGTTATTAAGTGGAAAACTTTACAGCCAACATGCCCTTCTAGCGATCTTTCTCTCATATTTTTCATGAAAGTTATTTGTTTGAAGCCCCGCGTGGAATTTATTTGCAGTACGATTAACATGTTTTATCTCTCTGGTTTCAGCTGCCAATCATGCATTCAAGGATATCCTGACCAGTCTTCCAAAGCCTGGGGGTGGCGAGTTTGGAAAATTTTATAGTCTTCCAGCTCTTAATGATCCAAGGATAGGTATTTTCTTTTTCACTTTCTGGAAACTAGTCCAATTCATGATATGAATTTTGGGGAGTTAGTATTCAGTTCTGGTTTCATTTTCTTTTTTTCACAAATACATTGACTGGAGTTGTGTGTTGTGTTTTTTATCACTGAGAATGTAGGAACAAATGTTGTATCATGTTGGCGATATAAGTTCATTGCAGTAGAATGCTTATGTTCTTTAACCTATTTTTATAGATTCTTCTCGCTTGTTTCTGTAATTATGTGGATAACATACACAACTTCCATTTTGTTTATTCATTATTTTTTGTCTGCAAAATAGATAAGCTTCCATACTCTATCAGAATCCTTCTTGAATCTGCAATTCGAAACTGTGACAACTTCCAAGTCAAAAAGGAGGATGTTGAGAAAATTATTGATTGGGAAAATACTTCTCCAAAGCAAGTTGAAATTCCCTTCAAGCCTGCTCGTGTTCTCTTACAGGTATGTTATTAATTCTTCTTGCAGAGTAGTTTCTATCATCACCATTATTAATCTCTAATTTCTGGTTGGCAGGACTTTACTGGAGTGCCAGCTGTTGTTGATCTTGCTTGCATGCGTGATGCCATGAACAAGCTTGGGAGTGATTCCAACAAGATTAATCCTTTGGTGAGTTTTTCTTAATCAGTTGCATAGCTCACTGTAGATACCGGTTGAGCTTTCTTAAAGTGCTTTGCATACTAACAAAAATAGTTTATTATATGTAGGTACCAGTTGATCTGGTTATTGACCATTCAGTTCAAGTTGATGTAACAAGATCTGAAAATGCAGTTCAAGCTAACATGGAGCTTGAATTTCAGAGGAACAAGGAAAGATTTGCTTTCCTTAAATGGGGGTCCAATGCCTTCAACAACATGCTTGTTGTTCCTCCTGGTTCTGGAATTGTGCATCAGGTAAGATTGTAGGGGGCACAAAATGAATACTTCCAAAGTTGTTGTTTTTTCCCTAAACTTTTTTATAATTATTTTTATTTTTTTTATATCTATTTTTTGTATCTTCTTTACTTGGCAAAGTGAATTAATCTCTATTTTAATTGTTGTATTTATTTTTTTCTTTTCGCTTTGCTTAAATTGAAATTTCTTTCTTTGGTGTTCTTCTCTTTCAATTTTTATTTATTTATTTATTTATTTATTTATTTTTTATTTTTATTATTATTATTATTATTTTTTTTAAATATCCTAGAGTGCCAGAGGAGTGAGTTAACATAGAGTTTTGTCAGGTCAACCTAGAGTATCTAGGACGAGTGGTTTTCAATACCAATGGCCTACTATACCCTGATAGTGTGGTTGGAACTGACTCGCATACAACCATGATCGATGGGTTAGGAGTTGCAGGGTGGGGTGTTGGAGGTATTGAAGCAGAGGCTGCAATGCTTGGCCAGGTATGATGACCTAATTTTTTCTGTCACTGCTTTTGATTTGCAATGGTTTTATTTATTATTATTATTATTATTACCTGTGTAGTTGTATTCAATCGGTGTAATTACTAGTTTTATTATACATTTGATTGGAGATATGTCAATCAAAAACCAGATAACACTAACCAGGATTAGCTACTTATATTATGGGTGACCCTTGATGTGTGCTTTATCCATCTTGCAAGTGTTGCCGTCTAACTATTTCTGCCATGATGACAGCCTATGAGCATGGTGTTGCCGGGAGTTGTTGGATTCAAGTTATCTGGAAAATTGCGGAATGGGGTAACTGCCACTGACTTGGTTTTGACTGCTACACAAATGCTCAGGAAGCATGGTGTTGTTGGAAAATTTGTAGAGTTCTATGGTAATGTCAATATTCTAGATATAAATTGAAGTCATTTGCAAGTCTAATGCATGTGAACCTACATGATTAACCTTTCGAATGCCACTTTCCTTATAGGTGATGGTATGAGTGAGCTGTCACTGGCTGACAGGGCCACTATTGCTAACATGTCTCCTGAGTATGGTGCTACCATGGGCTTCTTCCCTGTTGATCATGTTACTTTACAGTATTTGAAATTGACTGGAAGGAGTGATGAAACAGTGAGTATATTGACTTATTTGGATTGTAATTATCAATTGTAATCTGTAAATGGCCTAATTTGTTTTTGGTTTAGGTGTCCATGATCGAAAGTTATCTCCGGGCTAATAAAATGTTTGTTGATTATAATGAGGTAACTCTCTTTTCGTTGAACTGCTAATGTCTCTCTGATTATCAGACCAAACACTAGTTCACCACAATTTATATATTTTTCATGTGTTAAATATAGCCTCAACAAGAAAGGGTGTACTCATCATATCTAGAATTGAACCTTGCTGAAGTTGAACCTTGTATTTCAGGGCCCAAAAGGTATGTACTTTCTGCTTGTAGACTTTAACCGTTTGACTCCATCTTACTCTGCTGTTGTGAATGTTACCATAACACTAAGTGTCTGTTTTGGATATAATTTTTTTTTTTTTTTTTTTTTTTTTTTTTTTTTTTTTTAACATATTCCATTGCTGCTTCACTATTGCAGACCTCATGATCGGGTTCCTCTAAAAGAAATGAAGGCAGATTGGCATTCATGTCTTGACAATAAAGTTGGCTTCAAGGTATGTCTCACTAGAGTTCAAGCTAGCTGCCAAGTGTTCTTGTTTTTCTACCTTCTGGTCTCAATCAAATTCAGTTTATTTGTTTTTGTCTATCTTTGAACTGCTAAACTTAAAGAATTTTGGTTGGTCTTAACAACCATTTTAATCATGCTTTTGCTAAGTGAAAATTATCTGTATGCTTTTGCTCTTTAATTATGCCTGCTTCCCAATATACTATTAACATCAATGATCCCTCTCTATGATCTCTCCCATCTTTTCACTCTTCTTGCATGTAAAGTAATTCTAAGGTGTGCCTCCAGAGATTGTATCAGCATTTTGGAGGCTGTTCATTTGTGGCATTGTTGATTAAGTGTGAACTTGATCTGATATGTATATAAACACTTTATGAGCTTTACATTCTTCTGTGAATCTCTTGTCAGTAAATGAATTTATAACTTATACTGATTTAGATATGCCCTGTGTTCCTTTGACAATTCCTTCTGATTGTGAATCATTTACCCATTTTCCTACTGCCTTATTATATTTCAGGGGTTTGCTGTACCTAAAGAGGCACAAGGAAGAGTGGCCAAGTTTTCATTCCATGGACAGCCAGCAGAGCTTAAGCATGGTAGTGTTGTGATTGCTGCAATTACTAGTTGCACTAACACATCAAATCCCAGTGTCATGCTTGGTGCCGGTCTTGTTGCAAAGAAGGCCTGCGAACTTGGTCTACAGGTGAGATTGATTAATTTGCATCATGCATTTGGACTATTGCGAAAATCATGAACAATAATTGTTTCAATTTCACTCTCATTTCTTCTCCTTCAGCTCTAGTGTTATGTAACAGTCCCTGGAACTCCTTTTCAATAACCACGGATTTCTGTTTATCAGGTCAAGCCTTGGGTAAAGACGAGCCTTGCACCTGGCTCAGGAGTTGTTAAGAAATATCTCCTGCAAAGGTATCTCATGCCTGTTTTGCAAATAGTGAATGTAGATGTGATAAGTACATTATCTGCTTATTATATTATTATGAACAACATTATAGGAAGTTTGGTTTATGTGGTTTAGTGGACTGCAAGAATATTTAAATCAGCAAGGATTCAACATTGTTGGATATGGTTGCACAACATGCATCGGAAATTCTGGAGAGTTGGATGAATCTGTTGCTTCTGCTATCTCGGAAAATGGTATTATTCAATTGTATTTTTGACAGCCAAGGATATAAAACAACTTTGGCATACTCAAGCTTGGTATTTTGACTCCAGATTGACTGGCCGATCTAAATGAAATCTGATTACTTTGTGCAGACATTGTAGGATCTAAATGAAATCTGATTACTTTGTGCAGATATTGTAGCATCGGCTGTGCTTTCAGGGAACAGGAACTTTGAGGGCCGTGTTCATCCCTTGACTAGAGCCAATTATCTTGCTTCACCTCCATTAGTCGTAGCATATGCCCTTGCTGGAACGGTATGTAATATCTAATATCCTTCCCTCTAAGGAAGTTTAATACTATTCTAGAAAAATTCCCCCTCACAAAAATACAAATAAAATAAAAGGCACTTATGGGTCAGGCTGCTTTGAGTTGTTATATTATGAGCCATATAAGGTCAGGAATGGTGTTGGGATAAAATGTCATAGATTCTATAGATGGCAAGAGATAGAATACAATTACAACATGCTCAATGACTTTGGAACTTGGGATTTGAATGATTAATATAGTGATAATGAAATTCGATACTTGAAGTAAGTTTTATACATTAATCTTTACATATAATGAAGTATAACTATTAACTTAGTTCTATATATATATGCAATATTTATATTCCGTTTTATTATAGTAGAGTATTGGATAGTATTTAATTTCAATTGCTATCTGTAGCCAAATATGCTGAAACATGGCAAATTGTGAGGAGGAGACTTTTTTTCCTTTATCCCACCAAATTCAGCTTCCCAAGAATCCCTAGCCAGTAGTTGTTGCATTGCTATATATATATTGTTCCTAATGCCTTATTGTATACTAGTGCTGTTTTTTAATAGAGTTACAATGCAACTATTATCCAGGTCGACATAGATTTTGAGAAGGAACCTATTGGAAAAGGCAAGGATGGTAAGGATGTTTATTTCAGGGATATCTGGCCATCAACGGAAGAAGTTGCAGAGGTAGAGATCTCAAATTTGCATTTAAATATGATAGTCTTCTAATGCTTAACTATGAGAATGAAATAACTTAATCTATGTTGGAACTTATGTAGGCTGTTCAATCCAGTGTATTGCCTGATATGTTCAGAAGCACCTATGAGGCTATCACAAAGGGCAACCCCATGTGGAATCAGCTATCAGTGCCCAATGATAGCTTGTACTCATGGGACCCCAAATCAACCTACATTCATGAGCCACCTTACTTCAAGAACATGACTATGGATCCACCTGGAGCTCATGGAGTCAAGGATGCCTACTGCTTACTCAACTTTGGAGACAGTATCACAACCGACCACATTTCTCCAGCAGGAAGCATCAACAAGGATAGCCCTGCTGCTAAGTATCTCATGGAGCGTGGAGTGGAACGAAAGGACTTCAATTCTTATGGTAGTCGTCGTGGTAATGATGAAGTGATGGCTCGAGGAACTTTTGCCAATATCCGCCTTGTTAACAAGCTCTTGAATGGAGAAGTTGGCCCAAAAACAATTCACGTTCCAACAGGAGAGAAACTATTTGTTTTTGATGCAGCATCTGTAAGTTCCATGGCATCCCGTCACTCTTATCCTTCCCAACAATTTTTTTGTCCATATTGCAAGAATATCGGTATCGCATATTCTCTACGCAGATGTTTATTGTTAATTATTAAACTGATTGAAATCTGGTATCTACAGAGATACAAGGAAACTGGACAAGACACAATTGTCCTTGCTGGAGCTGAGTATGGAAGTGGAAGTTCACGAGATTGGGCTGCCAAGGGTCCAATGCTGTTGGTGAGCGATTTTTCCCGGCCATATTAGTCACTTGCCACAATCTTGTGCTCTTTTGATACTGACACGTATAAGTTATATAACAGGGAGTTAAAGCAGTGATAGCCAAAAGTTTCGAGAGAATTCACCGCAGCAACTTGGTAGGAATGGGTATCATTCCTCTCTGCTTCAAGGCTGGTGAGGATGCTGATACACTAGGATTAACTGGTCACGAGCGATACACCATCAATCTCCCTAGCAACATCAGCGAGATCAAACCCGGCCAGGATGTGACAGTCACAACAGACTCAGGCAAATCATTCACCTGCACAGTCCGCTTTGACACTGAGGTACCCCATCTACTTAATTTCATATAGAGGCATGGTTTCAGTTTGTAATATCTGTTTCTGTTTTGCAGGTTGAATTGGCATATTTCAACCATGGAGGAATTCTTCCTTATGTCATTAGGAACCTGACAAAGCAGTAAAGTAGGTTCATGAATTAGCCAGACATCTTTGCTTCTTTCCGAAGAAACTTCTGGATTTGTATAATGTCGGTGAATAAAATCTCAAAATAATAGAGAAAAGGTATATCTTCCCTTTTAGGGACAAGAGGCGATTTTTTTTAATCAAAGACACTTCCAGGTTGATATATTTTGTTCTGAAAACAAAGCATTATTTTCAGTGATAAGTTTTTGTTCATCCATGTTCAACTATATTATCCATCGCTAGATTGTTGGTTATTACAGGGTTACATTTTCTCACGTATCATTCATTGTACACAATAACCCAATAACCCAATTTCGGATGTATCACAAAGAGAGGGATCAGAGAATTATATACCTTTCAAAATGAGCTTACAAACACTTCAAGAGAACCCCCACCCAGTAAATGAATCCATCTTGATTCATTAAAATGTGGTAGAATTGAGTGCATCTTGATTCAATAAAATATGGGAGGGTGATGTAGGTGTATGGTTATGGTAATATGATGTATAACTTTATGTTTGGACAATTACTGAACAATATATTTTTTTCCAACGTTATTTTTTTTACTGCAGTATCTATTAAGCTTCGAATTGAAGTTTTGAAAATATGTTAGTACGATTGTTGTATTTGAATGTGTATTAAGATACGAAGTGAAGTTTTAAAAGTGTGTTGTATCAGTGAAGTTCCAATAAATCACACTTTCGAAGAGTATATTTGAATGTAAAATCACACTTTCGAAAGGTGCATTCGAATGTAAAATCACACTTTCGAAGGGTGCATTCAAAAGTATGAAAGTGCATTCAAATGTAAAATCACATTTCACGAATGGTGCATTCGAAAGTATGTTGACATTTACGAAGTGCAAATTAAAAAATGTGATGACACTTCCAAATTGTGCATTCCACTTTGGTAATACAAATTCGAATCCAAATTGTGCAAATTAAAAAATGTGATCACACTTCCAAAATTGTGCATTCAACTTTGGTAATACAAATTCGAAGGGGGCTTCCGAAACTACATCATAATTTCATAAATCTTTAAATATATGTTAAATCATAACCAAATGAATGGTTTTCAATAAATTTCAACAACACGGATCCTTAACTCTAAACCCAATACAGACCCTAAACGTTAAAATTATTAAATAAAAACCTATGCAAACACTCAACTCCTTTTACGTAATAATAATAATAATAATAATATTAATAATAATAATAAATACAATTTATAAGAAACATATGATTCACACAAAAATCCACATAAATACTAAAATCCATCTTTTATCTAGTAATGATACAACAATTTATGAAAAAACCTAAACTACATCTTTTACCTATAATAGACAAAAAAAAAAAAAAAAAATTTAGATAGTGTATTAACACACAAAATTTTTCTCTCTAATCCCTATAATACATAGAATCATAAATTGATTTCAAATTAGTTAGCTAGGGATTATTAGATTGTGTACCTCAACAGACAATCTAATCAAAATAATAACTCCGTAAATAATGAACTCCGTTGCGGTCAACTCCTATAGTGAACTTTAATTGCAATTGAAGTCCGAACCTAATATGAACCAAACATCAAATCAATTAAGTGTGTGTTTGGTAGGTAGATTTTTAAGTAGCGAATAGATTTTTCATTAGCGATTTGGTAATTTAACCGTTTGGGAGAATATTTTTTATTAGCGATTAGACTTTTAATTAGCGATTTCCAAAACACTACTTCAAGTAACTTTCCATGAATCGCTAATCAAAAAGCTTTTTTACCCTTATCAATATGAGTATTACTAAACTACCCTTAATAATATTAAAAGTTTCTATTTGTACTAAATTAGGTTAATTTTAATAATATTTTTATTTATTAAATATGATTAAAAAATTTTAAATAATTTTTTTAGTTGGTCTATATTTTATTTATTTATTATAATGTGAAAATTCTAAGAAATGAGATTTTTAAAGTTCAAAATACAATTATAAGCCTATTTTGAAAAACATACAAAAATAGGCTTTTAAAAGTTTAGTTTTCACTCCATAGGCCAAGTTTCCCAAAATACCACTGAAAATTTTACAATTCACAGTCTGTGAATTACGGTCACAGTCTGTGAATTACGGTCACAGTCTGTGAATGGCCTATGGAGTGAAAATCAAACTTTAGTTTTGCAAACTTTTCAAAAGTGGCCTATAATTGTATAGTAAACTTTTTATGGCCTATAAAACAAAAATTCCCTTTATTAATTAGTTGATAGCTAAAGGATGGTTGCTTTTAAATTAAAAATCTTGAAAGAAAAAATTGTTTTAATTTTTTTTTCTGTCGCTAATAAATTACATTGTAAGGTAAAAATAATATATTGTATTGTTTACGTAATTTTACATCTAACAACTACTTCAACATCTAATTGTTATTACCAAACACTCATGTCAAATCACTACTTCAACATCTAATTTAACAGCTAACAGCTAATCGCTACTTCAACAGCTAACTCAACATCTAATGTAACATCTATTGCTAAACATACACTAAAAAAAACTATAATTCATACCAAAATACAGTGAATTCAACTTACCGCTTTTTAAATTCAAAACCCTAATTGCGAAAACTCTAACTGCGAAAACCTTAAAAGTTGAACAATAGAATTCGTGATTGAGATAAAAACTTTGAGAAATAGTAATGGATAAAGAGGGATTTTGGAATAATCGGAGAGAAATAGAGATAGAATTTGAAGAGTAAAAGTAGAAACAAAAGAGGAAAAAATTATAAAATAAAAAATAAAAAAATTGATCGCTTGACAAACCTACATATAAATTACTATTTGATCCTCTCAAGTTGCATATATTATATTTAATATTGAGATTTTTAAAAAATATATATATAACTTTAGTTATTAAATTAATTAAGAAAAAAAATTAAAATATTGTAAAAATATATATATTTAAAGAATGATAGAGCGGGGCAAGACAAGGGTAGGGTAGGGTAGGGCAGGGCATGATATGTGCAAGGTACGACACTATACAGACTTGGACTTGCCCTGCTTCGCCTGCGGGGTAGGGAAATGCGACAAGTTTCTGACCCATTTAATACATGGGGCGGCGCTTTCAGGGCAGGGCGGGCCTGAGGATCAGAAAAAAAAAATAATATTGTCATCTCTAGTTAACGATTGTAAAATTTTGTTAAATGAACTTCAATTCATTAGTTTCGATTTTGTTAAACGGTTAGAGAACCAGGCGACGCATGTGTGAAATAGCAATTGGTTCTATGTTTGATCTTTCATGGGGTATGCCCCCAAATTTTATGTATGACGTACTTCTTGAAGATAGTAGTATTATGCACCAAGATGCGCCATAATTTATTTTTTAGAAAAGTTAACTTCGACTACATTCAAAATGGTATGGGTAATATTTTAAAACTTACCACAAAAAAATTTTTATTTTTTTAAAAAAAATTATGGATATTAAAAGAAAATTTTCAAATACATCAATTAAAGAATCACCTCCGCTGACGTTCAAGAAAAGAAAAATTAACAAAGAAAAGAAACCATGTGCAGATATCGAGCTTGCAACTTGAAGGCAAGTCATGCTTGACGCCATCAATGTTGTCCCTCACAGCCTTCCGGTGGGGCATCTAAATTCTCTAGAGTACTTAGAACAGCTTTGACAGATGGCCACTCAGAGAAGAATTACAGCTCAACAGATGACCACTCAGAGAAGAATTCAGAGACGCAATCATATTGCAATCCGACTAGAGTGTCCCGCAGTCTTGGGTTCAACTAGCCCAATTTGAGAGGTCGGTTGATAACTTTGGTAGAGCAAATATTCTTTTAAGACTAGGTTGTCGGTTTTGTAAAAACAGTCCTAGAGGATGACTAATTCGCGCTGCTCTTCAATGATTCAAATGCCGTATGACATAGCAACATTTTGTCGAGCACTGACCCCACTTCCGGCACCGACGCCAGAAGACATTTTTGTATTCTTCACACATTTGGCTCTTGGCCCAGAAACCACTATTGAAAAAAGACTAATCAAAGTCGATGTTAAGATTTCTTCGAAATCTGTTGAGAGGTCGGTCGATAACTTTGGTAGAGCAAATATTCTTTTAAGACTAGGTTGTCGGTTTTGTAAAAACAGTCCTAGAGGATGACTAATTCGCGCTGCTCTTCAATGATTCAAATGCCGTATGACATAGCAACATTTTGTCGAGCACTGACCCCACTTCCGGCACCGACGCCAGAAGACATTTTTGTATTCTTCACACATTTGGCTCTTGGCCCAGAAACCACTATTGAAAAAAGACTAATCAAAGTCGATATTAAGATTTCTTCGAAATCTGTTGATGGGTGGATTGAATGGTGGATAGTCGGGGCCTTAACATCGGCTGAGGATGCATTCGGTTTGGTGACTGCAGAGACAATTATTGTGGAAGTTTTAGACAATGTGCCTAAAACTAATGGCTCGTAGCAATACTGGATTTCCACAATAGCTTACATGGTTCATCTTGATGTAATGAGGATGCAGTTTGCCAGGATCATTTCAAGCACAATGGTCAAGAAACATCATGTACATCATCCATATGTGATATGGAGTGCTATTGGGCTTGAATCTGTACACGAAACCGTTTAATCCCTTTTCGAAGTTATGGACGCATTTCCTCCTCATATCATCGATGACTTTCTTTAACACTAATTCATCATGTACATCAATAGTTTTCAATACACTATTTCTTTCCTCAGGGTGAAACATTGCTCTATGTTGAAGGTTTTTGGCTTCTTCTGGTGAGTCAGAGTTATAAGTCATAGACTTGGTGCTCGTTTGTTTTTCACCACTTCATACTTAATGCCACTTAATTTCATCAAATTTGTTAGGGATTTTCATCATATCCCTCTTTCATAACAGGCCACAAGTTCAATGATCAAATCAATAAGATGATGAATCAGCTTTGTTGATGATAATGATGTCATGACTAATCCCAAATTACGCTCTAATACCAGTTTGTTAGGGATAGACGAGACAAAATATCACCAACCAAAGTAGAAACAAACAACAAAGTAATGAAGAAGTAGAAAAGAGACACAAGAGATTTAACGTGGTTCGGCGGTGTGCCTACTTCACCAAGATAACAACTTAACTATTAAGAAATAAGGGTTACAAGTCATTCTGACTACACTCTCTCTCCAATGCTAACATAAGCTCTACATAGACTAGCAATAACCTAATTAACCAATTGTACCGAAAGGAATAACCAAACCTGACAAGATGCCTTAAATTGCTAGAGATAGAATGTCTCTCCAAGCCATCAATTATACCAACAATGATGCTATCTATGCCAGACAACTTTCGGATACCTAAAAGGTAGTAAAGGCGTCAACTCTTGATGATTGAGGTTATGACCCCAATCCTTGATCACCTCCCAGGGGGTTGGGATAGGATAATTACTTCTTCATGAGATAGCTTTATTTATAGTGATCACCAAATATACTTTCTTAATTTATTTCCTCTTTACATGGAATACCAAATAATCATAATTAGGAAAACCAAATCCTTTTCCAAATAAGAATTATAACAATAAGGAAATAGATATAAACTCAAAATAAAAAATCCTTCCTAAAGGGAATCTTCCAAAATAGGAATCCTTATAATCTATGTAATTAGGAATTTTTTGTGATTCAAGGCATCCCAACAAAATTCATGAGTAAAATGTCTTAAATTAAGCAGAAATAAGTGTTAAGTTGAAAAAATAAATATGCACTTAATATATTTCCCATCTTCTTGGATTATAATTCTCTAACTCGAAACATGAAAATTATAATACTTGGAGTCAGGTTTTCAAGATTACCATTGATAATTTGAGAAGGGAGAGAGATTTTAAGCTCCAAAATCACACTCTTTGGCCTCCTTAAACATGCATAAATATATGTTTGGAGTGAGTTTTGTTGTTGGAGTTTGTTAAATGAAGATGAGAAGATGGAAGTGTGAGGGAGGGGGGAGTAGGGCTGGATATGAGCCGAGTTGGGCCATAACTCGGTTTGACTCGTTTAATTTTTATCGAGCTCAAGCTCGGCTCGTTTAATAAACGATCTTATTTTTTAAGCTCAAACTCAATTCACTTAAAACTCACGAGCTCACTTAAAGTTCACAAGTTGCTCGAACTCGATAAGTTAATTTTATAGCTATATACATTTTGTATAATTCATTTAAAATAATATTTAATTTGAAGGAAGAGACACTTGATATATGAATCATATTTTTTTTACTATTTTAGTTTATAAAATTGTATTTTTATTTTTATTTTTATTTTCAATAGAAATTATGTGAATATGCATCCAAACCAGTTTGGTTGGTAAGTGAATTATATATATATATATTTATATTTATATTCTATATGTGTATTATATTTTATAATTTCAATTAATTAAATTTATCGAGTAAGCTCACGAGACAACGAGTCAAACACATCCAAGTTCAAACTCAACTCATTTAATAATCGAACTAAAAATAAAAGCTCAAGCTTGGCTCACTAGCTTATGAACAAAATTTATCCAGGAATTATCGAACCGAGCCACGATCAGCTCACAAGCCGACTTCACTCATGTCGGAAACTCATGTCCAGCCCTAAAGGAGAGTGTTCAATGAAAAGTGGGTCCCACTTATGATGACCACATGCTGGACTTTTGAATTGGATTAGGTCATAAATTAGGCCCAACCTAATTCTCAATTCCAAATTAAACCCCTTTAATTCCGTTCATTTTCAAATGGTAAATTTTATATTCTAAAAATATTTTTATTTGACAAAAATGCATTTTCCCCGTTTAATATTTATTTTCTATTATAAAAAATTAGTCTTAAAACTTTAACTCTACTACTTATTTTCGAACATAAATTTACAATATTATTTCTCAAAATTTATATCATCCCTCGAAATTTATAAAATACCTTTTAATATTTTTCAGAATAAAATATTCATTTTTTGAATTTAAATATTAATTTCAATCCTAAATTTTAAATTTTAATTTAAAAATTCTAATCTTGTAATTTTCCATAACACTAATCGATTTATTCCAATTTAAAATTTTTGAGTTAAACTTTAAAAAATTTTGAAATTAGCCCCAAATTTTAGATTCAGTGTACCAACATTATAATATTACCGTCACTCTACAAGATTAGCATGAAAAACAACTAAAAAGTCCTAACTAGAATTATAATTAAGACACTTTCTTAGGAAAATAGTGATATTTGGTTTGGTTGTGATCTTTGGAGACCAAGAAATGACAATAGTCGGAAGAGGTAACGGTGAAAATTAGCGGTGCGCACGGATTGGTTCGGTACCGAGCCGAAATATTTCAGTTTTGGTTTTGAAAACCCGAACCGAATCTAGATTCAAAACCAAATCGAATCAAAATTAATCGGTTCGGTTCGGAAGCGAAAAAAATTGAAAAAAACCGAATTAATTTTGTTTAATTTTTTTTTTCGGATAAAACCCAAACCGAATCAAACGAAAATTCAGAAATTATAATTGGTTTTCTACCATCAAAACCGAACCGAACCGAATTTAATAAAAAATCGAATCCAGCCGAACACGCCGGTTCGGTTCGGTTTAATTAGATTTAGATTTTTTTCCCACCCATAATCAAAATAAAAAGCTGAATATGGTAAATATAATTTAAATTCTTAATATAACGGATAGAATATCGACATGTCCACGGTTCTAAAAGAATCCTTATTAAACCCTATTATTAAACAGGGAAAAGAGAGAAAGAATCAAAGAATGTAAAAGAAATTAATACGAATATCAAATTATCTTGGAAAATGCATAATAATTATTTTTATCTTTTAATATAAATAACATTTAATAAATGCTCACATTTATTATTTTTAATAAATGCTTACATTTATTTATTGTTTTTAACGTTTTGTATATTTTTTATATCTATAAAAAAAAAATCATTTTTTTAAATATAATTACTAAATGATAGTTTAAAAAATTAAAATAACTAAAATAATATGATTCTTTTTTAAAAAATTAATCATATTAAATTTTTATTTATGCAGTAATGGTATAATAAAGTAATAAAAAAAGGTAAGAAATAAATCCATTAAATTAAATTAACTTTATTATTATATTTTTAAATTAAAATTAACATTTTCATCTTAATTTAAGTAAAATTATAATTATTTAAATTTAATTAATTTGATTTCTATATGGAATAATTTCAAATTCTTTTTTTTTTTTTGGATTTTGTCATTAAAATAAAATTAAATCATCTCAAATCGAATAGAATTTTTTATTATTATTTTGATTCAATTAGTTTGTGTATTATAGGATTTTATTTCAATATTTACTTTGATTAAATTATCATAAATATCAAAATCGCTTCTACTCAATTTAATTTAATTTAAGATTTTCTTAACCTACATCAATTATATATTTTTTATTTTATTTATAATTATTATTTTATATTTTGATATATAATATAATTTATTTTTTTAATTCAAATTGTTATGATACATTTCTAAATTCAAAATCACTTCATTACTCTTTATAATGTATAATTTTATTCAAATTAAATTTTATTTAAAGTTACATTTTAAAATGGAAAAAGTCTAATTAAAAAAATTAATTAAATGAAATAGATAAATTAATTGGTTAATTAATAAATTTAAACTTGAAAAATGTGAAGTATGGATTTTTGTATAGATTTTAACTTGTGATTTTATCGAAATTAGTAAGGTGATATTGTTAGGATATTTGTACGGTTCTAATTAGAACCTCAAATTTTAAGAGTAAGATTTTATCATTCTCTTTATTTAATTTCAAGGTTAAGGATATGGTTCATAATCTTAAGTTTTGTAAGAACATATTAAGGATTTGGATATGGGTAGGATTTACCCTTAATTTTGCCATCCGTTACCTATATAATTTTGCCATCCGTTACCCATATAAAGAGTTATACATTAATATAAAAAGAAATTGTGAAAGTGGTAATTTTATCTTTTTCATGTTTTATTTATTTATTTAATTTTAGTTAATAAACTTAAAAATATATACTATTAAAAATAATATTGGAATGAGGGGCTCTAGGATAAAAATCAAATTCAAAAAGAAGTATAAATTTGGAACAACTTTTAGAAATGGAAATTTTTTGGGTTAGATTTCACAAATTTCCCAGATATAATTTTGCTGAGAAAGAAATAAAGTAGCAGTGGATTACAAATCAATTTGCATGCTCATATATTTTCTGATCGATGTTCTTACCTCTCTATCTTTTTAACTTTTTCTCTATTAAAGAATCAACACACTTTTTTGTAACAATAAAATTTTCCAACATTCATCTTTCCAAATTCATACTATGTAAGTCAATCTTTCTGCTGAATTTTTCAATTTTTTAAAATAAAATTTGTTGCATGAATAAATTTACAAGCTACAACTGTTTATTACCGATTAATATTGTAATTCTATTCTCAGAACATCTAATCCTATAGAGAACTCGAAACACAAATAATTACATTCTAAACACATTTCTATATCAAATCTAAAAATAAAAACACAAGGGGTTACTTCAATGTTCTTCAGGTATACTTTCCAAAGCTGGCCTCCAATTACTACTAATTTCTCTTGTAACACCTCTAAGCTTCATTGCATTCTCCAAAATCTTCTCAACATTTTCTCTATCTCCTTTCCCACATCTCAAAATCTGCTTCAACTCTTCTTGACTCACCACAACTTTTATCCTCACAACCCCATCACTCCTCTCTGATCTTTCAATCTTCTTTGTCTGTCTTCTTCTGCTGCTAAACTTCATACAATTGTTGCCCATCTTCACACAAAACACAAAGGAGAGAAACCATGACACCAAAAAAATCAAATATATAGAGAAGAAGAAGAAGTGTATGACGAAACAATCACATGGCGATACCAATTATTGCGCCGTGTACATATTATTTTTAATATATGGTTTTGATGTCCTTTTTGGTCATTGTGTGACAAAGGAATTTGTTAGAATCTTGGTCCACCATATGATTATTTAATTGACTGAAGAGCTATCTCTAGATTTATTCAATTGTTTGATTAAGTTAGTTATAGCTTGATTGCTTTTTGGAGATTTTTGTGTAGGTAGCTTCTACAATATCGTTCATTTGGTAACAACTTTGCAAATACGTGTCCGGATCAGATTCAACCCATGTGATCACTTGGCCTCTTGTGTCATTACCATTTTATGTTTATAATTAACAGAGATGTGAATTCACCATCCACATTGTTGAAATATTTTTCTCATAAAACGGAAAACAACAACTGCTACATTGTTATTGTACCTCTACTGTACCTAATACTCTTATAAGAAACTGAATCATGATCATATAACTCCATAATTGCTGATCTGGTGATTTTTTTATATGTCGAACGGATCTCTACCCACCACAACATGACACAATGTTAAGTTACTTATAACACTAAATTGTGTATATGATATATGTACACTCTTTTGTTTAGACCGAATTGGTGACTAGATACAACTAACGGAAGTCGATAATTAGATAAAAAGTAAACATGACATTAAATTCGAAGCGAGAGAAGTCAAATAAAGAAGAGGAGATTATGGTGGTGGGTTCAGTGCATGTGACGTGTCATGTCATGTCCCTTGAAGGTAAGGCCACAACTGTAGGGTTGAAACTCGTTTGTTTAGTTGTAAATTATAATGAATTCATGTTTGAAAGATGTGAGGACGCGTGAAACCAGTAATTGTGGTATTTCCGGATATCTAAATTTCTAGAATGCATATTTTATAGATTTGGAAGGTTTGGATATCCGGCTAGGGACCGGACCGGATCTGATCGAATCGAACCGTTTCAATATTTTTACTTCCCAACTCAACTCAATTAAAAAAGGAATTTTCCTAATTGTTATTATATACGGTTTATGAGCTCAAACTCGACTAATCAAATTAATAATTATACTAATTTTATAAATTGATTTAGGATAATATTTAATTTTATAAAAAATAATATTTATAATATAAATTATATTTTATTTTTATTTTTAATAAAAATTAACGTGAACATACGTCTAGATCAATTTATTGGTAACATGAATTATATTTTATTTACTTTTATTTATATATTTATATATGTATTATATTTTATAATTTTGATTAATAAAGTTTATCGAACTAACTCGTGTAGCCAATAAGTACAACCCATTCAAATTCAACCTTATTTGACATCCCATGTTTGAGTACCTATCTATTCAGTATGCACGATTTAAGCAACATGTTTGAGTAACTATTTATTTGGTATCCCTGGTTTAACAATATTTAGGAACTTGATAGTGTGTAGAGTAGGTGTTTGATAATAATATTTTAAAATAGCATTTTATAATTTAATAAATACTATTAAAATAATTTTTTAAACCGTTATCCAAACTATAAAATCAATACTTAAACTGCTATTTTAAAATTACCCCTAATAAAAAATAAACCATTACTATTACTATAACATGTGATTTTAATCGTGGATCCTCAACTACAAGCTAAATTTATGGCACATGGAAGTAGAAGAGGGGTTGGGTTGGATTAGGTTTGGTTTTGGCGTATGTTTTGGTTAGTGCATGTGGAGGAGTTGGCCCATATTATTGACCATTTCGTGCAATTCATTGTTTGTGGTTTATATAATGGGAGACACAACACAACCACCACATCCTCCTCTGTATGTATTGATATTGAATGATTTATTTTAATGGTTGACTTGTGGCATGTATGTATATACCATTTAGTATATATGTTCACATTTACTTTCTACCTACATAATCGGCAATTGCATGTTGCAATCTCCTTTAGGCTTATTTTGGCTGTGATGGAAACGATGAAAAGGAAAGAAATGGAACTTTTTAAATTTTGACTGTCAGGATGATATTTTTAATAGGAATCAATCGGGTAGGTTGTAGAGATATTTACCTGTTTTGTCGATGTAAACTGTAACTCGTTTTGTCCTATTCTGTGATGTAGGTTAAGATTTTGGGATTGTTATTTACCTTACGACGATCTGCTGTATTCTCCGGCAGTCTCCAACTGATTTTTTTTTTTTTTTAATTTTATTTGTTATTTATTTGTTTTTATTTAATAAAATTATTGTTCACTTTAAATTTTAATGAAAATTAATCATGTTAAAAATATTTGGAATTATTTAAATGTTAATATTAATTTTAATATGAAAAAATTAAAATTATTTTGAAAAACTAAAAAAAAAAAAATTCAAATAAAAAATTAAAAATAATCAGCAGGCATCCAATTTGCCCCATTTAATATACTGGGGCAGAATAATACCTTTAAAATTAAAATAAATAAATTATATTTCATTCATCTTTATATCAAATATAAACAATAAAATGATATCAATCTTCCATTTAAAAACAAAAATATCCCAAGAAAAGTAAATTATATTTCATTCCATTCAATTCCTTCTCATTTCTTTCTGTTAGCTTCACATTTCACCCTGCTCCACAAAATAAAGGTTTAGAGGGATTTATTTTTCCTTAATACATCATCTGTCTAAGAAAATATTTTAATCAATTTTATTCCTATTTTTGAACATCGCGTTTATTAAGAAAACAAACTTGCTTCAAAATTGGACCCAAACATTATCAAATAGAGCCAGACCCAACGTGTTATTTGGGCCGAAATAATAACTCCTCTTTAAAATTTTTATTAAAAAAAAATTAGAAAAAAACACGTGGACTTTGCTTTGAATCTTTGATCCGCATCTGACGGTTCAGAAGAAAAGAAACACAAACTATAAAAACAAGCAACCTCTCACGTGCCCATCCACATATGTAGCACGTGATCGTCTCTGACATAATACACGGCACATGTTTTTTTTTTTTTTCCCCCTCTGGTGGTACGTGTGAACCCTGCACATTGAATTTGAATACGAAGCACAGTTGTTTCTACTAAACTAGCTAACTACTAATCAATAATGTTTTGCTTGTAATTAATTTTCAATGCCCAACAATCAAATTTCCAATTCTTCACTAACGAATTCTTCATTTTCATTAACATGAGAGTTCAAAAAGGGGTCTCCAGAAATCGCATTCCTCAGCTTATTCTACCATTGTTGTTTCTCTGTAAGTAATTATGTGTTTTCTTGCAATGTCTTGTCTTTATATGTTTTGCTATTTGTTGTAAACCTGTTTTGCTCTGAGGAAACTGTAGTATGTCTGTTTTGTGATCTGTATTTGTGTATGATTTGAGTGAAATTATCAGCTAGGTTTACAGTGAAATGCTATAATCTGGTTATAAACTAGTTGCTTTTGGGTTATAGATGCTACATTTTAAGCTAGGTAGTGAAAATTGAAGGTTTATGATGTTCTTTTGAGAAAAAGAATGTTGGGAGTGTCTGGGTTTAGTTATCATGTATTGTGTGATCATAATTATGAATGGTGTTGTTGTATTCAGTCAACTGTATGGTGTTATTTCTTGTACTGTAAACTTAAAATTGTGTGATGATGTAGCAAACACTTATGTTGCTGTTATTGCTAAATTTGGATTTTAGAGACGTTTGATTTTATGCCATTGAGAATGTAGAGACAGCTGTAAAGTTGCGTTAAGTCATATTGTTCTTCTACATGTTGCAGGTTTGTGTGGAGCTTCTAATGCCATTTTCCTTTCTGCAATGGCAATGGCTCCTGCTGTCTCCCCAGCAACAGATCCTCAACCACTTCTACCTCTTTTGGCTCCTTCTCCATTGACATCTTTCACAAAAGGCATTTTTCCAACATTATCTGGTATATCGTCTGTCCTTATCATTGCTTTCTTGAAGAATTTCTACTTCAAAATGCTTGTTTTAGTTTGATCTCCTATGTGCATGATTTAAATGTTTGTGCGGTTAGAGAGTGGTCCTCTTAATTTTTTTAGTTTGCTTTGGACATAACTTAAGCCTGACACAGATTTACTGGTATTTTTAAGATTTTCAACTTATGATTTAGGGTGATGCTCTTTCCCTTTAGGTTATACCTGTCATGAAGTATGCAACTACTTTTTGCTGGGGAATGAGCTTCTAACCTGAGTGGCTTGAACTTGTAGAAATTGAATATTACTGAACATAAGCTACTTACTGAGCTCTTAAAAACCCCATATTTAACTTTATTTTGTTCATTATATATCTTTCACAGGGCACTGTATGCTAAATTTTTCTGCTGCTGAAAGTATTATGAGGATAACAGCGACTGACTGCTGGACCTCATTTGCACCCTACCTGGCGAATGTGGTGTGTTGTCCCCAGTTTGATGCCATCCTAAAGATTCTTTTGGGACAGTACAGCAAATCCTCTGGAGTGCTTACTCTAAGTGCAACAGATGCTGATCACTGCCTCTCTGATATTGAGAAGATCTTAGAAAGTCAAGGCGCAAATAGTACTCTTCGTGAAATGTGCTCCATTCATCCATCGAATCTCAGCGAACCTGATTGTCCTGTTGTAGATGTGAACAAGTTTGAAAACATTGTTGATACATCCAAACTTCTGGCAGCATGTGGAAAACTCGATCTTGTCAATGAATGTTGTAGTCAAGTTTGTCAAAACACTATACACGATGCTGCAAGTAAACTCGCCATGAATGGTTCATTGGGTACTTCACCTGGGAAATCAACTGTTAATGGTTGCAAGAACATTGTCTTCCGATGGCTGGGAAATAAACTTGATCCTTCTTCGGCCAATGCAGTTTTTAGAGGACTTTCTAATTGCAAAGTAAATAAAGGTGAGTGTGATTTAAGAAAAATCTGTTGTTTTTTGTTTATGATGTAAAGAAACACCTTTCATTCTTTTCATACGTTCCAGTCTGTCCTCTGGATTTCCCTGACATGAAAAACATCACCATGGAGTGTTCACATATGATAAGCAATCGAACAACTTGCTGCAAAGCTGTGGAGAATTATGTGGCTCACTTGCAAAAACAAAGCTTTGTTACTAACTTGCAAGCCTTAAATTGTGCTGCTTCTCTTGGCATGACACTGCAGAAAGCTAATGTCACTCAGAATGTTTATGAACTCTGTCATATAAACCTGAAGGACTTCTCACTTCAAGGTCAGTGATGTTTTTGCCTCTAACAATTGTCCACTCTATTTCATTTATATCAACAGAATGGGACTAATACATGGAACTTTATGGTTCATAAATTGATGGTCGAACTAACTGGATGCAACAGTTGGATCAGAAGGTAAAACTCGCATTACTAAGTCAAGCTTCAGGCGATTTCTTCCTCAGTTTTTCCCTCTACTAACAGTAGAATATTCACTTTCTCTAGATTCCGGTTGCCTTTTGCCAAGTGCACCTTCAGATGTTACATTCGATAAGACTTCAGTAATCAGCTTCATTTGTGATCTCAACGATGACATTGAAGCCCCATGGCCTTCATCATCTTTTGTTCCTGCTAATTCCTGCAATGAAAGTATGTTCATATACATATTGTTCATTGTCATTTATAATCTCAATGACAACACTGAGTGACATGTTGCACTATTGCAGGTACAAGCTTCCCTGCTCTTCCAGCAGCTACATCTGCACAAAAAGGTATGAAAACTTGTCATCAATCAGCAGGGTTCAATGTACCTAGCCTACTTGTTCTCACACATTATCATAAATATTTCAGGTGTTTGCTTAAAGAATTTGATGCTCCATTTCCTCCTGACAATTATCTCCAGTGTAGCTCTCTCTAACTTTTCCTGAATCAAATAAATATTGCATTGACCTATCACTTGTATTATATAGTATTGTATTATGTAGTTTCAGATTTATGTAAAATCTACATTCTGATTCATGTAAATGTAAAATATAGCTAATGTAATAAAACAAATTTCACCATTGTCCCATTTTTATCAGTCCATATTTAAACAGACTGGCCCAGCATAGTCTCAGATTACAGCTCAATAGGGACAACATGGCAATTTGTGTGGCTGATGAAGTGTCTCCATCAAAATCTCCTGTGAATATATATAATTAAATTATTTGAAAATCTCGGACTAAATTTTTTCAATGCCAAAATTACATTGGGAATATATGAGGTTTGGTGTAGTGGTATTTATATTTGAATTTTGGTAGTTTTTATATATGGATGCAGCAAGTTTTCATAAATATAGAAAAAGATAAGGGTATGTTTAGCTTCTTTTTTTTTTTTTAATTAAAAAAATTTATATTTAAGAGAATTTTTTTTTAACATTTTATAATTTTATTTATATTATATAGCTCAGTTGTAAAAATTTCAGAAAAATAATTTTTCAACCTTTCATTTTTTAAAAATAGTTCAAATGAAGATGGTTTTTCACAGTTGGATTATTTTTTAAAATCAAATTTTAATGGACTAAAAATATAAATGAAAATTTTTTAATTAGTTTTGAAATTTTAAATTTTATTTGAGTTATTTTATGTAATTTTCTCAATTAAATTAATTTAATAAAATATCCAATAAAAATATTTTACTTTTTATTTTTTATATTCAATTTGTTAAATAATTAATTTCAATTATATTAATTCTAATAAAACTAGTTTTGTTAAATTAAATAATATGCTTCAATTATGTTAATTGTAATTACAAAAACTTAAATAATAATAATAATAATTTAACTTTTATTTTAAACTTTTAATCAAATAATATTTGAAATCATTTTTTAGAACTAACATAAAATAACAAGAATATTTCTTATTTGAATTTTGTATCAAATTTAAATTAATTGAAATATCATTTTTCTTAAAATTTAAATAAAAAAAAAAAACACCAAACATGCCCTTACCTCATACATACATTTCTAAAAACTCATTGCACTCAAGCAAAAATTATCAAGCCAATTTTCAAAACCTCAAATATCCCCTTTCTAATTTTCCCCTTTTCGATTAAATTAGATCCGTTTTATTTATTTTTTACTTCTAAAATTTCAATTCTAATTAAGATAATTAAAAAAATAATTAAAATTAAAAGTAATTAAAATCAATTAAAAATTTAATATTAATTTTTTTACAATTTAAGAAAAATAAGACAAATTGCTAAAAACGTCAATGTGGTCAAAAATATGATTTGAATGTAAAGTTTGGGGTTGAAGTGGTCCAGCTTTGAGTTTCTAATAGTGTATTCTATTATTTAAAATTTATGCTTTTCCTTTTTACCAACATAAGTTTAATGACAAAATCACAATTATTTCACAAAGTATATTGAGGGAGAGTGATAGACGTTCATAACATAAACGGTTCATAATAGAGACGGAGCAGTCGCCGGCCGGATTCTCCTCTCCGCTACGTTCAGTCGGAACAGAGCATCGTGTTTCAAAAGATGATATCTGATAGTTATACGTAGGAAAATAATACTCTAGAGGGGGGTGAATAGAGTATAGCAGATAATCGCGGCTAAAAAGAATTAATTATATATTCAGAGTCTTGAACCAGATATCAAAAATAAAACATATAAAAAAAATAAATAAAGAAAAAACACAGTGATTTGTTACGAAGTTCGGTCGTTAAAACGACCTACTCTCCGCCTAAGGGTTTCTTTAAACCCGTAGAATTTAGACGTTAATTTTATTTATATTGTTCCCTTAGGGTTCTAGTACAAACCTAGAAGACTTACCCTTTTCTTCTATAACCAGTAGCACCCTACTACAAGTACTAGCCACCCAATTTAATACAAATAAAATTACGTCTGATATTTTTTCTTTTCACTTAATAATATAACAACTAAGAAATAATCAAACTCTAACAAAAAATAAATACTTAAGGCAGAAGGTGATTAATTCTTGTAGTGAAAGTAGAAAGATCTTGAGCGCCAAGTAATTTTCTGTGTTCTTCTTTTCCTGTGTTGTTGTTGTGTTGTATTCTATTCTATATGAAACACTTAAACTTCACGCTTTTAAATAGAGTCTTCAAAAATAGACGTTGAAGAAGTTGCAAGAAAGAAGGAATCAAAATAAAATCTAATAAAATCTAACTTTGTTAATATAAGTTTAATTAAAAGATATTTAATAATGAACAACTCTAATAACAAAAAAATAAAGATATTTAACAATAGAGTAGTTTAAGTAAAACTAAATATCTTTATTTATCTTAAAAACTAAATAAATAACAAAATATATAAAAACCAAATAAACAACAGAGTATATAACAACCAAATAAATAACAGTTTGTATAAAAACCAAATACTTTTGTCTTCATCATCAAGGAGTCAACAATATCTATACTAGTCTGGTGGTTGTCCATGCACGTAGTAAGGATGGATACTACTACGTTCACGTTGGAGCGGAGAACTGATCTCGACATTTCTCATGATCAGAGGAGACACGTCATGATGAAATCTATTCAAGAAGGAATAGAGTTTCCAATGATACTAGCATCAGATGGTTTTGTCCCCAGGTTAGTATTCAAATTTCTTCTCTTCTATGTAACAGAGGAACACATATATATATGTATGTTACTGCAGGCAGATATCACTGTTAGCTTAGTATCTGTTCAACTATTCTTCAGCTGATTATGATCCTGATATGATTTTGTTATATTTAAATTGGTAGGAGATTCGGTTGTATTGATGTATCTTTAAACACCTTTGCTTAATGGATACAATCATCAAACTTTCAGCCCAATCTGTTAAACACTTATACTCTGTTCATATATTTTGTTGCATGATATTTTCTACACTGTGTTTCAGTGTCTACACTACCATCGTGGAGATAGGCTCCCCACCACAAGAGCTGAGAGTGGTAGTGGACACAGGAAGTGACCTAATCTGGATCAATTGTCCACAAGTTAATGTAAGTTAAAGTTGTCACTGATTTCAGTTTAAAAGCATGGTTAATTAAGTTGGTCATTTCTGACTGTTTGGTTATATTAACAGGTTTCCGGCAATATATTCTATCCTAACCGATCCACCTCAGTTTCAGACATTTCATGCACTGATACAAAATATCGTGTCTGGGAAACCAATCCTCAGAGTTTCACTGTGACTCTCGAAATAAGTGCAGTTACTCAACTGGCTATGCCGACTTCAGCCGGGTCGCCGGAGTATTATTATCGGATTACATATCTCTCATCACAAAATCCAGAAAATCATCTGCCACAATTCTTTTTGGTAAGATTTAAAATATAATGTTATTTTGTTGTATGGTTAAATCCAAAAACCACTCCATTTTATAATCACTCTGTGTTTTTCTATTTTTTAAGAGGTTTTATTAATTGTTTTTTTTTAAAAGTTTTTACTAATTATTTAATTTTAATAATTTTTAAAATTTTATTTTGATAATTTTAATAAATTTTAAATATTTTATTTAATAATTTGAATAATTTTTTGTAATTTTATAAGTTTTAAAATTTTAATTTATTAATTTTAATAATTTTTAATTTTAATTTTAATTTTTAATAGACTACAATTAGTATTAATAATTTTAAAAAAAATTTAATTTTTTATTTAATTAGCTGAATAATTTTAATAATTTTTATTTTCAATCCTTAATTTTTAATTTTAAACATACAACCAAAAATATTTAATTTAAATAGTTTTTAATGAAAATTTGAATTTTTTTATATATATTTTTTTCAAAACTAGTTATTGATTATATATTTTTTAGTTATTTTTCAATTTTAAACATTTTTTATTTATTAATATTTCTTTTTATGAACCTTTATAAAATTATAATATAATAATAATATTAAAGATATTTAATAAATTTTTAGATAAATCTATATAAATAATTTCTTACGCAGATTTTAGTAAATTAAAAAAAAAATTTATTTTATCATTTCAATTTTTATTCAACTGCTATGTTTTTGTGTTATAGATGCAGCAATTCACTGTCAGAGTCACTGGCAAACCAAAATACGTTCGATGGGATTCTAGGGCTGGGAAGAGGCAATTTATCACTGGTATCTCAGTTGGGCACACAGAATATTAGCCCACGTGTCTTTTCACACTGTCTCACAAATAAAAAAGTCAACCGTGATTTTTTGACTATCGGTCAAATTCCGCCCTCGAATGTAACTTACACTCCTCTGCTTCCTTCCACGTAAGTATTGCTTTACTGTATTGTATGTTATACTCTCATATTTGGATTGTTAATTAATATCACTTTTTCAAATAACAAATAATTGTGTGTGTTTGTTTTCAGGCCTTTCTACAATCTCAACCTTTCCAGTATGTTATTAGACGATAGTACTTTGGAAATCGATCCGTCCAATTTTATGTACGGAGAAGGGACAATGGTAAACAGCGGAACGTCTTTTGTACATTTGTACAAAACCGTATACAAATCATTTGTTCCAATGGTAAAGTCATATTTTATTTATTTAGTAAAAAAAATTCAAATTATTTAACTGAATTAATTATTTTTTTTTCAGATTGTAAAAAGGGTTTCACAGTGGGCTAGTCGAGATGAGACGGTTGATGTTTTATGTTTTACCATCAATTCCAGCGTCAGGTTAATAATTCTTTTACCTTTTCTTTACTAAGTTTTTATTTTTAAAACCTATTCTAATATTTTAAAATTTTGCAGCATGTTGAAAGTATTTCCGATTATTCATTTCTATTTTGCTGGTGGAGCAAGTTTACAATTACATCCTTCAAACTACCTCGTACAATCTGAAAATTCAGTGAGTGGATATATTTAAGTTGGAAGCTTATTCAAATAATTTTTCTAATTTTTTTCTTACTGTTTTCTTTGTTAATGATCTAGTCTAATTATGTTTGTCCCCGTATTTATGAGTCTAGTTATGCGACAATACTAGGAGGTAAATATAAATTATCTATTTATTTATTTTATTATTATTATTATAATGTTTCCTAATTTTATGCATATTTATTATAACAGGAATCATTTTATGCATATTTATTATAACAGGAATCATTCTTAACGGTAAAGTGGTGGTATATGATATCGACCATCAAAAATTAGGATGGGCAGACTCCAATTGTGAGTTGGATTTATTTTTTTTTTAAATATATATTTTCAATATTTAGTTATACTACATTTAATTAAACCTAGTACCTCCTATTATTGTCTCAGGTTCGACTTGGGCTAATATCACGGGAACACCACCATACGTGCACGAAAACGCTGCGAGAAGAAGAAGCTGTGGATTTGTTCTCCAATCGGTATTGATGATAGCCTTCATTTGCTATTTGCTACTCTACTGAGTGCTCAGTTAAACTAATGTGTAATATGAATTTATTACATGAATAGTGACTTAAATATTAGTTGCAACTTTGTTTTTCCTGTTGTTAAAAGGTTTGCATGTATGGTGAACTAATATATAACAAGAAAACAGGTAAACTGACGGGTGTCGAATCCGTCAATATAAATTTAACCTGTAATACAAATAAACTTGTAGTAAATAGGGTCGATCCCACAGAGAACGGAAATCAATCATTGTAATTGTTAACTGACCAAGTAATGTAAATGGGGATTTGAAAAGTGGATTTGGATTGAATGCTAAAAACGCAAAATATTAACAATCAAATATATTAGAAGACACAGCTAACCGATCATTTAATTAATGTGTCGATCATTGATTCAAAAAATATCTCTATCGATTTTAATAACCACAGTTATAGTTATTGACAACGTGCCTAACAACCAATCTTTTCCTTAGTTATTAGACTGACCGGGTACGACCCTTCGAATCAATCACTAATCTAACACGTAGATTGCAATATGAACTAGAAAAGACCTATGGTCATAGCCAATGAATCAGTACGACAGTTCTTGAACTATGATTGTGAACCTCAACACTACCTAGGTCAGATTAATTACGAATTATCTAACATGTAGTGTATTAGCCTACTCAATTAATCAATCGCGCGCTTAATCAATTAATCAAATAAAACTAACATGACCTTAACTATGGGCACAGAGTGACCTTAACTATGGGCACAGAGACTACACAAATATTAAAAGATAAAGCAACGACGCAAAGATCTCACAACACGAATTAATTAAACTAATCGTTTAGCTGGGCAGACTAGTTTAGCACCCCATGGGCGCAATCAACATCATTGTCTAAAATAAAACTAAACGTACAAAAAGAAGAAAACAGATAGAAAGACTAAAGCTGATTCCTTCTCAAAGTCTTTTCAGGAAATAGCAGATGATCCAACTATCTGTTCTGCAGAGTAAATATACTCCGTTAAGAAAAATAACAAAACCCATAAAATCTCCTCAAAATCCTCTCCAGTATAATCTCTGATTTAACTTTTGAAAGATGTGAAAGTTTGTCTTCAATCCTTGACTTTCTGCATTTTGGTCTTTAATCCCAGAAATCTTCATAATTTGCACAAATGCCTCCAAACTGTTCATATTCACAAAAATAGGGCAAATTAGTATAAAATCACAATAATGTCCTCAAAATAACTAATGAAATAGTGCATAAATGTTGCACATATGGTGCTTAGTCAAATTCCCCCACACTATCTTATACTTGCCCTCAAGTATGCCCATGACCAACTTTTAAAAGAAGACTCGATAAAAAGAAGACTCAATCGGTCTCACAAAACTGCTGCCAAAAAGGAATTAACCATATTCAACCGTGCCCACAATAAAAGTTTACATCACTCAAAATAATGAAAATTTAAAAGAAAAGAAAGCTGTCATCAAATTAAACACGCATATTTAAATTTCATCTTTAAATTAGAGCAGATGCAAGGAGAACAAACGATAATTCGCAAAAGAATTCACTACACCAGTACCACAAGCAAATAAGAAAAACAGTCAGCTTTCTTCACAGTTTAAGCAGCAAATAATAATACAAAACCAATTCTAATAGCCACTGGTCGGGTCTCTCTTTTTATTTATTTATTTTATTTAATTTATTTGACCCTAAACAACCAGCGAGACATTTCAAATCAACACTTCCAGTTATTTCTAGGTTTAAACGGCCCCAAAAAGGTACTCAACCCTCTCCAATCACTAGCTTCTCCATACATAAGCCACTTAAGGAGAATAAGCGCCGTGTCACCTATTCCGGCTAGCAAAGGAGAATAGAAGAACTAAAAATGCGTGATTTTGATCGAATTGAATTCGGCCCATAAAGGGGACAACCCTCCTATCATTAGTGGCTCCATACATACAAAAACTTAAGGAGAATTAATGCCGATCCACTAATCCCAACTGACGATATTGAGTCACATGATCAATGTCTAATTTTATTTTATTATTTTTTTCTCTTTTTTTTTCTTTTTATTTTTGCTTTTTTTTTTATTTTTGCTTTTTTTTTTCTATATTGCGTACTAACTAATTGTCTTCTATTTTCACAAGTATCCTAGCATTGGTGAATTCTAAATTAAATTATCATAAGCTCTAAAAGCATCTGCTAATATCTTATGCACACACAAAAATTAAGTCTCAAATATTACACAGCTCCTAAATCAGTCTAAAAATTCATTATTAAGAGTGAATCAACAAAAAGGCACAAAAATAATTCATCCTAACGACAGCAGTAAAGAAGAACCAAAGACTTGGAAAACAACACTAAAAAGAAAAAAATTAAAATCCTAAAAGAAATAACCTAAAAATCCTAAAAAAGAAAAAAAAATCTAAACAACCTAAAAAGAAAACTAAAACAAAGAAGCAAATAATATCCTCCCCCACACTTAGCAATTACATTGTCCCAATGTATAAGTCATTTCAGTAAAACCAAAGAAAAGGTAGACAGATACTTCCCTGAATACTGTGGAGGTAGGAGCTGTGGGCACAGGCTGGCGAACACAACTTCAAAATTCATCCGATAGCTATTGCAGTATTATACTGAAGCCAATCTGATATTCCAACCCGAAACCCTTTGTAATATAACTTCAAATTCGGCACCTGCACAACAAAGGGTAGTCGTGACTTAGTTATGGGCATAGATAAAATTGGACTGGTACTTACCGGATGTTTCAACGTGTCCTGTTCATACGTGTCTCCATCCTCAACCTTGTTGAAAGTTTCAAAACTATCTTTTTCTTCAATGCCCCTCTTCGTCTCTTCACGTATCCCTAGAAATTGAAGTTTAATTTCTAGGAATTTTGGCTTTTCCAGTACAACAAGATCATCAGTTTTGTCATCGATCTCCTTTTCCAACTTACCCCATTCGCTGTGGGCATGGTTCTTCCCCTGATTTAGGGTTTCCACGTTTATTTCATCTTTCTGCTCGTCGCTATGGGCACAGCGATCAGTTAGGATTTCTTTGCCGTGGGCACAACGATCAGTTAGGGTTTCTTTGTCGTGGGCACAGCGATCTGTCAATTCTTTTCTGCTTCGCAAAGTAACCGCACTGATATTCTTTAGGTTTAGCTCTGTTTGTGATGGAAGCTCCCCTTGCGATTCTAACCGGTCTACAGTACTGGCTAGTTGACTCATTTGCTTCTCCAAATTTTGGATGCTGACATTCGTCTCCTGTTGAAATAGGAGCGTGTTAGTTGTCAATTGCTCAATAATATCAGCTAAGGAGTTACCTGGATATTGGTCATTCTGATATTGAGAAACTGGTTCATTCAATTGATAGTTCATTGACCCATATCCTAGATTAGAGTAATTCATCCATCCTTCATCATATGTGCTGTAGTAGAAATCATGATTGTAAAATCCTTCTGTATCAAATTGTTCAGGGGTTTCATCTTGCCATGTTGGACACGCATCAGTCGAGTGTCCAGATGCACCACAAATTCCACAAAGCCTTGCCTGTGGGCATGACTGTTAAGCTTCACCTGCAACCAATTGATAAACCGCAGCGGTTAATTCTTTAATCTAAAAATGGAGATCACTTACCTCATTTGTCATTAAGTCTGATTCTGAGTGCCATTCATGTCTTCCTATTATGTCAAACATCTTCAGGATACGTGTTTTGATCTGACGCAATGGGCACAAGTAAGGCACAACTGAAAAAAAAAAATTGGTCATAAACAAAAATAAAATTGATAAATACCGTTCCCCGGCAACGGCGCCAAAATTTGACGGGTGTCGAATCCGTCAATATAAATTTAACCTGCAATACAAATAAACTTGTAGTAAACAGGGTCGATCCCACAGAGAACGGAAATCAATAATTGTAATTGTTAACTGACCAAGTAATGTAAATGGGGATTTGAAAAGTGGATTTGGATTGAATGCTAAAAACGCAAAATATTAACAATCAAATATATTAGAAGACCCAGCTAACCGATCAATTAATTAATGTGTCGATCATTGATTCAAAAGATATCTCTATCGATTTTAATAACCACAGTTATAGTTATTGACAACGTGCCTAACAACCAATCTTTTCTTTAGTTATTAGACTGACCGGGTACGACCCTTCGAATCAATCACTAATCTAACACGTAGATTGCAATATGAACTAGAAAAGACCTATGGTCATAGCCAATGAATCAGTACGACAGTTCTTGAACTATGATTGTGAACCTCAACGCTACCTAGGTCAGATTAATTACGAATTATCTAACATGTAGTGTATTAGCCTACTCAATTAACCAATCGCGCGCTTAATCAATTAATCAAATAAAACTAACATGACCTTAACTATGGGCACAGAGTGACCTTAACTATGGGCACAGAGACTACACAAATATTAAAAGATAAAGCAACGACGCAAAGATCTCACAACACGAATTAATTAAACTAATCGTTTAGCTGGGCAGACTAGTTTAGCACCCCATGGGCGCAATCAACATCATTGTCTAAAATAAAACTAAACGTACAAAAAGAAGAAAACAGATAGAAAGACTAAAGCTGATTCCTTCTCAAAGTCTTTTCAGGAAATAACAGATGATCCAACTAGGAAATAACAGATGATCCAACTATCTGTTCTGCAGAGTAAATATACTCCGTTAAGAAAAATAACAAAACCCATAAAATCTCCTCAAAATCCTCTCCAGTATAATCTCTGATTTAACTTTTGAAAGATGTGAAAGTTTGTCTTCAATCCTTGACTTTCTGCATTTTTGGTCTTTAATCCCAGAAATCTTCATAATTTGCACAAATGCCTCCAAACTGTTCATATTCACAAAAATAGGGCAAATTAGTATAAAATCATAATAATGTCCTCAAAATAATTAATGAAATAGTGCATAAATGTTGCACATATGGTGCTTAGTCATAAACAAACAACACACGAGGTTGCATAACAAGAGAATATATAAAATCTTGCCAAGTCCACTACTTTCAACAATTACAATGCGGAAACAGCATCAGAATTCTCCAATTACAGTGCAGAAATAGGCATAATTGGAATCCAATTGGGTGAACAAATCTGAACTCATTCAATCCAAAATAACCATTATGAACTTACAACAACATTTACCCAACAATTCTATATTTATCATGAACATTCTATACCTCAATCCATCTAAATGAAATGAGCAACACGGAATCAACATTTAGTTCAAAAATATTAACAAGTAAATAACAAAGAGCTTCTGCGTGTATTTCTAGATTTGAAAACGGTTAAGTTGTCACAAAAATCTGCAAATGCAGAGTAGTATGCCTCCATCAGCTAGTTTATTACTTATCCCATAGAGTAAACTAGGATAAATTAAACTACCATTGTTGAGAAAAATCACTAATATAAAGAAATTAATCAAGGTAGAGACTTACAGCAGAGTGGTTCAGGAAGAACTTTAATCTTTCTGGGATTGTTCACTAGAACTCATTCAACTATTGTAGTCCCCATCCTTCAAGTACCTGATATTCTATCTGGACCATAACATAACCTCCTACCACAGAGGTACGGGTTGCATGAGTTAGGGACACCCTGACATAATCAAAATGGAAGAAGTTTACCAAATTGTCTAATCACGTATTTGAATGTGTCCATTCAAGTACAAAGATCTATCTTCTTCAAAAGTATCACAGAGCAAACCTCTATTGTATAGGTTATTGAAATTAGACATCTGACATTTTAAATCCTTAAACCCAGGAGCAAATTTGCTATATCTAAGCCCTCTAGTTGTCATTAGATCTGTCATAACCTCAATCAGAGGTTAATGTAATACTGGACTCAATCAGCAGAGAAGCCAAACGAAATTATTTCGATAAATAGTATAGCTAACAAAGAAGCCAATGTCAAAAACAAAAAACCACCACAGCCCTAACTCAGGTATGGGAAAGTTCAAAAACCGACATAATTGACGATGGGTAACATTTGAAAATAATGTAGGCTATTATATTAGGAAAGAGAACACCGACTACTGTTCGCCAACATGAATCCGAAACATAAAGAAAATAGTTGACAGCCACAACTCACTACTTGAAGAAGAAAATCAAGTCACAGAAAACTCACCAGAAACAGTCGTCTTGGAATGTGCTTCAAATAACCACGGGTTCAGTCGAGTGAGAGGTATACGATGATGTGTGGTGTGAAGGGTTTGCGGGTGTTGGAAGAGGAGGAGAAACAGTCAATTACTTTTCTCAAAATAGGGACACGTAGCTGCAACAATTTTAATTTGATTTCACACTTTATTGTTAATTTAAATATCACCCCCTGTTAAATTATCAAACATACTTTGAGGGTGTGTTTGGTGCACATTATTTGACGGATTAAACTATTTTTAGCAGGGGTGGGAAAAACCGAACCGATCAACATTGAATAAAAATTACGAATTGGTTCGCTTTTTTCTGACTTTGATTCGGTTCATTTTTTTTTTTTTAAACCCAATCGATTTTGATTTAAATCAAAATTGATTTAGTTTTACATTAACAAAACCGAATAAAAAATAAAATAAAATGTTAATATTAATATATATGCAATAATAAAATATTACTAATAAGAAGAAAGAAAATTTAACTTTTTAAATATATTTTAAAATTAAAATGTTTATTATTTATTTGGAAAAAAAATTGAAAATCCGATAACAAGTTGTAAAGCCCGTAAGTTTACAATCGAATCAAGATTTGAATTGGGTTACTAAATAAAAACCGAACATTATTCGATTCGATTCTCTTGAAAACACGAATTGTATTGTCCCATACCCACCCCTAATTTTTAGTACTAAACTAGTCTAATCATGTGTTTGGCAAAATTTTCACTTAAAGACTAACTAATCTCACTTAAAGATTTAGTCCCAAGTTAGAAGGACTATATCAAAATAAAAGGGATTACATCTACTAAATTTTCATTCATTTTTCCATATCATGTCCTTATTTTTATTTTTATTCCTTTTGTATTTACATTAGTTAGATTTTATTTTTCTTTTTATTCTTTCTTTTATTTTATAAATAAACCTAAAATTTGCTCCATTGATTTATGTGAGGGATGCATTTATGGAAAACAAACTAAGAAGTCTTTTCCTGTTGGAAGAGCATGGAGAGCCTCTATCTGTTTGGAATTGATCCACGCTGATCTATGTGGCCCTATGCAAACCAAATCTTTAGGAGGGAGTCGTTATTTCTTATTGCTCACTGATGATTATAGTCGTATGAGTTGGGTGTACTTTTTTGAAAACAAGTCAGAAGCTTTTGCGAAATTTCAACATTTTAAAGCTATGGTGGAAAAACAAAGAGGATATCTTATTAAAGTTCTTCACATGAATAGGGGTGGAGAATTTGTTTCCAAAGAATTCAATCAATTTTGTGAGCTTAATGGCATTCAAAGAGAGTTAGCAACTCCATACACGCCAGAGCAAAATGGCGTTGCTGAGCGGAAGAATCGAACTGTTGTGGAAATGGCGAGAAGCATGTTACAAGCACAGGGGCTTTTAAATCAATTCTGGGCGGAAGCAGTGGCAACATCAGTTTATCTGTTAAACATTTCCCCAACAAAGACTGTCATGAACAAGACTCCATATGAAGCTTGGTGCGGAAGGCGACCAAATGTAAGTCACTTGCGAATTTTGGGTTGCATTTCTTATGCTTTGATAAATTCTCATAGTCGAAGAAAGCTTGATGAAAAATCTGAAAAGTGCATTTTTGTTGGCTATTGTACTCAGTCGAAAGCATATAGAGTCTATAACCCTCTTAGTGGCAAGATTTTAATCCGACGGGATGTGATATTTGATGAGTATTGTAGTTGGAATTGGAATGAAAAACAGGTGAAACAAGAGATCAGTCATCCTACTGAAGTTCCTTTTGATTGTAAAGAAGAACAGATTCCAGCAAATTTGCCTGTCAGCTCACAATTGGAAATGGGAAATTCATCAGCTTCTACACCATCTACCATTTCCTCATCATCAGATCTTGAAGATTCTTCAGAAGAGTCACCTCCTTTAAGAAGATCTACAAGAACAAGAATGCCAAATACTAAATACACTAATGACATTTATACTTGCCAATTTACTCTTGCTATCTCAGATCCAGTGTACTATGAAGAGGCAGTCACAAATGAACTCTGGCAGAAAGCAATGCGGGAGGAGATAAATTCAATTGAAAAAAATGGAGCGTGGGAGCTGGTGGACTTACCATAGAACAAAAATGCAATTGGGCTAAAGTGGATATTCAAGACTAAGTTTGCTGCAGATGGAAGCATAAAAAAGCATAAAGCTCATCTGGTGGCAAAAGGTTATGTCCAGAAATATGGTCTTGATTATGAAGAAACTGCACGATTTGAAACGGTACGGCTTGTTTTGACATTAGCTGCTCAGTTAGAGTGGTTAGTTTATCAATTTGAGGTGAAGTCAGCATTTCTTAATGGAGACTTACATGAGGGGGTATATGTTACTCAGCCTGAAGGTTTCGTAAAGAAAGGTGACAAGACAAAAGTGTATAAATTGAAGAAGGCATTGTATAGTCTGAAACAAGCTCCACGAGCTTGGTATAGCAGGATTGATGGACATTTTAATAGAAATGGGTACATGAGAAGTGACAATGAGCCAACATTGTACGTGAAAAAGGGAGGTAAAAATGATTTCATCATTGTTTGTCTTTATGTTGATGATATTATTTACACTAGCTCTTCTCCTTCTCTTGTTGATGAATTTAAATCTCAAATGATGAGGGAATTCGAGATGTCAGATATGGGAATATTGCGATATTTTCTTGGTCTTGAAATTTATCAAGATGCAGATGGTATTTTCCTCTCACAAAGAAAATATGCCAGAGACTTGCTTCATAAGTTTCACATGCAAAATTGTAAGTCTACAGCTACACCCATGAACATTAATGAAAAGTTGCAGCAAGAAGATGTTGAAGATATGGCAGATGCTAAAAGGTTCAGAAGCTTGGTTGGAGGTTTGATATATTTGACTCACTCTAGACCTGATATTGCATTTCATGTTGGAGTTATTTCAAGGTATATGCAGCGACCTTCAAAAATTCATTATGGGGCATCAAAAAGAGTCTTGCGTTATGTTGCTGGAACTCAGGAGTATGGTATTTAGTATTCTAAAGTCTCTGATTTTAAGTTGTATAGGTACACAGATAGTGACTGGGCAAGTTCAATGGATGATAGACAGAGTGTATCTGCAAGTGTTTTTACTCTTGGTTCAGGGATGATTTCTTGGAGTTCAAAGAAACAAGATATAACAACACTGTCAACCTCAGAAGCAGAATATATTGCAGCAACATCAGCAGCTTGTCAAGCAATTTGGATGAGAAGAATGTTAGTAGATCTTCAACATGAACAAAAGTGTGCGACAAATATATTCTGTGATAACAAAGCAACCATCTCCATGGCAAAGAATCCAACATCTCATAGCAGAACAAAACATATTGAAATTTGTTTTCATTTTATTCGTGATCTGGTGGCAAAGGGAGAAATCATATTGGAATATTGCAGCACAAAAGAGCAGTTAGCAGATGTTCTAACGAAGACTTTATCAAAAGAAAAATTCTACTATTTTAGAGCCTTGTTGGGTGTGTGTGACTTTGAATCAAGGGGGTGTTGAAGAATGATTCAAAGTCTTATCTGATTCTGTTAGTAGATTATTATGGTTAAATTCCTCAATTTATGGTAGTCATAGATTATGCTAATAAACGGTTTTTGATAAACCGATATTTATGGTTTAGTTGTTGAAGTTAATAAGCCTATATATACATGCATTTGATGTTGTTGTAGATAAGAAAATTTGAAATAAAAAGTGAGGTATTTGACAGTGTTCTACATTTCCACTGTTTATCTGTTTAGTTTATGTTTTGTACTTGTCTAGAAAGCACGGACACTCCATCGAGGGCTGCTGTGGCAGTGTCTGACACTTTGTAGGACACGACACTCGTGTCCGCAGGTTGGACACGTGTCAAACACTTCTCAGAAGTGTCCTTTATCAATTCTTGAATTAACACTTAATGGATACTTCATGGACACTCAAAGGACACTTCATGGACACTTAAGAGATACCTTAATGGACACTTCAATTAAAAAAATTTATATTTAAATTTATATAATTTTTTTAATTTACAATTATTTATTTATTTATTTATTTATTATTTAATATTTTTTTTATTAATAAAAAATGAAAAGGTAGAATATAAAATTTGAAAATAAATTGCATCTATAAATTTTACATATACCACACATTTTTTCTTCCTCACATTTCTTCTCCTCGTGTATGTTTATGAGTTCTCTACTTTCTCTCGATAAACTAAAATTAGAGAAGATTCTTTTCGTCGATGATGTTTTAGATGATACTCCAGAACGTGTTGAGGATCATGCACATTGAATTATATTGGTTGCATTTTATTACTTATTTTGTTTTACACGTTTGCATTTAAAAACTTTCATTTGATTTTCTTTTATGAACTATTTTTTTTATTGAACAATTTATATTTAATTTTCATGATTTTTTTAATTTATAATTTAATATTTATTTATTTTTATATATATCCTATATTAACCGTGTCCATGTCTTGTAAAAATTAAAATATGTCGTATCCCCGTATCCGTATTCCGTATCCATATCGGTGCTTTATAGGTACTTGTTTATTCCACCAAGAAGCTTTAGAAATGTAATTATTTCTTTAATCATATGCAATTTTTAACTACTCTGATAGCTTAAACATGGGTTAAATAAAATAATTTTATTTTATTATGGTAATAGTTTAATTAAAATTAAAAAAAAACTACAAGATTTATATTTAGGGGAAAAAATGTTAACCTTTAATTGATACATTGTATTTTGAAAAACATTGTTGCAATAATCTGGAATTTTTATTAGAAAAATGTTAGAACGATAAAATTGGAAGAAAAAAATATATTTAGTAATTCGCACGTGTGAGATAATCCAAATTTATACTTGCACATTTAAATATGAAACTCTTTGTTAAACTGTTTTTATTAGCCATTTTAAAGACTTGACAAAATTAAATTTTTAAAATTTTAAAATAGCTATCCAGCTTAACAAGCAATTTAATTTACTCATTCAATCCAAAACACTAATTTTTAAAATATTGGCAGTGAAAGTGTGTGAAAGATTTTAAAATAGAGATTTATTAAAAATTATTATACTAATAAAATAAGTGAAATCTATTATAATAATATTTAATATTATTAATATTATTTTTTATGATAATATTTTATTATTAAAAATTATTATAATAGATTTTTAGTATTATAATATACATACTTTTATATTAGTTTAATTAATAGTTAATATAAAAATAATAAATATTATTAAAATCTATACATAATTGTATCATTAACAACTAATTTTCAAATAGACCCTAATTTACGAGTATCAATAAACGATATATTCAAAAGTTAAAAACGATATATTTAAAATTCAAAACGGATATGACAAGCTAAATGAAAATTTGCATTGATATTTTCATATTTATTTGTGTTTAATTTTTATAATTTAATATATTTCAAAAATTTATTTATCCATTTTACACATAATAAATACGTTACTTAATTTATAATATAAAAATTTTAAATAATAAATATATTTATAATGAGAAATTTTATTAGAATGAATACCATTTTCAAAATTTAAAATTAATGATATCCAATTGATTCTAATATGTATATACAAATTTAATACAGAAAGATATAAATTAATTTCAATAACTATATTCAAATCTAAATTTAATGCTCAAAGATATAAATTGATTCCAAAAAATATACACAAATCTAAATTTAATGTCTGAAATTTAATTCTAATAATTATATACAAACTAAAATAAAATATTTGAAGATTACTTTTTTAAAATTTTTCAATATGTAAAATTGATTGCTTCTTAAATAAAAAAAAAAAAGTTAAATTAAATTAATTACTATAAAACGTCAAAGAAAAAAACTATATATATATGAATGACATGAGAATACTCAACTCAACACAACAATTATATACCCAACAATCAACATCCAGAGGTTGGGATGGCGAAAATTTCTTCTGCATTATCAGTTCTCTTGATTGGGATCCTATTCCTAAGTTTTGGTAATTTTTCTTCTAAATTCTTTTTGTTTTGCTTTTTATTATTTATGTATTACATATAATTATTTATTGATATTATTGTGTTCACTATAACATTATCATCAAATTTGATGTTAGTTCTCGATGTTTTGGTCTTTAAATATGTTGTATATGATCACAGAGGTGCAACCAGGAGCAGGATTATTCTGTCCGTCGTCCCCATGCAACACTACTGCTGACTGTCCTAAGCCAAAATTTTGCTCTATAGGAGCATGTATTTGTCCTCCCCTTCACCAACGCTTAGCTAGACACTTGTTAGACCAATTCCACATGTAATAGATGTATGTACAATAACAAACTTATACAATATAAATAAACAAGTATTATATTCCGTGATGCAAATGAGCATCAATGGGGAACTATGATGATATGATATAATTATATTGGTACTTCATCTTTATTAATGGCATTTTTATTATAATAATAGTATTTTTATATTAATTTTTAATATGTTATTTTTCTTTTATAGTAGTTGATTATTGTTATCCTAATATAATACTATTTATAAAAAAGTTATAATAATTTATTCAAATACAATGTATTATTTTTAATAAAATAATATAAAAATCAAAATTTAAATAATTAATACTATAAATTTTACCAATTTACTTATTTTTCTCCCTTTAACACTTATATCCACCTAATCTCATCAAATTCATAAATAAAATATTTTAAATTGAAAAAAAAAAATTACAAACCGAAAATATCAACAACCTCTATAGCTTTTTTAACAAGCACAAATTGAAATCAAGTTAAGCCAAATTCGAAAATACCACTATAAAAGTTCAAAATACGTTATTAATAAAAGTAAAAGAGGTGAAGAGAAAGCTTTGGTCCCTCTTAGAAAGTTAGAAATGCGGAACTTATGAGTAGGGGTGGGAAAAAACCGATATCGAATCAAATCGATCTAAATCGAATCGAAAATTACAGTTCGATTCGGGTTTTTTCTGATTTTGATTCAGCTCGATTTTTTTAAAAAAATCGAATTGAATTCGGTCTGATTCGGGTTTTTTTAATCGATTTGGTTTTACCCGAATAAAACCGAATAGAAAATAAAATAAAATATTAATATTATATATATAAATTAATAAAATATAAATTATAAAATAAAAAAAATTTATGGAAAATAAGGAAAAAAATAAGTTTATTTTTTTTACTGTCTTTTGAAAGTTAAAATGTTCCAATACTCAATTATAAAGTCTATAAGTTCAAAATCGAAAATTTTTTATTCAATTCCATTCGGTTTGCTCGTATAATTCGATTCGATTCGGGTTATCAAATCAAATATTATTCCGTTTAATTTGATTTTTTTAAAACCGAATCGTATCGTCTCGTGCTCACCCTACTTAGGAGAGTAAGAAGAGTGTTGAGCAGTGTATTTTAGTGAAATAAGAGTAGGGTGTAGTGTTTGATCGGTTTTGGGAGGGTGTGAGGGAATATGAAAGGTTTTTTAATGTAGAAAGGAAAATGGGTTTTTGGGAGGTTTTGGGCTTTTAGTGGTTTTAAGTCCATTAGCCGAATAATTGATTCGCACACTTTTTATTTTTCCATTTCATTCAATTTCAATTTCGATCTAAATGTATTTTTCGAGTTAAAAATAATTTTAACTCATATTTAAAAATTCATTCTAACCTTAAAAAATTTAGTACTTTCAAAAATTTCGATTTATAATTATTTTTTTTAATAATAAATCAATTTGCTTCGATCCATTTATTTATCCCTATTAATCATTTTATTTTTTAGCATAAATTTTCAATTTATATTATATAAAATTTCAAAAATTCATCTCAACCAAAAAATAATAATAAATTAATTTTTTGAAGTCTATATTTTTAGATGTAAATATAATTATTAATTTTTTTATTTATCCAACCATATAAAAATGGAAATAAAAATCTTACCATATTTGAAGAGAATGGAGGTGGAGATGGAATAGTCTGAGTTTACAGCTTGTATATCTGACTCAAATAGATTGAGACAACTCCACAATCAAAATATCTCCGACGTCAGAGAAGAGAAGTAGCTAGAAGAAAGCCCAACTCAAGGCCAGGTTGTGGCTATTTGATTGCTTGCTATTTCTAACAACATATTTTATACATACACTTGTCTAGGAGAACTTGTATTAATAATGTTTCATCATCCAATGCAAGAACAAGTGTGGTGGGAAATGTTGAACAATCAGAAGGTAGGACACGCAGAGTTATATTAGGAGTTGTGGTGGCGCAAGTCATACAAGAAAAACATGTTTCGTTCCCGTCCCTGCTACTGTCAACGAAACTCATGCATAAATATCATCTCACATGGATTCTATCGAAAGTGAGACCTTGAATAGCCTAGAGCCGAATTTACCACTAGTCGATTGGTGTAACATGTTATGTAATTTATGTACGTCCCTTGACATATCATGTATAATTATGTATTATATCATCTGTAAAATGTGAACGATAATCACGGTCTGTTAACTATAATCAAGGTTTGTGAACTGGGTAACAAGTAGTTTATATAATTGTAGCTTCAACTACAATCACAGACATATTAACTTGTTTTTTTTTTTTACGTAACTTAACATAACATGTATTAACTTATTTTTTTTTACGTAACTTGACATAAATGTATTAATTATGTATTATATCTTTTATGAACTATAATAACAAGTATTTTACTGCAATCACAGTTTGTTATGATTGAACTTAATGTGTGGAGAATGTCTCCTTACCTCTTTGGATCAACTGTGATCGTTGATCACAGTCTGTAAGCAATGGTCGCAGTATGTAAGCGCTGGTAACAGTGCGGCTATATGCCTCATATGGGCCGAGTGAAGGCAATAAATAACCTCATTCGACTTCAAATATCATAAGAAGGACCGTGATATTGTTTGACAATGTTTTGCTAAGACTTGTTATGTGCAAGCCACTTGATCCTTTTATTTGTAGAATTGCTCATATTTTGAGCTATCAAGGCATGAGGTCAATTTTTTATTAATAATAAATGTGAATTTACATCACATTACAACTAGTGGGGATGGATAATCATCTCTTGGTTGTATCCTTGCCTCCTTGGAGCAATTGTGATCATTAATCACATATTATGAGCGAGGGTCACAGACTGTGAGCGCTAATCACAGTGCGCCCATATACCTCATACGACCTCACTTAAGGCAATTAGGGTCATCAATCGATATGAAAGGATTTAATATGGATGTTGACATCATTTGATAATATTTTGGTAAGACTTGATTTTGTGCCTTATCCACTTGATCTTCTCACTTGTCTAATTGCTCATGTTTTGAGCTACCAAGGCATGGACTCGATTTTGGACTATTAGTAGATGTAAATTTGACTTCACATTAAGGCCATTGGGGTTGGATAATTGTGTATTAGCTGTCTCCACGATTTTTTGGAGCAACTGTGATCGTTGATCACAGGCTATGAGTAAGGGTCACAGACTGTTGGCAGTGATCACAATTGCTCCAAAGAGTCTCATACGACGTAAGGCAATCAGGGGCCTCAGTCGACTTAAAGCTACCTGATTGGAACAACTGTGATTTTAGATCACAGAATGGCTAAAAAAGGTCACATTCTGTTCATAAGATGTGAATGTAGATCACAATTCATTTAAACTTATTAATTTTATAGCACATTCAATCCAAAAGCATTCTTAAAAATACATAATAATGACATCATCCACATATATCCCAAACTAACGCTTACAAATATTCGAAATTTTTCATAAAGTAAAATCATACATAAAAGTTTAAACGGTTCAATCACGCTTAAAATCTTGGAGGTTTAGCCGTAGAAGTTTTGAACGCAAAGCTTGCAATGTACTCCTGGATGATCTTTGACCACCTCTTGTCTTTGCTGATAGACAATGCAATGCGTCCAAGATAAATATCTTCTATCACTTTACAAACATAAGGACCGCAATAACGGTCGTAGAACACGAAAATTAAGCATATTAGATTCAAATTATTTTATCCAGAAAAACTATATAAAATAAATAAGAACTTACAAATCACTCTACAGAGAAAATAGACTCCAAGCGGCAACATTGACTCTCCACGGCTTTACTAGGCGCTCTTGTACATGTTCATAATACTTTGATACATGGGCACACTCGCAGAATTGCGTAAACGGACTATTAAAAAATAAACCTTCCAATTTCTTATGTTTACTCGCTAGTTCCTTAATACTGTGGAAGACCTTAAATAAGGCAATGTTGTTGATACGCTGCTTATCAATCGACTCTAACCATATCCTTTTGTAAACTATTTGTTGCAAAATTTGAAATAATATAACCCGTATAAGATTCACATTTGATAAGAGTATATAATAAGACCAAGTCATTCATATTGAAGCAAATCAAAACTCATAACAGACTGTGAATATAATATACAGGCTTGTGAATTACATTCACAGTTTGTGACTAACATTCACAGACTGTGAATATTATTCACTGACTTATGCGGACAATATGAAAATAGTTCATATACATATGCAAACACTGTGAATCTTATACACAAATGTGTTGACAGTAAACAATTCATAAATAATCGCATGTTACACCAAGTCAAAATTTTTCACTTTACAACAAACCATAGCTCACAATTCTAAATAAATCACATTTAACAATCACGACAAATGACAGTCACATAGTTTTCACACAAAACTCTAAAAATTCACAGCATGTTACAATACACAAATCACAGTACATATTGGCAATTAACAGGTTATGATTCACAGATCACAGTTCAACAATAAGCACCATCCACAGTTCCCATTCTATCAACTATATAACCTACCCTTAGCATACGAACAGCAGAATGAAGATTGTGAATAGTATTCACAGGACTGTGAACTTCGAATACAAATTCCATACAACATCAACAACCAAAATGCGACAAACAGACAATATTTATGACTTAATATATCAAACCAAATTTAAACCTAACCTTAAGTAGGATTCTTTACCGAATAAACAAACCAAAACTTATACAACGAATACATGTACAACAACAACACATACAATATCAATCAAATACACACCACCACAAGAAACACAAAACTAAAAATAAACTCACTTGAGACGTCATTACAACCTTCGACAACCCTCAACCGACTGTGTTCAAATTGTAAAATAAAACATAAAAAGAACAGTTAAGAAGTAGCGACAAACAGTGACCAACAGCGACTGAATACAACCAAATGCGACGACAAATGAAACAAAGTCAAAATTTACCTTCGACTTCGATGTAACCTCGGCGAAGTAGCGACCACACCCTGGGCACATGCATCAATTTTGACAAATGAAGAAGAAGTTTCGAAAGTGTAGAAGAAGACGATGAAATTCGGAGTATGTGAGATTTGTGTTTGCTTACTTTTGAATTTGAAATAGTGAAGATCTGGGTTTGCTTGCTTTTGAATTTGAAATAATGAAGGAGAAATTGAGTGTAATTGTGGTTTTGATTTTGAATTGAGGCTGAAGTGGTAGTCGTGCTTATAATTGAAGGGTAATTTCATAAGAGTGGCATTAGGAAAATTTCAACCTTTTATTATATTTGTTTCTTAATTTTAAAATACATAATGACATTTTTAGTAATACAATTAAATTAAAGGGTTATTTCCAAAAACACCCCATTTTTTCAAACGTTTCACTTTGAGCACCCGGTTTTGAAAGTTTTGGAAAACCACCCCCAAAATTAAAACCACTAGTGGTTTTTGGTATTTTTGTGAGTGGTTTTGGTGTTGTATGAGTTGTTTTGAAATTCTATATGTTTAATTTAGAGATTCGGAAATTTTCTAAAATCAAAATTACTCATACAACACCAAAACCACTCACAAAATTACTAAAAACCACTAGTGGTTTTGATTTTGAGGGTGGTTTTCCAAAACTTTTAAAATCGGGTGTTCAAAGTGAAATGTTTGAAAAAATGGGGTGTTTTTGGAAATAACCCTTAAATTAAAAAGGTAGAATTAGAAGTTAGACATATGAGAAGAAAACAAATTTTTATAAAATTTAATTTTGTATAAAATACAAATCAGACCTATTATTGTATTTTAAACTTATGAATGTCCCGAAGAAATGTTCACATTATTTTTCATATTTAATTGTATTTAATTTTTTAAATATGCTTTTAATACTATACTGACTTTTTAAAATTATATTTTCATATTTAATTGTATTTAATTTTTTTAGTATGCTTTTAAATTTAATAGTAAAAGATATAAATTGATTACAAATTTAAATTTAAAGCTTGGAGATATAAATTAATGCAATAGTTATATATAAATCTAATTTATTACAGAAAATTAATTGCTATAAAACGTTTAAAAAAGGTCATGAGAATACTCAAGTCAACACAATAATCAACATCTAGAGGTTGGGATGGCGAAAATTTCTTCTGTATTATTAGTTCTCGTCATTGCAATCCTATTTTTAAGTTTTGGTAAATTTTATTCTACTTTTTAAAAAAATTTTATTATTTGTGTATTATATATAATTATTTATTGATATTATTGTGTTCACTATAACATTATCATCATCAAATTTGAAGAGTTTGATGTTTTGGTCTTTAAATATGTTGTATATGATGACAGAGGTGCAACCAGGAGCAGGATTATTCTGTCCGTCGACACCATGCAACACTACTGCTGACTGTCCCAAGCCAAAATTTTGCTCTATTCTTGGATGTATCTGTCCTCCCCTTCATCAACGCTTAGCTCGACAATTATTAGACCAACTCCACATGTAATAGATGTATGTACAATAACAAACTTATACAACATAAATAAACAAATTTTATGTTTTTGTGATGCAAATGAGCATCAATTGGGAATTATGATGATATGGTATAATTATATGGGTAGTTCATCTTTATTACTGGCATTTTTATTTTTATATTAATTTTTAATATATTATTTTTCTTTTATAGTAGTTGATTACTGTTATCGTAATATAATATTATTTATAAAAAAATATATAATAATTTATTTAAATATAATGTATTTTTTTAATAAAATAATATAAAATTAAAATTTTAAATAATTAATACAATAAATTTTATCTATTTACTTATTGTTCTATATTTAATATTTATATCCACTTAATCTCATTAAATTTTATAAATAAAATACTTTCAAAAAATAACAACAAAATTATCAGCAACCTCTATAGCTTTTTTTAGCAATCACAAATTGAAATCAAACAACCCAAATTCGAAAATATCACTATAAAGGTTCAAAATACGTTCTTAATAAAATTAATAGAGGTGAAGAGAAAGCTATGAGAGTGGGGTGTGAGGGAATTGGAAAGAAATTTGGGTGTAGAACGGAAATTGGGATTTTGGGAGGTTTTGGGCTTTTAGTGGTTTCAGATCCATTAGGCTCCATAGCCCAATAATTAATCCACCGACCTTTTATTTCTGTATTCCAAAAATTATTTGGAAATCATAAATAAATTAATTTAATACGATTTAGGATTTCTAACTAGCAGCTTTCAATTTATTCTTATATAAATTTTCGAATATTCATTTCCAGTCAAAATAATAATAATAATAATAATAATAAATTCAAATTTTATGTTTATATTTTTAGATATAAATAGAATTATTAACTTTTTATTTATCCAATTATATAAAAATGAAAATAAAAATGTTCCCATATTTAAAGAGAATGGAGGTGGAGATGGGATAGTCAGAGTTCACAGGTTGTATATCTGACTCAAATAGATTGAGACAACTCTACAATCAAAATATCTCCAATGTCAGAGAAGAGAAGTAGCTAGAACAAAACCCAACCCAAGGCCGCCAGGTTGTGGCTTGCTATTTCTGACAACATATTTTATACATACACTTGTCTGATCATATACATATTGAAGTTGATAAGCTTTGCTTATCTTGCATGGTTGAACAATCACAAAGATATGTTTGAGATGAGGATTAGATCTGTGGGCCCATGCCATCTTTAACTCAATTTTAGATAAACTAGTAGAACATTTTTCATCTTCTAGAACCTGGTAGAATATTCATGATTATTCACTCCTTGTACACAACTTGGCCTCTTTCTTCCACAAAAGACATTTCACCATTTATCACTCTCACTATTGTTATTTTCAATTCAAACAACTAATACCAAAATCATTTTATAAAATCTATTTATTTATCACCTAAATTCATATGAATTAACTTGTATAAAAAAATTAAATGTAATAATTATTTAAATTATATTAATTTCATAATTTAAAAATATGATGAGATGAAATTTAGTTATTATTTTTAAATAATAATATAAAATTTTTGACAGTATAGTATTTTTTTTATTTAATCCTAAAATAATGAAACATTTTAATATAATACGATACTAATAATATAATAGTCACTTTCTAGCAAAATTATACTAATAATATTTTTATGTCAAAAATTAATACCAATATTTTTAAGTGAAAATTTTTTCGCATGGGCTTTTTAAAGTTCAAAATACAATTATAGGTCAGTCCAAGTTTTCCAAAATACCTCTAAAATTTTATAATTCACAGATGCTGTAATTTACGCTCACAGTCTGTGAATTACAATCTATGAAATGAAAATCGAAAAAAGTGGCCTATAATTGCACAGTAAACTTTTTATGGCCTATAAAATTTTTTTTCCCTATTTTTAATGTTTTAAACGTTTAGTTCAACACTATATATTCGATTTCACATAACAAATAGTTATATAAATATTTTAAATGTGTTTGAACGTTAATTTCCCCATTCACCTACGTAACAACTAATTTACTCACCTTATTTTGATTGGTCAAATACCTAAATTGAATTAAATAATTAAACATATAAAAAGGCTAAAAAATAATTTAAATTGGTGGGGTAATCAGGATCTCTGAAAATATGACTTAAAAAAAAAAGAGATTAATCATACACCACTAAAAAAATTAAAATTTTTCCAATTTATACTACAACTTGTGTTAAAAAATAAATTGAAGAGATCGGACCAAGTCAACGGTTTCCACGATCCTTACTTAAATTAAATTATTATTAAACCATAACATAGTCGACAAAGATCTTTTATTTGGTTTTGCATCAATTATTACCACCAAGTCATGGTCCAGAAACCAAACACGCGTACAACAACTTAACACACACTTGGACGACTATTTTCCAACATCATTTCGCTACTTGTTCTTATTTCATTTTCATAAACTATCAATTTGTCTTATAAATAATGAACCTGACATAATTAATGCTGTTTTATATACTAGGTTACCAGTCTTAACCGTGTCTTAATCATTGACAAATATTCCAAATCACAGTTTAGAACGGTCAAGTCAAGAGGCTGCTTCTTCTTTTGTCACAATAATTAACTTTGAAGCCTTCGTTTAATTACATCATGTGATTAATTTACTTAAATCTCATCATGGATGACTTATACGGCAATTTAATTTGCTTTTTGTTGTCGACAGTCGTTAAACTGGACACGTCCTGTTGTTTGACACGTGGCTCCACAGATTATAAGCCACGTAGCGTAAAGTTGTCGCTTTCGAATTTAAAGTTGGTGAAAAATTTTCAATAAGTAGGTCGGGGTGAGTCCACACATTAAAGCTAGTTAGTTAGAATTGGCTTTTTGAAAATAAGAACTTATAATAAATTATATTTAATTGTGTCTCCTTTGGCACATTTTTATCACGTTGTTGGAATAATATGGTTTATAGGACTAGAAACCATGTGATGTGAACTCTACACGATGGTGAAAAGAGTTGCATATGGTATTGGTTTTGAAATTTTTGTTTGAGATGGTGGTGAATTAAAATTGTAATTATTGAATGTGATGGTGTGTGACAACCTTAATATAAATTGATGGGTACCAATAAGGGTGTGACAAATGGACTCCACTCAACCATCGCTTGAAGCATCATTACTATGGATAAGGAAACCACGGGGTTAGATTGTACGATGATAATAAAGCTAACTTTACATCTGGAGATAAGCATAAAGAAGTGGTTGGAAAATATATTTTCTTTTCTAATAATAGCTCAATTTTCGAAAGTTGTATCCAAAGTCCAAAAAGAAAATAATGAATAAAATAATTCAAAACAAAATTGCTTAATTGAATTTAAATGAAATTTTTAATTAAAATTACGTATTTTACTAAAATAAAATTTGAGTCTGTAAATTTCAGTGTAGATCTATAAATGATTTATAATAAATTTTTGGTTTTTAGTTAATTTCAAATTAAGAGCTAATATATTTTTAATATTTTTTGAAAAGATTCGTAGATTAAATATGATAATGTCTATATGTATGAATGGTTATTGGTTCACTTTATCCTTGAAAAAATTATTTTTGATAAAAAATGGCAAAAATATAAAGTAGCATATTTAGATGTAGTTGATGGCTTATTATTATTTTTGACTCGAGACTCATCTACTATTAATTTGTTTGGGAAGTATAGTTATTTACCAACTCAAATTACAAGGATCAAAATGTTAAAATAAAATAAAAAAGTTATGATTATTTTATACAAATTTTTGATAAATTTCTGAATTTAATTTCTTACTAAATTAAATACTTTTCAAATTTTCATAAAAAAATTCTCAAACTTATTACATTTTTATACATAATTTATATTATAATCTCTTTGAAATTTATGAAACAAATTTTTATAATTAAGTCTTCAAATCATACTAAGATTCCAATATTATATAAATCAATCAATAGTATATTTGATTACATAAGTTGATTAACTAATTATTGGAAAATAAGATTCTTATATAGCTCAAATTAACTTGGGGAGGATATATCACATGAGATCGAACCAACTATATTTCTCCCAAAATTCTCTACAACTATGAACTTCAAAATAATAGTCAAATTAATATGAAGGGAATTGAATCTTTAAACAATTTGGTATATTTGTTAATAAAGTTTTTACGGAAATCAACACAATAAAATAGGTCAACAAAATTAAGATGTGAAAATTATCCAGATTAAAAAAGAGTATTATTAAAAACAAATAAAATAGTTTTCATATATACATAATAGTGACACGCTCATTATTATATGTAAGAGCATGTACAATAGTATATGTTTTGTATAAGATATTTGTTGCAAAACTCAGAAATTACTCTATTTTCTAAACAATTATAATCATTCTCATGTATATGAGGTGTATTATAAACATTTGAGGGAGATTGCAATCTGCATCACATGCGCTCCGATCACTCATAATTATTTGTAAATATAGTATTACGCCTTAATCTTGCAACTTTGTCTTTTAGTTTTTTTCTTTTTTCTTTGCTAATGTAGATAAAACTCGAGCAAATATTCCGTCTAAAGATCATTCCAAATTCAGCCGTTCAGATCTAACTTCAAAAAGATCAAATGTTATTAATCAAACATTTCTTCCATAATCCCTCAATTGTATTTTTAGATGCTCATCCAAGTAAAATGACTCAATTTCTCTCTCTAATGTTTTAATGAAACAGCGGTGCAAATGAATATGAGTGTTTGTTAATGGGTAACACCTGAATGAATAAAATTTAATAGCTCACCTAATAAACAAGCTAAGCTCGAACAAACTCTTATTCGACTAGTTTATAGACTCCTCCATAAAAGTATGTGCAACGCTTGGGTTTTTTCTGAGATAATTGAGGACACCTCAACCAAAAGTGTTGTGTGTGGAGTGTTTCATAACCACTCATGTGGAGGGCGCGTGTTAGCCAAACAAAGTAAATTGAAGCGCGTATTAGACAAACAAAGTAAATTGAAGCGCGTATTATACACGTATAAACATTCAATGCCAATTGTCCCGTAAAAATACCGGAGCAACGCCTTAAACTTTATCTTTTCTCTCTCTTAATTTTTTTTTTATATTTTTTAATTTTTTCAGTGATAGCTCAGCATATATCCTCTACATATGTACACCGTTGTACATGCTCTAACTTGTTTAGTTGCGATTATAACTTTTTTTTTTATGTTTACCATTCAATTTTTAATAAAAAGTAATAAATAATTTATTTTTCAATATATAATTTGAAGTAAATTTTAAATAACAACAAAATTTTACTACGGCATAATTTATTTTTCATATTAAAAATACTTATAAAAAATTTAAAAAAAAAAACAAAAACTAAACTGCATTCTTTCGGCTCTAACTATGGTGACTGGTCTTGTTTTTTCTTTTTTTTTTTTCTACCGACATAAACACGTCTCCTGTATACAAACATTAGGTTTCTTTATTAACACGGTAGGTTCATGTTTATTCTTCTCTTCTATGATTAATTAAATATTTATTCATGTTATTTAATTATTTAATTCCATCTTTTATGGAAAATCAATTTTGGTGATGGAACGTGGCGATGTAAGGCAACCTAACAAATTGATAGGTACCAATTAGGGTGTGACAAATGAAGTCCACTCCATCATATGAAATTATGGAAATCTTGGTTAAAGGAGGATGACACCACTAAAAATCTTTTAGCATTGCAATGGATATTGCATAAGAATAACAAGACAATGGGATTAGGTCGTACGAGTTATGAAAGCTAAATTTATATTTGAAGATAAGCATAAAGAAGTGGTTAGAAAATATAAATCTTTTTAGTAATTGCTCAATAATCTTCTAAGGTGATATCCAAAGTCTAAATAAATAATTGGAAATAAGTTTATTTAATTAAAATTTCAATTGAAATTATATATTTTATTAAAAGAAAATTAGAATATAAAATTTCCGTGTAAATTAAAAAAATATATAATATTTTTTTTAGTTTAAAGTTGGAAGTACTTAAATAATGATTTAAAATTAAAATCGAAATAAAAATTTTAAAAATAGTATTTTTTTTTTATGTTTTTCAAAAAAAAAATATTTAATTTTTAGTTATATTTTTAAAATATCTTAATACACAGTAAATTTTAAAAATTTTATTCAATTATTTTTAAATAATAAATATATAATTAACAATATTATTTAGAACTAGGCAGTTACATATACTCTTCTCTCATTATCAATTACTTATTTATTTATTTTTATTAAATTTACTTCAATTTATTTAAAAACTATTTGAATGAATCTTATTTGATTTTTTCTTTTTTCGAAATAATTTAGAAAGAAACCAAATTTATTTAAATACAAAAAGCATTTAATTGGCCACGTGTAATGGATGTAACTCGGATGAATAAAAATCAGCGTCCTAATCAGTATTAATACTAGTCTTATTCGTAAGGATTATATTTTGGCAGAGCAGCGAAATACCAAATTTGGAAATAAACGAACCAAAACTCATACACGTCATCCATGACTAATGTTTCCTTGTCATTTTCCTAATCCAACCTAAAAAAGAATTGTCGTACTTTTCGCTTACGTTAATTTCTCCCAATCACAATTTATTTATAAAAACCAAAAACTATTTATATTTTCATTGACAAACTTTAATACTATGTAGTTGACGGGATTGAGAAACATCGCAACTAGGAGTGACACGTGGCATCGGGTGATTGAGTCAAAGAGCTGTGGTTGACAAGTAATAGAAAAAGGACCACATGTAAAAATCTATGTCGGATTTGATCAAAATGTGTCCACTTCAAACTTCGAAAACGTTTTCCGTTCACACGGTTGGTCAACACGTTCAAATTTCAAACGCTCCGTTTTGGTGTTCTCAACAAAATTAATTAATTTTAATTAGAAGAACCGTGTTCATATTCAGTCTTATGAATTTCATGATTTGGCAGGTAGTATTTTATACTCTATTCAAATTTGGTGCAGTGGAATATACCAACAAACTTTTTATATTCATTTATGTTTTTCAATATTTGGTTTGTAGCTTCAATCCTCCTCACATTTCTGGAAATTTTCTGACTTTCAAACCTTCATATAATTAAATATATAATACGAAAATTTACTTTATACACTTATGTTTTAAATATTTCTTCATTAACCCATTAAATTAATTTATCTTAAATAAAACATAATAAATTTTGTTAACTGAGTTTATAAAAAAATGTGAAAATATAAAATTTAGTTATTTTAATTATTTATCAATATCTAACAAATTAATATGTAGTTATTTATTTTTTTTAAAATTATGCTACCTAAATATAAATAAAAATACACTCACACGGGTAACTTAGAGAAATTGCTAATATTTTAGATTGATGATTTTTTTAAAATAATAAATTAATTTTTAAAAATAAAAATTTTATATTTCCAGATAAATATTATGAGATTAGCTGTAGTACACAGTGTCGGGATTTTACAGGGCAAGAAAGTAAAATTGAGATGAATGATTGAGAAATACTGACCAACCCTCGCTCAGTGTGTACGCTTCAATAATCGATGAAAATGGTCTCGACTGAGTGTAAAAGAAAAAATTGTAGTCAAAATAAAATTAAAATATATGTTGACTTTCTCAATGAACAGCTCAGTTTAATTAATTTCTTTTTTCAACTAGGATCAACACATTTAAATAGTAAAAATATATAGTACCCCAACATTAAAAATTTAAAAATGATTCAATTTTTAACATAGGATTTTATATTTTCAAGATTCCTAATGTCGATATAATAACACACTACTGATTTAAATATACTTATTTTTTTATTTTACTTTTGAACATTTTTAAAATTAAAATTAAAACTGTTCTAATGATATTATAGGAAAAGAATAGTATATAAAATAATATCAAATAATAAAAATATAAAAATTATAGAAAATTTGGTAATTATTATTTTTAAATTCATTGTCATTAACGGTCAATGATAAATATATTATTTATTTACCGTAATTAAAAGATATTTTAATTAAATATATTATTCATAAAATTATACAATCCATAATTATTTTAAAAATATATTTGAACGAGTGAAAAAGTATAATTTTTTAAATATTATTTATATATAATTAAATAATTCAAATAACAATCAAATCATTATAAAATAAATATTAAGAAAATTGATTTTTCTTTTTAAATATATATATTATGACTTTTTAATCCTGCCATGCTTTAAATATATTTTTTACAGTAATTGTATATAAAATTATTATTGTTAATATTTTAAATGAGAAAAATGACATGCACAATGTTATAAATAAAATTAGAATGAGAAATAGAAGAAAAAAAATATATTTGAACATACAACTAAAAGAGATGCAATAGAAATGGTGATGTTTCAAACTCGATATCATATTGGTATTATAATGAGATAATTCATTATATATATAATATACAAATAATTTAATTAATATTAGGTTTTTTGAATGGTAGTACCTAATAACAAATTTGGGCTTGATCCTGACAAAAACGGATATCATATTAATGCAGAGTTGAAGAAGAGTTGAAGAGAAGTTGTAGGGGTCCAACAAGTAGTATCAGAGTCTTGTTCAGAAATGAAACCCGTGTTTGTTGTATAGTCTATGGTTAGATTCATATTCATTGCATTGTTTCGAAAGTTTTATTGATATTACGGTGGTTAGGCACTGAGTCTAGTTGGTTAGTAACAGAAGTGCAAGATCAATCGACTTATAGATGGATTATCTCAAGAGAAAACTATCCATATAAATCTATTAGTATGAGGTATTCTAGGTAGTGGTATGTGCTTGTATGTAAAAGAATTTAAGTGATATATGCTTGATTCTATCCATCTTAGTGTATCCTCCTCTAACTTGAGCGATACAAGCAACATTATAATCATTTATAATTATCAGCTAATTCATTATTTAAGGTATGTCCAAGTTTGTGTGTGGTTGATGACGGATATCAATCTTATATACTTTCAACTAATTTTTTGTAATGCTAAAACTTTAGTATGCTTTGAAGATGTAGCAATAAGAGTTTGCTTTACCGATCTCCATAAAATAGTTGTGTTATTATATGTAAAAATAGTAAGCGGATTAGAGTTAAGGTTTCTAGTCAATTATATTAAAATAACAGTAAGATGGTAAGTGATTCATCTGAGTGAAAAAAAGGTTTTCGAAAAATTCTAAATTTTTAAAATTCTAGTTTGGTCAGTTTAGTAGCCAACTCGTTTCTTACGGTCGTCTATGACACAATAAAGAATAAAAGTTCTAACTGAGTAGCACCTTATACCTTAATAGCAAAGAGAAATAATAATCCGGTGAAAATCCAACCCTTACAAATCTTAAATTCTCTAATTTATCTTGCAATTGTATTTTAAACCCTTATAATATAACACCTTGTCCATTATGCTATATGTGATATATGATGATTTTTTCCAACCACAAATACCAAATTTGTCGGACAATAGTATACTCACGTTTTAACCATCTTAATTTATGATGCATTTCAAAAATCAATGAAATACTCATATTGCAAGCTGTTAAGCATGTCGATTGATTTCAAGTAGACTTGATTTTAAAAACATTTTAAGGAGTAACCGATTTTTTACTATTCATCAAGTGAGTTCGTTACTTATCTAGACTACTTGCTTGACGACTACATCCTATACTCAAACATTAATAAGAACCATTTGAACCTTTAATATATCTCACATACACAATTTTAACCGATTAATCATCCTTTGTCCTTTACAAGTTACACATTTAAATTTTTCCAAACACTTGGACACAAGACCACTAGTTCATCACATTTAATCACAATCACCCATTTCATTTCATATAATCCACAATGACCACATATACATATCCATAGTCAACCAATATACCAATTGCCATCCACAAAGTAGTCCACAAGTCATCAAAATCAACAATCAAAACCACATGTTATTAGGAGTGTTGTGTTTCATTTATTGTACAAATCTGTTAGTGATTCTCTTTGAAAATTCAACAAGCTATTAGACAGGGATTTAGATGTATTAGGTTGCATTTTACAAATAGATTCAAACTCTTCCATTACCATGTTACGATGCTATTGTATTTTATACACAAATTCAGTCATACCACTTTAAAAGGAAAAACAAATACCAAATTCACCATGCCAGCTCACCATTATTTACCTCCAAAAAGAAATACTTCTCAAATCGGCATAAATACATTTTAGCCTTTTATAGCATAAACAAAAATTTGTCCTATACGATGCTCTCCTTTTCACCTTTTTATCACGTAGTGTGAATATAATTAATTAAACAGCAACAGCCGAACAGATAATGAAAAGTAGTTAAAATTAGATCTAATATATAATACTACAATAATGTGTCAGCACCCACTAATTGTACTCAATAATTACACCATAGATATTTAACACTAGATAGATCCACAAAATTAAGATAATCCAATCATTTTAACTGTTTAATCTAAAATCTGGATCATTAGTTTATTATTTTGATATAAGAATTATTGTCTCTGTAATTTAGAAATTTTATAATCCTAAGTCCAAACCCCAATTGGTAACATGGAACAAATAATTTTATGTAGTGGCAGAGTTATTGCTGACATTGATAGATAATTTAGTATTGTTGTGGTCTGATCCACTTGAATGAAAATATATATAGCCATGTGAGTAGAATTACTCAAACCACGTGGTGAGGATATGGTCAAACGAAAACAAAACGACAAATAAACAAACAAAACCTGCTCTTTATTTTTCAATCTATATAATATGTGTGAACATTTAGATTTGATCTAAAGTCTAGTCCATTTGTTTTTTAAGTGTATTTATTATATAGGTTTCAGAAATTTTACAATAAAAAAAATAATAATAATAAAGTGCTTTTTGTTTACTTTTGGCAACTTGGGGCTCCATGCCAGAAAGTTTGGAGAATGAAGATGGACCTATTTAACCCTATTATTTGAAGTATTTAAATCTTAAGATAATGTTTAAAATTTAATATATGATAAATAATCAAAGTGCTCGAAACGTTGGCGTTAATTAAGCTTAATAATGTATTAAAAAAAGGGTTTAATTAGATATCATTCCACCAAGAAAATATCAGCGTTGCACAAATGTGGAAACATTTAATTAATACACATTTGAAGTTGTTGACCTATATATGAGTAACTAAGCTGGCAATACAAATATAATTGTACATGAATCATGATGGTGTTTATAGATTGCCAATGTGATCGCATTAGATCTGTGACCTACAAAGCATTAATAAACTATAATACAAAATTATTGATTTCATGATCTCATTCCGATAATACCAACTTTTTTAGTTTAGGTTAAGGAATAGACTACTTACCAACAATTACTATTTTCTCTTTTAATTATTCTACATAGATTATACATTAATTGATTATATGGAAAATATAGAAATGTTGAAGTTGAGATGGTATGATTGGTTACTATTATTATTTTATTTTATGAGAAATTGTTAAAATAGTATATATTTGTTTATAAGAGAGAAAAGAAATAAAGTCAATAATTTGCTGTCCTTGTCCCTGTCCTCCGCAATTCGGGTTGAGATCGCTTTCTTCTTCTTTACTGGTAATTTAATTTCTTAATCTTGATGAAGATTTGCCTTTGAATTGAATTGCAATGTGAATAGAAATGTGAGTGTATATTGTATGAAAAATTATTTATACAGACTATATTAATATTGAAAGAACAAGAATTGTTTAAGTAATTATAGATGGTTTATATATAATTCTTTCAATTTTATAATAGAGATATGTAAGGTTGGTGAGGTTAAACTTAATAACATCTTTGAAAAATAGTTTAAGATTTGAAAAGGAAAGACCATTGAGAATAGACATTAGTGAGATGTTTATTGAAAATACGTCGAACTGAGTAGTACTGGATATTAATAAAATGGTGAGAGTCGTGGATAGAGAATCCGATAGAATTTTATTAACTAGACGTTCATTATGTTGAATTGGAGGAGATTTTTATTTATATAAATTTGAATGTATCATCTGATGAATTGACACAAAATTCTCTAAATAATTCGAGATTTTCACGGACTACTTTTATGTTGATGGTTGCTCCCAAATAATAGGTCTCTAGTTAGCTAAAAGTTTAGGCTCTAGTTCACCTAAAAGTTTAGGCTTAGTTCACCGAGTTGATTTGGAGAAGAGATTTCAATTCATACTAACCTTAAAAATGAGTTATAGGAGGAATGAGATTCTTGAATCTCCAGAAAATTCAGAATTCTTATCAACTACATGTATATTGATGGTTGCCGCCAAGTAGCAAAGGTTATGGACAACTAAAAGTTTAGGCTTAGTTCACCGAGTTGATTTGGAGAAGAGATTTCAATTCATACTAACCTTAAAAATGAGTTATAGGAGGAATGAGATTATTGAATCTCCAGAAAATTCAGAATTCTTATCAACTACATGTATATTGATGGTTGCCGCCAAGTAGCAAAGGTTATGGACAACTAAAAGTCTAGATTTAATTCACTGCGTTGAATTGATGGAAGATTCCTATACATACGAACCTGAAAGAGCAACTGAATGGAACTACACGAGATTCTTATAGAAGGATATTCAGAGAATTCGGAATTCTCATTAGCTATAGTGAACCTATAGACAATTCGGAAATTTAGACTAAATTTACTGAGTTGGGAAGAGATTCATATTCATACAAACGTGAACCATTGGATACAACGGTAATTCTTACATTTTAACTTAAAAAATATTTATTAAAAAGTTTAAAATATTAATATTTTTCAATTTTTTAGTAGCTTAAAATTTTATAATGTAGTAACTATTCTCATTTAGACTCGAACTCTAACTAGGATAGGAAGGTAATTCGTGAGATTTATTGATTGAATATACGTTTTCAAACGAAATGAAAAGAAATTTGGAGAAATACATTTCGCACTGGACTACTCTAATTGTGCAAGTCTTTTTCACCTTAATATAAAATAGGATGAAATATTCTTTATATCATTTTCTAACATGCTTCTACGGAATTTAATACATAAAATGGAATTTAGTCCCTAAAGACACATTGTGACCCCTCACTACTAGGAAATACGACAGCAAAAGGTGGTCCTCTCCAATTAATCCACTTAGTGAATTGTGGTTTTCCAAACCGAACCTATTCTATTTGAAGGTAGAATCCATCAATGTTCATGGGTCCGGATCCATGATAGAGGGACCATATCTTAACCTTATTTACCCTACAATCATACAATCTGATCCCACTCTTGTATCAAATTGTTATGGAGAATCTAGATGGGATCCGGGAGGAGTTTGAAAGTTCACTACGTCTCTCAAAATATCATAAACAATCAATCAATCCACCAATCTCAATCTCAACCTCAACCCCTCTTCTTCATAACATTATTTGGTGCATGTTTTCCTGTTCTAGATCTCTGTATGTGCTGGACACACCCACATGACCACTCTTTAACACTACCCATTATTTTCTGACCAATCTTCTTAATTACACAACAGCAGAGGAACCTGTCAGAATATGGTTTGTAGCAGTACATTACTACCAACCAAGCTACAAATTCTTCAACAACATCATTAATACAACACACTTCATCTTCATATTCAACTAATCCTTCATACCCTAAAGTTCTTCGATCATAATAAAGCGCTTCAATTATACAACTATACAGTTCATAAATCTAATCCATGATTAGTAACTATAATCACATTCATTAGCACACACACTTGGGCCGCGTTCTTCACCGTCCATTTGCCTTCACAAAACACCAAATTTGATGATGACTCAATTGCAAATTTTACAAAGCGAAAACGAATATAGTATAGTTGTTTTTCACTTGCTTTTTGCTGCTTCTTGTCCTTCTCTGGATGTTCGACAGAGCAAGCACGTGATTCTTGATATTTATCTCTCTTTCAAAGATGAGTCAGGCTTTTTTACCATGTAGTCAATATCAAAACATAGCAACTGTATGATTCAACAGAATCAATACACAGAAACTGTATGTATGATTATTTCAACAGCTGGATAAATAAATAATCATCAAATTGGCAACTAAGATAAAAAGAGTGTGGTCATCAATTTTCCAGCTTGAATTTTGCTTTATTTTTTCGGCTAATCGGAAAACAAATTGAAAATGAATTGAAATTGTGTAAAATCAGGTCCCATCATCCTCGTTGGCCGTCCAGTGGCTACATTTGGGTTCACAAAACAACAAATCATCAGTCTAAATATTATATTTAATATTTTTTAAGTTAAAACACAAAAACACTCACATGTGAAACACCTCTTAATCCGCGTCTATATAATACTCTCACACAGACCTCATAGACCACACTCATCTCTCTCTCAACATTCAATTCAACACAACAATGGAATCAGCTCCAGTTTCTCGAGAAAATTCAGATCTCAATCAACCACTTATTACTCATCCAGTCTTGACTCCACAACCGTCGGAAGCTAAACTCCATGGATCCGACGGTCTGCTTGAGTCGATTCTATCCGACACCGATCTTCCAGTCCTTCAACGTCTCCGCCGTGCTACATGGTTAGAGTCTCGTCTACTCTTCCGACTCGCCGCCCCTGCCGTTATCGTTTATTTAATCAACTACGTCATGTCTATGACTACTCAAATCTTCTCCGGCCACCTCGGTAACCTTGAGCTCGCCGCAGCTTCTCTAGGAAACTCCGGCGTACAAATCTTCGCTTACGGTCTCATGGTAGCGTATTCTCCAGTCTCATTCTCTCTCTCTCACACGCTCTCTCTCTCACACGCGTGTTTGTGTAACAGTGATTTTATATATTGTGAAGATATTTACGTTGTTTGTTATGGTTTTATTGTAATTTTTCAACAGTTGGGAATGGGAAGCGCGGTGGAGACACTCTGCGGACAAGCATTCGGAGCGAAAAAATACGCAATGCTCGGACTGTATATGCAAAGATCAACGATACTTTTGACGATAACCGGGTTTCTTCTCGCGATAATATACGTTTTCTCGAAACCGATTCTGATACTTCTCGGCCAAACAGATCAAATTGCCTCAGCAGCAGCGTATTTCGTGTACGGATTAATCCCCCAAATATTCGCGTACGCTGTTAACTTCCCGATCCAGAAGTTTCTACAAGCGCAGAGCATAGTAGCTCCAAGCGCTTATATATCAGCAGGCACATTGGGGATTCACGCGCTGCTCAGTTGGCTTGCTGTGTACAAGATCGGTTTGGGTTTGTTAGGAGCGTCGTTGATTCTCAGCTTGTCGTGGTGGATCGTCGTGATAGCTCAGTTTTTGTACATTTTGTTCAGTGAGAAGTGTAGATATACCTGGGATGGTTTCAGCGTGGAGGCTTTTTCGGGACTTTATAGTTTCTTCAAGCTATCGGCGGCCTCCGCTGTGATGTTGTGCTTGGAGACCTGGTATTTTCAGGTTCTCGTTCTTCTTGCTGGATTGCTGGAAAACCCTGAATTAGCCTTGGATTCTCTCTCTGTTTGGTAAGTACTCTTCTTCCTCTCTTTCTTTCCTTTTCTTTTTTATATTTATTTTTATAAGTTTAATTATATTTGGTAACTACTCTGTTTTCCATAATTTGATAAAATTTAATAATATTTTGGCATGTACTTTGCTCTAAAGACAATTTTGGGTAACATCACTTTCATAAACACCTAAAATTATTTTAATTAGATTTATTTTTTTTAATGATATGTTATAATTTGTGGTTACAGTATGACAATTTCTGGATTGGTGTTCATGATTTCCGTCGGATTCAACGCGGCTGCAAGGTAATTAATTATTTTAAAAAATAATTAACATTTATTTACTATAATAAAATCCAGATCTAACACCTGTTTATTTGTGATCCAAACAGTGTAAGAGTGAGCAATGAACTCGGAGCCGGAAATCCGAAATCCTCGTTATTCTCTGTAGTAGTCGTAACGCTGGCTTCGTTCATCATATCAGTGATCGCGGCCATCTTAGTGATGGCCTTCCGTGACGTGATCAGTTACGCCTTCACCGAAGGTGAAACCGTGGCCGCTGCCGTGTCGGATCTGTGTCCTTTATTAGCTATCACTATCATTCTCAACGGAATCCAGCCGGTCTTATCTGGTAAGATTGATGAATCTAATTGAATTTTTCTTTTTATTATATAATTATTTTTTATTACTGAGTGACTTACTTTTCCTTTTAATTGATAAAAGGTGTTGCTGTTGGCTGCGGGTGGCAATCATTTGTCGCCTATGTTAATGTCGGATGCTATTACGTCGTTGGTGTCCCACTTGGTGTTCTTTTCGGGTTCTACTTCAATCTTGGTGCCAAGGTATAAGTTTATTTTTCAATTGATGGTTTATTAAAAACAACGTGGGTTAATTAGATTAATAAACTTGGGGTTTTAATTTTTATTTTATTATTATTTAATTAAAATTATTTGGGCTTTTTGTTCGCAGGGTTTATGGTCTGGAATGATTGGTGGCACTGCTATGCAAACCATTATTTTACTATGGGTCACATTCAGAACAGACTGGAATAAAGAGGTATTTGTTAATTAAAATTTAATTTTAATTTATGGTTTGATTGAGATTTAAATAGGGGATTAACGGTGTGTTAAATTTCAGGTAGAAGAGGCTAGGAAGAGAATAGATCAGTGGGGAGACTCGGAAAAGAAACAACCATTGATCAAGACCTAGAAACAATCTTGAGTGAGTTGAGTGGAAGAGAATATATGTTTGGGTTTGGGCTGGGCCTGGTCTTGGGCCTGATGAGGTTGCTTGGATATGGTGGGCTGGGCTCGACGGAATGAAATGGTTTTGAAATGGAGCTTCAGGAAATCAAGTAGCAGCCATCGGTCTGAGAATTTTGTTTATTCTTTGTGTTGTTATATATAGGGTATTAGAGTTCAATACTTATATTCGGTTGATATATATATATTCTTTTTGTAATCTTCGGTTTCGTCCGTTTCTGTGTGTAGAAGTTCACTGAATAAAAAAGCATGGAGTTCAGTTGAGAAGAAAGTTGAACTGTTTTGCAGTAAAATTATAGTATATTCCATTTTAAATGAGTCCAGAAAATGGAATATGCATTAAATTTTTAATTTAAATGGAATTTACGAAATAGTTTTGTTGAAATTTTACGGTTAAAATGCTGATATGAGGCCAATTTCATCATTATTTCCTACTACCTCACGTCATGTATACGTACACACTAAAAAGCAAATTTAGCAAATTTTTACAGTAAAACTCCATACAGACTTTTTACAGAAGTAAAAAAAAAAAAAAAAAAAAAATTTAAAAAAGAAAAAAAACTCGAATAAAAAATTATAAGAGCACCTACTTATGGAGGCATATATGTTATTTTCACTCTGCCCTACACCACCACTCCACACGAACTTTACATCAGTTTTCTCTTCAATCATATACTAAAATATTATTCTATCTATTAAATTTTTACCCACTTTTTTATATCAGCAAGTAAATTGGTATAATATAGCATAAATATTATTTTAACTTTTTAATTAATTCTAACGTTCAATTAATTAATTTTTTAAATGGATGGACATAAAACCCAATACCCATCCATATTATTATTATTATTATTATTATTATTATTATTATTATTATTTAATGTAAAAAGAATATTGTGGTACTGAGACATATTAGAATTAAGATGGCTTATTTCGCATACGTGGTTATTATAACTTTGTATTTATTTAAAGAGTAATAATTGATAGTCTACTCTTTTTGTCAACTTCTCGTGTCTACTTTTACATGACAAGAGTTAATTGATGAAAAAATAAATGCATTAATTATTATAAAATTTATATCTAATCATATAGTTAACTAAATTTAGGCAACAAAAGTATCCATAAAGAGTAGGTGGTGTAGTGTTACTCTTTTATAAAAAAATTAAACTCATAGGATAAGAAAGATAAATATATTCCTCGACCACCCCATGTGGGGGTACTCCACCCCTCAAATCAAATTGTGACTTAAAGTTTCTTTACTTGTTGATTACGACATAAATTGGTCAATGATTTATGCATTTATTGAGCGTTGGAGACCAAATACTCATACATTCCATCTTCCTTGAGACGAGTGTACTATCACTCTAGAGGATGTACTTTCTTGACTCTTAGTCTTGCTCTTACTCTCCAATTGCACCATTTTTTTCGAAGAATTCAAAGACCCCATAATATTTTTTCAGTCTTAAATTCATTCTCTTTGTAATCGACATTCTTATGCAAACAATAACTTTTTAGAGACCATATCAATAAATTTTTATTAGAAAATGACATACCAATTGATAACTCTGAATTTTGATCTAATCCCGAATAAACTTGCACAATCATATTATTCACGGTACTATCAAATCCTGCCGGGTTTAATTGCCAAAAAATTAGTAAGGGAATATTGAGAGGTTGAAGCATTGGTAGCAGGACCTGGATGATCTGCTACCTGAGGAAATAACATTTGGTTTGGTGCATCATCTTCATCAGAATTTGACGAAAAAGTCAAAATTGACTCGAAAATTACATAAATTTCTAGATCTGTTTTCTGGACGTTACAAAAAGCTTCCACTTTCCTTCACCAAAGTAACTAAGATATCCAGCTTCATCCAAAGCACCCATAGAGATCAAATGATGTCTTGTGTCTGGTTGCAACAACCAAAAATCTTGCATACTCCATTATTTTCCATTTTCATAATGCCAAAATCACGTTGCTTGTAGTAAGTAAACAAATTACGTCTAGATGTAACGTAAAATGAAGCGACAGAATCTATCACCCAAGTGGAGTCTTCGCCTTTGAAGGTAGCAAATCCATCATCACAAGCAATGGATACTTCACCATCATCATACATAATTGCAGTAATATTATTTTTCTCAATTGTAGCTCTTTTTTCTTTAGACTGATCATCCTTCCAATTTTCAAGCCTAATTTTCAACTTTCTACATGGAAATTTGATATGACCAGTTTTATGGCAATAGTAACAAGTGACACCTTTTACAGGATATTGATCTCCCTCCTGACTTATCATGGTTATCATGGCTATCATGACCTTGATAATTTCTATGTCTGCTTCTCCCACAATTTTCAGTAACTAGGGCAAATGACTCATTTGCAGTACCTAACTCTCTACGCCTCAACTCTTCATTTAACATGCAATCTTTTACCATGACTAAAGTTACAACACTATTAGGTGTCGAAATACTCAACGACACGACAAGAGTCTCCTCACTATTAGGTAAAGAACTCAACAAAATCGGGCTTGTAACTCTTCATCTAATGCCATTTTCCTAGCAGCCAGTCGATTCACTTAATTTCCAAACTGACTCAAGTGCTAACTAACCAAGGTCCCTTTTTTATACTTCATGTTCACTAGTTTACGGATAAAGAAGGCTTTATTTTGGGCAGTTTTGTGCTGCTATAAGCTCTCAAATTTCTCCCACAACGTCTTCGCATTAGTCTAGATTGATACATGATGAAACACAGAGTCGTCAATCCATTATCTGATTAGGGAAATAATTTTGCGATTGGATGAATTCCAAGCAGCATTAGTAAGGCATTAGGTCTCTCCATCGTTATAGGTTCATATGCATTCTTTCAATACAACAAATCTTCATTCTAACCTTCGAGATTGAATAGTTGTTAGATGTAAACTTGATCCTGGTACCATTGCATTACTGCCACCTACCTCCATTTATACGTGAATAAAATACGCACTAAAGTATTTTGATTGTTGCTCACAAACCTCTTAACATGTTGAGGAATGACGAATAAGAGTCACTGCCGAACCTTCAACTCTGGTACCAGAGTTTTATGATAGCAAAGTGATGTGGATCAGATTACATTGACTATCGAAAGGTCTGAATCATTCTAAGGCAACTTGAAAATAGATTAGAATATTTATTTGTAGTCCACTTAGGGCATGCAATAACTTTCTGGAAAGGAAATTGTGAGACGGACGATTTTCAAATTGCAACAGGATGCCGAAGACCGTGTTGTACAATTACCGAGCCAAAATTCAATTATTTAGGGGTTGTCTTTTTTTGTTTTTACTAGTTTTAGGGTACTGTTTCTAGCAGGACTTTCATTTTTTTAAGGTTTCCTTTGTATTATAAAAATATTTTATGTTATTCTAAATTCCAAATAATAATATTATACATTTTTCTCAGTTTGAGATTTAGTTTTGTCATTCCTTTAGATTAGGGTTTATTAATATTCTAATAAAATGAAATTGATTATCAAAGCTCGTGATCGAGTTTAAACACTCTTCTTATTTACTCCCGTTTTGGGTCACATAGTGTGTATCAAATTAAGAACCTAATATTATTGTAGCAATATAAATACAAAATAGTATAATCTAGTATAACCTGAAGGAGAAATGACAGGTCAAAATATAGAGAAACATCATGGCATGAATATAGCGCATACAGAGAAGAGAAAAAGATAAAAACGCATATAGGAGAAGATTAATCAGACTCAAATTTACATATACATCAAGACAATATATATATATATATATATATATATATATTTATTGTATGTATTGGTCTCAATAAACCACAAAAGCCCATTTCGAGATCCAACAATACATTCCTGGATTTCAATTGAAATTTTTAATAATTATAAAGAGATTGAATACTTGGGAATCTAGACTAATTCCCTTACATTATCTTCCCCGCGTACTACCCTTTTATGGGTATGTATCTAAAGATTCTACCAGAAATACAATCTCAGCAAAATAATTATTATTTGAAAATAGAAAAAAACTGTGTGGTGGTTTAATTCTGAAATTTAAATTTTAATTTGGGATGCTTGAAGAATGAAATATAATTGTTAGTTTAGTCATGACTCTTAATTAGTATACATTACATGGTTTTTTTTTTTTTTTTTTTTTTTATGAAAAAGAAATGTAGAAAAGGCCGTGTGGATTCTTCATATATGGACTGTACTGTACATATATACTGTATAAAGAAAACGGACACTCATATTTCTTTTATTTTATAACAAAATTGACATTTTGGTCCCAAGATAATCTGTCGTTCTTTTTCTGTTTGGGCGTGGCCTCAATGGAACTTAAAAAGCATCACAACAGTGTGAGTGAAGAGAACCTACCATGCCCTGCATGCTAATTGCGTGTTTGTACCGTTGCTTTGAGTCGACCGCAACGGTTTTTGCAAAAGACCATTAACAAATTATTTCCGTACTCGCACAGTCCAAACACGTTCCAAGCCTGTCACCATCCTAACCATCCACTCAACACGTGTCACTAAGAGCAAGCGAGTTCTTCGCATCACGCACCCACTCTATATTTCCCGCCAAATTTAACAAACTCGGATCTCACCTCTCTTTTGATCTCCCATCCATTTTAAAATTTCAAATCCGCCACTGCGACCAACCTCTCTGTGTATATAATACTCCTCATATTGTATCTTCATTTCATTAGACGCTTCGACTTCGTTTTTTACCTTTGGAGAAAAAAAGAAGAAGATAGTTCTCTGTTTGCTAACCAAATTAGTCATGAGAGGGCCAAGAGTTGTTACCGTTGCTCAGAAGAAACCTGACTCAGAGTATGAACTACCGGCTTCTCCTCCTTTTTATTTCACATTCAATATGTGTGTTCTTTGCTGCTTGATGTGATGAAATTTTCATCGATAAACTCTGAGATTCGTTTGATTTTCTATTTCCCGGTTACAGTGTTTAATTACTTCTCTGGTGCCTTGTTGAGTGTTTTCGTATGCCGATCTAGCGTCCGCGGTTTAATTTTGAATCAGATTGTGATGTGACTATTTTTTTCTGTGTTCTGTGAAGGATGTTAAAGAAACGCAAGGCTAAGGAATCAGTGAAGAAGGAAAGAGTGAACAAGAAGACATCAAAGGACTCTGATGCTCCTAAGCGTCCGCCAACTGCCTTTTTTGTTTTCATGTAAGTTGTTATTATCATTTTTTTTTTCATATTAGGCTTTCGTTTTTCTCAACTTGCTGCTTTCTGTTTTTGTTGCTCTTTCATTTGACAGGGAGGACTTTCGAAAGTCGTTTAAAGAAAATTGTCCTGATAATAGATCAGTTTCAGCTGTAAGTGGTGGTTTGAACTGCAGCGTTATGAACTTTAATATAATAAAATCAAGATCGTGATTCATGTTTTCTGATGATTTTGTTTTGAAGACTTAAAACTTAGATCTAAATGTCAAATGGTTATTAGTTGTCTATTTCAATTTTAAAGTGTAACGAGAACGAGTAGATTTTGTTTATATCATTAATCAATGAATCAACATCAGCTACATTTAGTTATTTTTGTTAATAGGTCAAAACTGACAGAGGTTGAAATTCAGAACACGATTCAGAAAAATTGATAGGTCCCAGTCTGAATGTGCAGGTTGGAAAAGCTGGGGGAGAGAAGTGGAAATCGATGTCTGAATCTGTAAGTTCCAACACATTTTCCTTCCTTAGCTAGGATCATCGAGACCGAAATAGCCTCCGTTTCCAATCTTAAGTCAATTCATGCTCGGTTTCAGTTGTAGCTCTATGCATTAAACATTTGGTTCCTGATATTTTTGTTTGTATGGTTGTGATATTCATGGTTTCAGGAGAGAGATAAGTACATTAAAATAGCCTTAACGAGGAAGACAGAGTATGAGAAAGCTTTTGAAGCCTATAAGAACAAACTTGTAATGCCTTTCTTTCATAAGTTGTCTTTAGATTTACTCCTTCAATCAAATGTAATGCTCTTGTGCTGATTGATCGATTTGGATATTTCTGTATTAAATTAATTAGAACAGCAATGTGAATGTGATTGAGGAGAAGGCCGAGAACTCTGAGAAATCTATCTCTGAAGTGCAGGACGAAGAGGCTGGTCAAGAGGAAACCAGCTCGTAGGTATTGTCTATATTTTCTCAATATTTCAAAGCTCATTTTCCATAATCAGGCGGTATTGTGGATTGAAAAAATCATTGAGATGTTAATTTAGCAGGTTCCAGTTTCGGCTTGGGGCCATTGTCTAAGTATGGTGGTGGCGATACAACTCAAACTCAGCTAAGCTAATGATATCATTTACATTACATGTGCGTATATTCATTTTTGCTGATTGTTTCTATCCTATATTCTGTGAATTTGTTTGTCAACTCAAACACGCTGTGTTTGAAGACTGGCTATTCACTTGTTAGAAAAACCTTGCTGAAGTTTACAATATCAATAGAATATTTGATCATTTGAATTGTAATTCTTGCATACAATCTTACACGGGACTTCAATGCATGACCCCAATTAGGAGATGAAAGAAACTGGATTCATTTACTTAAAAAAGAAATCAATAGTGCAATTAAACCTGATAGAACACAATTACAAGTGCAAGACAAAGCCAGAGAAGATTCACTACTTTTTCTTTCCGGCCTTTCCCTCCTTCCTTCGGATAACTTCATCGACGTATTTCACACCCTTACCTTTGTATGGCTCTGGAGGTCTCCATTTTCTAATGGTAGCCGCAAACTGACCGACTTCACTTTTATCAAATCCGCTAACTGTGATTCGAGTGTTATCTTCCACCTTTACTTTGAGGGTATCGGGGATTTTCATTTTGACTGGATGAGAAAACCCAAGACTGAGTATCAACTCTTTTCCTTCTACTGTTGCACGATATCCAACCCCAACCATCTGAAGCTTTTTATCGAATCCCTTCGATACTCCCACAACCATGTTGTCTGTCAGAGTCCTAAGCAAATGTAAAGGCGCAAAAGATAACAATTATAGAATCCATTATGATAACCGTCACAGCTAAGCTAACTATATTCCAGTACTACTACATAGTTTATGCATTAAACAGTCTACATAAAACCAATCAATGACCAATGTAGAAGACTTACACTGAGACTAACTACTACTGCTCACACAAAAGCTAAATATAGGGAAACAAAAAGTTGAAAAGTTTACCTAAATAGCCCATGCATTTGGTTTGCTCTTCTTGTCTCGATGGCCTTGCTGACTTTCAAAATCCCTGCATCCTGTCTCTCAACCTTGACTTCTCGGGGATAAACGAGTGAAAGTTCTCCTAATGGACCCTTAACTTTGATGTCTTGACCCTCTAATGTTACTGTCACGTTGGATGGAACTGCAATTGGTTGTTTCCCTATTCTAGATTCCTTACATTCTATAGTCTTCCTCACAAAGCCAACACGAGTTACCGAAGGAACACTGGAAACACATAGTCCATTTCTTTCTCCCAGAAATGGAGTCCTCAAATTGCTGCAACACCAATATGAAAATACAGTCTTCAGATTATGGTACAAATACATGTTTATCCTTCTTGTTTTTTCTTTCAATAACTGACTAATTAGACATTAGAATAAAAAATTAACATCAAATCAAGTGTTCCATCCTAATGACCTAAATATCAGCAGTCAAAATCTTGTGGTTGTCTTTATGATTCATGGCAATGTGTCTCAAAAATCAACACAAAATCAACACAACATGAAACAGTCTAGGAAGCTAGAAACCATCAACTCAAACTTTTCTCATTCCACATTTTATCATGTCATGAGTTATAGTAATAAACTCATGGTCTAATGTTCATCAAAGACTTATTTGATGGAAACACTTAATCTCCCATTTCATAAAATGCAGTTCAAGGGAAGGTTCTCTGTCATTTGAAAGCAAAATCTTCATCTGATGCTTTCCAAATTAACATAATAAATCTACTTCCACAAATTCCAACCAAACTATCGCATGCATACATTCATACAACAATTCAGCCTATAAAACACAATGAAGCACATAAAAATGCCATGAACTAAAATGTCACCACTTCACTAAAAAAGACTCATGTTCTAAGATTACCGTAAAATAATGAAGCACCCAGAAGCTGAAAAGTCCAAATGATAAGTGAAACAGAGAAAGAAGAACATAAAATTGAAAATTTCATTCAACTGCAACAAAAAAATAATTGCAAGAGAAGTTCTTTTCAAATAACCTGGTTTGGAAAGAAGAGGTGATAGAAGAAGCCATTATACTAGGAGGTCTCGGGCATCAATCAGCCTTAACGCTTCGCTTTGCTTCAAATTATTTGCAGAGAAGATGAGCAGGAGCTGTTGTTTTATCCAGAACGACTGGAACCCGAAGATGAAAATGTCCACAATGTCGAATTTACCCTTTTGGGCTGCTATCAGGCCCATCATATGGAACTAAATTATGGCTCAGCCCAATGACCGCCATTTTGATTCTTCTTATTTATATATTTCTGACGGACAGATACTCCGACTCCTGCACATAGAACAAGAATCGATGCTGCTTCATCAAAGTGCGTCTAAAACAAAGCTTCCTTTATTGTTTCATTATTTAATACTTATCAAAATAATACTTGCAGATCAGTTGGAGTAAAATGAAAATTATAGCGGTTATTGTTATTTTACATAGACATGTAACAGTACATCCAGCTGTGTTTCTACATATAGGTAAGCTTATCTTATCCTATCAAAACACTTCACTTTTGTGGACAAAGTTACCCATTGAATAAGACTTATTTGGTGTGAAAACAATCAGATTCAGAGTAATTTTTCAAATCTACAGAACAACAAACTTTTCTTTTCTAGTGTGTGTCACGTTCTTTAATCTAATCTACTCAACTCAAAGTCTTTTCATTTATCTACTCTTTCATGGAAATTTTAATTTTTATTAATTTTTTAATTCACTTTGGTCTTAGTTCAAGTTTGAAGCATCAATGTTTTATTTTTCTTTAATTATTTACGTCAGAATTGTTTAATCCATCCTAAAAAAGAAATCTCTTGGACAGAAGTGTTTACATTCAATTATTTTTTCCTCGAAAAGAACTTCAGAAGTGTTTATTTTGTGTATTTTGTTGTATTTGATTTGGACGTAGTAAAATTCATGAAAACTATATCATGCAACTTGTGCCACATCTTGATCTGCCTGTGAGACAAGAGGAAGAGAGAGAAAGAATCAGAACCAGTTCCCGAAAAAATCTTCTTAAAGTCCTTCAATTCATTATTTATGAGGCTTCTCTTTCTTCTTTAACAGTACGTCTCTATCTCAGAACTTACCCACATGACATGACTGTAAAAGTCACTGTTGACTTGCTTGTAATCAGAGTCCAGTTCCGTCAAATGGGCAATTGGTGTTCTCACTGATCAAGCACCGGAGCTTTTTATGAAGTTGGGTTGATATTGTTGAGTTATGAACTTATGAAGCCTCTAATGGCGGTACCTCTTCTTGTTTTGACGATATTGGTGGTTTTAAGTGGTCCTGTTTGTTGCCAGAGGCCGTCTGCTGTGAATATTGGTGCTGTTTTCACTTTTGATTCGGTCGTTGGTAGAGTTGCAAAGCCTGCAATTGAAGCTGCTGTAGATGATGTTAACAATGATCCACAAATTCTCAAAGGGGTCCATTTGAGTTCAATCATGAAAGATGTGAATAACAATGTTTTCATGGGTTCTGTCGATGGTAAGTTCAAATTCTCTTCCTGGTTTTTCACTTTCATTTTTATATAAAATTCCAGTTCTTGTAGTTTGAGTTATGATGATAAGTAAATACACTATTCATTTATTCGTTTTTGTGTACTTGGCCAAGTCCATGTGAGTTTGGTATTTGGTGATGAATTATATTTATATGATCATTATGTTGGCATGTTCTTTTGGATTTTTTAGATTAGTTTCATGAAATTGATTGTTGGTGGTGCTCACTTTTGACTATGTTTTAACATGGTTTATACAAATTTCTTTGCACAGTTTTTCAACTCATTGAGAAAGAGATAGTGGCGATAATAGGACCACAGTCTTCTTCTATAGCTCATATGGTATCTGAAATTGCTAATGGACTTAAAATACCTATGGTTTCTTATGCTGCCACTGATCCAACTCTATCAGCCCTCCAATTCCCTTTCTTTCTCCGAACTACTCAAAGCGACTTCTATCAAATGACTGCAATTGGGGATTTCATTGATTTCTATGAGTGGAAAGAAGTTATTGCAATCTATGTTGATGACGACCATGGTAGGAACGGCTTATCTGCTTTAGAGAGTGTGCTTGAGAGGAAGATGATTAAGTTATACAAATTGTCTTTACCTGTTCAATTTGATGAGAATGACATTATGTTTGTGCTCAATAACTCTAAATTGCTTGGCCCTCGTGTTTATGTACTTCACATTGGAGCTGACCCCAGATTGAGAATCTTTTCATTGGCGCAAAAACTTCAAATGATGAGCAGCGGCTACGTGTGGCTTGCAACTGATTGGTTTTCTTCGACGGTGGACTCACTATCTCTGTTGAACCAAACTACACTTCAGAACCTTCAAGGAGTTGTAAGCTTTCGGCAACATACTCCTGAATCTGTTGGTAAGAAGGATTTTCTATCCAGGTGGATCGAAATGCAGCGAAAAGGATTAGTAAGTAGTGGGTTGAACGCCTATGGACTCTGTGCTTATGATACTGTTTGGGCAGTTGCACGTTCGTTTGATAAGTTGATTCATGAAACTAATATTACATTTTCTGCCAGTGCTCAACTGAAGAAGAATGGAAGTGATATGCATCTGGAGAAGCTCAAAGTGTTTGATGGTGGAGATCTTTTGCGAAAAAAGTTGTTGGAGACAAACTTCTCTGGTTTAACTGGTGTTGTAAAATTTGATCAGGACCGGAACATTGTGAGTGGTGGTTATGAGGTTATTAACATAGACAAGACAGGGGTTCATACTGTTGGTTATTGGTTGAATGAATCAGGCTTCTCAGTTGTACCACCTGAAGCTCTCAAAGGGAAAAAGAATATGTATAAGAATAAGAAACTCCAAAATATTACTTGGCCTGGTGGAAAGACCACAAAGCCGCGTGGTTGGGTAATCGCTGATGATGAAAGACCTTTGAGGATTGGAGTTCCCAATAGAGCTAGTTTTGTTGAATTTGTTACACTGAATGACAGTGATCATAAAGTTGAAGGATACTGTATTGATATATTCCTTGAAGCGAGGAAAGTGATTCCTTATGATGTGCCTTACAGATTTGTGCCCTTTGGAGATGGCCACCATAATCCTAGTTATGATGAGCTTACGAAAATGGTTGCAAATGATGTAAGTGGAATGCATTTTCTTTTATACTTGTCCTGTTTAGCAAGAAAATTTTAATGTTAGTCACTTTTGGGTGATTGTGTATCTTTGAAATTGTTGGTTCAGGTGTTTGATGCTGTCATTGGGGATATAGCAATTGTGACCAATCGCACGATGATTGTAGATTTTTCGCAGCCTTATGCTTCTTCTGGTCTTGTCATAGTGGTTCCAACCAACAATCCAAAGTCAAGTACTTGGGTGTTTATCAAACCATTTACTATAGAGTTGTGGTGTATAACTGCTGCATCTTTTGTGATGATTGGAATTGTTATTTGGATTCTTGAGCATCGTGTTAATGATGATTTCCGCGGTCCTCCTAGAAGGCAACTTGTCACTATGTTTATGTAAGTCTGATGTCCTACTAAACACAGCTGATGGTCAATTAGGCACATCTACTGATTGATTCAAACACTAACCTCAACTTTCTACTTTTTCAGGTTTAGCTTCTCAACACTGTTCAAGACGAACCGTAAGAACCCATTTACATTTACAGTCTTTACTAATACTACCATACTCTTTCAACTCTTGCTGTTGTATTGTACCTGTTGTTAATTAACACTACAAGCAGCTTAACAATACATATTTGCTTAGCTGTTGAAAAACTTATAGTATAGTTTCACTATGTTGCTAAATGGCAGAGGAATCTACTGTAAGTGCACTAGGCCGGTTAGTGATGGTGGTGTGGCTTTTCCTACTGATGGTGATAACTTCAAGCTATACGGCAAGCTTGAGTTCAATCCTCACTGTTCAGCAACTTTCAAACCCCATCACAGGAATTGACAGCCTGATTACAAGCAAGCTGCCTATTGGGTACCAAGTCGGATCATTTGCCTTTAACTATCTTGTCGGAAGTCTACACATTGCTCGGTCAAGACTCATTTCTCTAGGCAGCCCTGAAGAATACGAAAAGGCTCTGCGACTTGGACCTAGTAATGGAGGTGTTGCAGCCATTGTAGATGAAGTTCCATACGTAGAGTTGTTTCTGGCAAATAGAAGCGACTTTGGGATTATTGGCCAACCATTCACAAGAAGTGGATGGGGATTTGTAAGTGCCTTTTCTTACTAGCTTACTAGTTAACATTGAACTTGTGAGTTTCCTTGCAGTTCTGAGATTGCAAGATGTTGCTTGCCATACAATTCAACTGATCTTTTAACATATTTTAGGCTTTCCAAAGAGGTTCTCCACTCGCTGTGGACATGTCAACTGCAATCCTGAATCTATCTGAGGACAATGAGCTTCAGAAGATTCGCGAAAAGTGGTTCTGTAAACCAGAATGTCCATGGACCAGGACTAAAGAACAGGAGGTTCACCAGCTGCACTTGAGCAGCTTCTGGGGCCTTTACCTTCTATGTGGTGTCATCACTCTCACTGCTTTTCTAGTGTTTTTACTAAGAATGGTTCGCCAATTTGTACGATACAAGCGAAGGCAGATGCTCCCAAGTTCATCGACCACCACTTGTTCCCAGGTCATCTACAGCTTCTTCGACTTCATCGACGAGAAGGAAGAAGCTATCAAGAAAATGTTCACCCAATGCGAATACCCTGGAGTTAATACGAACCCAGCTAGATCAGCCTGATTTCCACTTCCGAATACAAAACAGAAACATCATCAAAATATATCTACTTCCTGTACATTATATGTGAATCATGCAGTGAAGAATCTAGTTTTTGTATATTTTGTATCTTGTATATACATATATTGAAAGATGTAAAACTGTAATTATAAAGTTCTGCTTCCTCTGTCCAAATTTATCAGCTTTTAATTAGTTATCATGGAGTGTAATGGAACATCAATTGAGTATACATTGGGCGGGCTCACTCTTTCAGATGTAACAACAGACAACAAACAAAATAATTGAAAGGTTCCTAGGATCTAGAATCAACAACTGATGATATTATAGAGATATGTGGTTTGGTGGTGTTTCTTATCCTAGGATAATTTGAGTAGGACAAATTATTGTTATTGAGAGAGAATCAGAATGCAGAGAAAGATTGAATGATTTGAAAATGATTTAAGTAGCAATGGGACGTGGAAATATAAAGGAAGAGTCGCAGTTTGGAGCCCACACAAAATGGAGCATCATAGCTACTCCTGAAAATTGTGAATCTTATAAAAAGGGAGCATAAATTATAAATTGGGTTTTGTTTGATATTTGGTTCTGGGTCCCTTACTTGTGTCTTTTTTATTCTCTAGTTATGCCTTGCCTTCCATGAAAGGGACATATCAACTATGTATATCTTGATGTATTACTATTTTATAAATTTAAAATTACTATAAATTTGTTATTATTATTATTATTATTATTATTTTATCATATTGCCATTATTTTGAAAAAAAAAACAAATGAATATCACTTATAGTAAATAAAAATTATTTTTATAAATTATTTAATTATAGTTTTTTATAATTTAGTTTAATTTTTTTATTATTTTAAAATATCACAAAATCATATTCATATTCGGAAAAGGAAATACAATTTATTTTTTTCAAATCCAAAATGAATATTAAAATATACTTATAATAAATCAATAAATAAATATCTATCTTTTCTACATCTTTATAAATATTTTTTATGTTAATTAACAAAAAAAATATAATTTTAAAAAATAAAATATCTATTTTATTCTTTAAAAATGAATTCTAGTCTATATAATATTCAAATGGTTATATTATTATTAACTATTTAGTAGCAATTATGGAGTAATTATGGAGTTATAATATTAGAATTTATTATAAATAATTTAATTTAAAAAAAAATTATACATAAAATATAAAATTTAAAAAAGTCATCATAAAAATCCACGCGTAGACCGGACCGGTTCAGGTCCGATTGACCGATTTTGCACATATGTTAGTCAGGTCCGATTGACCGGTTTTGCACATATGTTAGTCAACACGTACTTAGACATTTTTTCCGGCGGTCCACGCGTTTGTCACATGTTGGTTAAGGTAAATTTCCACGCGTTAACGTGTGAAAGTCAACGCAGTCAATGGAAATTTGCCTTTCTCGCTTTCTTGATTAACGACGAATAACGTGTTGAGTAACGGTAAAATCCACGCATTTTCTCTTTTTATCAACTTATTTTATAGGAAATTTAACTTAATAAATGTAAATATCCAGTTCATTTTATTACTTTTTGGTTAACATTTGTATTTTTTAAATTAATTAATATTTAAATTGGATTCGATAATATTTATATTGAAGTTTATGGTCTAGTATTAAATTTTTATTTTTATATATATTTTTTATTTGAGACAGTTGATTTTTACCACCTTAATAGTTTATATGTACCGTGCCATTTAAATTTTAATAATATTTTCTAGATTAATAAAAAAATTATTATGTAATTTTTTTTAATTTTTTAAAAAATTAAAAATTAATATAAATTGACGTTTTAAAAAAAATTATAATATAAATTTAATATATAATAATATTTCATAGAATATAATATAATAAATTGAAATATATATTTTTAAAAAAATATCATATCATGATATTATATATATATAATAAATTAATTAATGGTATTTTTTTATTTGATCACCCTTTTTATTTATTTATTTATTTACTTTGTATAAATTGATTTGAATATTTATTTCTTTTTATTATTATTTTTTATTGACATTTTCGTGGTAATGAAGGTGATGACTTTTCAATCTGAATTCGAATTGATATGAGAGTAATACAACTAAACACACATTTCAATCAACTTTATCACATGGACATGTGCCAAGTAGAAATTTGGATAAAATTGATAGTAATGTATATGTACATTTCAACTTTACATAGCATAACTATCTTGACGACTTCACCATTACACAATTTCCATTTGCACTAAGATTAATTTAGATTTTTCTAGTTGGATTACTAGAGCTTGTAAAATGGATTAATGTTAACCCAATATTTATATAAATTTAATAATATATTATTAAAATTTAAATTTATATATTTAATAAATAGTCAATTTGTAATACAATTATCTCCATATAAATAAAATACCATATAAAATCTTATTCAATTTTCAAACCAACCTTCAAACCTAGTAATGTCAAACACTGACATTTGACTGTTGTTTGGGTTGGTGGGATATATATATATATATATATATATATATATATATATATATATATTACTTCACTTATCTGCTAAATGAAAAAAATATAGTACATTATGATTATATAAAAATATTATATAATTGATATGAAATGGATGTAATTATGAAATGAAATAAAAATATTATATAATTGATATGGAATGGATGTAATTATGGAAATGAAATATATAGTAAATTGTAATTATATAAAGATGTAATATAATTGATATTGGAAGGATATTTACTTTTTTTGTATGGGAAGCATTTTTATTATTTGAAACCTTTACATATTTTTGTTAAAATATATAATTAGTTTTAAAAGCATTAATTTTTGTAATTTTTATAATTTTATTTATATCTAGTCACTTCTATTAGAATTGCAATTGCTATTATAAATACTTTTAGGTGTTCTAAAATATCAGGAAAAATTACTAAAAAAATCGTTTACTAACCTCTATATGTTTAATTAAAACAAAAAATTAGCTCTACAAGCATTTGTTCTTGTAATTTTATCATTTTATTTGTATCTAACTGCTCCTATTGGTATTTAAATGCAATTATAATGTATTTAAGGTGTTCTAAAATATCATCAAAAATGACCAAAAAATTATGTACCTCTACCGATTTTAATCAAAACAAAAAATTAGCTCTAAAAGCATTTGTTTTTGTAATTTTAATCAGTTTATTTGTATCTTGTCACATCTATTAGTATTTCAAATACAATTATAAACTATTTTGCATGTTATAAAATATCACAAAAACTGACCAAAAATCGTATACTAACTTTTACAGATTTTCATTCAAAAAAAAAATAGCTTTAAAAACTTTTGTTCTTGTAATTTTAATGAGTTTATTTATATATAATCACATCTATTAGTATTTCAAATGTAATTATAAATTATTTTGGGTGTTCTAAAATATCAATAAAAATGACAATCTCTATAGATTTTCATCACGATAAAAAGTTAGCTCTAAAAGTATTTTTTATTGTAATTTTAATCTTTTTATTCGTATCTAGTCGCTTCTATTAATATTTCAAATGCGATTATAAATGATTTAGGGTGTTCTAAAATATAAAAAAAATGACCGAAAATCGTGTACTAATCTCTACATATTTTCATCAAAAGTAAAATTTAACTCTAAAACCATATGTTCTTGTAATTTTATTCCGTTGATTTATATCTAATCGCTTCTTTTAGTAATTCAAATGCAATTACAAATTATTTTGGATGTTCTATTGAAAAAATAACCAAAAATTTTGTACTAACCACTACGAATTTTAATAAAAAAAAATAGCTTTAAAAGCTTTTATTGTTATAATTTTAATTAGTTTATTTGTATCTTTTAGTATTTCAATTACAATTATAAATTATAAATTGGGTTTTGTTTGATATTTAGTTCTGGGTCCCTTACTTGTGTCTTTTTTATTCTCTGCCAGTTGTCTAGTTATGCCTCCCCTTCCATGAAAGGGACATATCAACTATATATATATCTTGATGTATTACTAATTTATAAATTTAAAATTACTATAAATTTATTATTATTATTATTATTTTATCATATTGCCATTATTTTGAAAAAAAAATGAATATCACTTATAGTAAATAAAAATTATTTTTATAAATTATTTAATTAGTTTTTTATAATTTAGTTTAATTTTTTTATTACTTTAAAATATCACAAAATCATATTCATATTCAGAAAAGGAAATACAATTTTTTTTTTCAAATCCAAAATGAATATTAAAATATACTTATAATAAATCAATAAATAAATATCTATCTTTTCTACATCTTTATAAATATTTTTACGTTAATTAACAAAAAAAATATAATTTTAAAAAATAAAATATCTATTTTATTCTTTAAAAATGAATTCTAGTCTGTATAATATTCATATGGTTATATGATTATTAAATATTTATTGTAGCAATTATGGAGTTATAATATTAGAATTTATTATAAATAATTTAATTTTAAAACAAATTATACATAAAATAAACTGAAAAAAAAAATCATCATAAAAAAATGTAAAATATGTTTTACTTTTTTTATTAAAATGAAAATAATATAAATGTATTTAATTTTCTTTATAAATACGTGAATTCATAATAAAATAAATATGCGACCTTTTTTCTTTATATTACATAAATAATCCTAATTAACTGATATGTAATGTATACAATTGTATCTATATACTTTTTAATCAACTAGTGTTAGAGTGATATTACTTCCACAATAAGTAGTAATAAATTTAAATTTGTAAATAATAAATCCACATGTAAAAAAAGGAGTGTAGATATGACACTAGAAGAGAGGGAATATTCATTGTCATGTTATTCGACATCAACTTTTTTGAATAAGCACATGTTTATGTATGTATGTATATATGCTCCACTACCACTTCCACTTCCACTTCATAATATGGAACTGAAGAAGCATAATTTGATTTTTATTAGCACCACAAGATAATTAAGACATTATATTGCTTTTGTAAAGCTGGTCAATTTCGTACTCATGAAGAATTTTATACAGTCCCTTTATGTGATTTGATTAATATAGAAGATTCGGATTATACAAAATTCGGTATTTGATGCATGAATTTGTATAGAACTTGATGTATACATATGCATGCCTAGACGTGTTAGGCATTCGTCTCCTCTATATGTAATATTAAATGAAGAAAGTTAGTGGGTTTAGAATCTCCAATACCATAAATATCATAAAAAGATTCCTTAGAGATCAAGACCATCACGCAAATGTAACTTTCGTTGAATGAATACTGGACATAAAAGGAACTAAAATTGTGTCCTAATACTATACTGCACTGCACAACCATGTGGTTCGAATTATATATATAGAGATATGTTGATTGCTTCTCTCAAGAGGAAAGGAAAACTAGTGCTCAGTATCTGCATGTATGTACTAGCTTTCTGTAAGCAGACCCCATCGCCCATAATATATAATAACTCTTCAATTAACTGATAATTATCACTACTTCTAAAGTTCATATTTGCTATCTCGAATATTTAATAGGAATGACACGCCTCTTGTATTCGAGTTGAGTTCAGCCGAGCCTAAAGTTTGAATTCGAAAATCATTTAGAAAGCTGTCAAATTTTTAATATCTAGCGGATTAATGGTAAGTTCGGATTCCACCTAAAAGTTGGTTTCAAACTCTTATTTAAATATATTAAATAAAATATTAATTTAATATAATTATATAGAATTATTAAGATTTTTATAAATATACAATTAAACATTCAATTTTTTTTCTATTTTTTTTTTGTCATTTTATATTCTATTTGGGACGTGGTTTACTATGATTTGCATACACTAAAAACCATTTTTACCTTATCAACTCACATATGTAGAATTCGTGAATAGAAGTTGAGTACTAATGAAGTTGAGTACTAATCAAATGACATTATCGAATTACATTTGAATTGAAAATTTTTAATTTTATATTTTATCAAATGAAAATTTTGTCATGGATATATAATTAGAAACAAGATAAAAGAAAATAAAAGGCTTGGTAGTCTTTTGTTAATGACCATATTTTTAAAAGTTTGCTCTACAAAAGTTATATTTATTTATAAGTTATTCTCAACAATCTAATGTAGGTTTGAAGTTTTTTTAAAAAAAAAAAAAAAACTGTATCAGTGTCCTTTTTTTTTTTCCATTTTACCACTGCTAGGTCAAAAACGTTAAAATTTTCTACACGATTTTTCTAATTTCAGTACAACTCCAAAAGACGAGTCTAATAGTGTGGTCTGTCGGTGATTGGTGGTTGAACGAATGAGGTTTAATGAAATTAAGAATTGTTGAAAATTTCATTTTTCTATCATTTCTCCTTCATCCAACCACCAATTGTCGACAGATCACCACCATTGGACCCGTCTCTTGGAGCTCCAACAAAGTTCAAAATTCATTAAAAAAAAATTTTTCGTCCAGACAATGGTAAAATTGGAAAAAATGAAATCGGTGTGGTGTTTTTGGAGAAAACCCCAAACCCGTAGTGGTTTCTTGGGATTACCCCTTTATTTATTTATCCTAACAAACTTTTTCAACATACCAATAACATTTTCTTGTAACAATTTTATGTAGAAATAAATAATACATAAAAAAATACAGGAAGAGGAGTTTGAGCACATTTGGAGAAGTTTGTTAGAAATAAAGTATACATAGAAGTAATTTCAATCTAAATATTTGACTAGTAGAAGTAGAGCAATACATTCTCAATACAACAAGACATGTATAGCAGGTTATTAACATATTAGCAATAAGTTGTAAAAGTAAAGTTAGGTAGCATGCAACTGAGATTAGAAAAAGGATAACAATTCTTTAGAAACAACTTTAATGGTGGAATTTTAAAATTAAAAAACAGATATCGTTTTTATTGCAAGAAATCTTTAATTAGGATATCAAACTCCAATGATAGCCCAAACAAACTCTACTTCAAATGTCCATATGAATATTTTAGGTGGTGAAATACTTTTACTAAAAAAGATAGACCTAACTATATTTGAAAGGATAATATGTTTACACAACAATGAGAAATTGAAATAAAAAGCCAATGAATATATATAAAAAAAAAAAATGGTATAAGTCATAGTTGATGTGTACTCTAAGTGATGTTGGTTAGTTATGACATATATATATAATATAATATAATATAATATAATATAATATAAACAATAGAGGTAGAAGTTGTAATATATGAAACACTTAATTAAAGTAATGTAATTAAATGGATTTGTTAAATGCTAATGAAGATATGAAAAACTATAATAAAGATATCTATAAAGTGACAATATAATCATAAAGTAGCAAGAACATATGATGATAAATCAAATCTTTAACTTGATTTATGATATTAAAAAAAGCAAATTGATGAAGAGCCAAAAAATCACATATTCATCATCAAAATATGAGGATTTTTAGAGTAGCAATATGATCTGCAACATTACAAAATAAATAGTAGCCTACTCTGACAGCAACTATTTGAACTTACTTTCTTCTTTATGATAATTCATTTTCACACCCCAACTTTCTTTTTGTATTTCGAAGGTAGTATGATCGTGGCTTTTTCAATTATGGAATGAGATAAATAACGCAAATATATCCCCTTCTTAAATGCTTCTTTGTACAATTTTGGATCCACATGCTTGGGCAATTGTTTTAAATAGACTTAACATAAGTAAATTTACATTTTAGGTGCTCTGCAATAATCATAGAAAAGCAAATAGACAACATTAGTATAATTTGGAAGGAATGAACTAAAAATATATTTTAAAAAAAGCAACCATAGTACATGACCTATTATTTAAGTAATACCAACACGACAATCACACTCAAACAAATTACAAAAGGAATATGTTATTACTACAATTCAAATAAACAAATAACAAAACCCTCACACTAAAAAAAGTTTCACCCACACCAAACACTAAAGTACAAAACCATAATCATGAACAAGATTTGAAATACACATTCAGACGATTTAAAAGAAGAGCCCATGTCAGCTTGCACTTTGGTTATGTAGGGTTTAGTTGTCTTTACCTATAATATGTGAATTGTGCATAGGGAACCATGCTTGTAAGGTTGCTGTAGATATAAAAAAATATTTATAGTATGAGGAAATTATTAATTTGACCCAGCTTAAAGTGTGTCTACTGTCATATCGTCATTGAGCCACGTCGTGTCGGACTATTACTAAAGGTATGATGCAAGTCAACCCGCGAGAGTGTTTATTATATAATTTGAAAATGGTCACATCATGCATTTAGAGCCAGGATAAGTGGCCGCACAATTAATGGGCAGCTATAATTGTATTCTCGTCATATTTTATCATCTTTGAAGATACCAAATTTCATGTATGCATAACATATCATTTTAATGGATACCAATGTTATGTCATCTCATTTTATGGCGAAAAAGTATTGTTTGTACCCTAAGCACGGAGGTAGGTCGCCCTATTGCGGGACATGTGTCGATTTTTAAAGTGTATTCCAACAATGCAGTGCTGGACTGCTTGGACATAAATTTATTATTTGTTTAATGTAACTAAGCAATTGACCACACTCAACTTCCATTTGGGGCATTTTTTATTGGTAGATTAATCTTGAATTGTTTCATTAAAAGTGTGTAGCTACAGTTTATAATAGGTGAGTCACGAACCTCAAGCGCTAGTGGGAAGGGCAACATATATATAGTGCAAATATGTTTTCGAGAGGTTATTGAAACTTTTGCAGTTGTTGTCATGTATTAGTCTAACATATAAAAAAAAATTATAACAGGTGAGTTACGGGCCTCAAGCGCTAGCGAGGAGGGCAACATATAGTGAAAGTATGTTTTCGAAATGTTATTGAAACTCTTGCAGTTGATTTGACTTGTGTTTTACTTTGGGCAAGATGTTAAATTTTTTAATGTTTTTAGGGTATTTCAACTATACGACTATGGATTAAATTTGCCGAGTTAGTGTAAATCATAATGATAATAGATGTACTATGTCAAGTATGTAATATGATGAGGATAAAAACTGTTTTTCGAATCTGAGTATATTATTTGTTCAATTTGCAGTTGTTCTGAGGCTAGATGGCGAGTTCAATATGTTATTTTGATGGAAAGATGACAATGTCATGTAACATCAACACTTCAAAAAGTCAGATCAAGATATTTCGTGAGTGTTGTTTTGGCAATGTATAGATTTCACATAGATGGTATTTCAGGGGCATCTAGTCCAGCATTATCCAATGACTAAAAAGGTAGGTTACTTTATAAGCACACAAATACAAACCAAGTAGTATGAAGCTTGTCGTAGGTATTTTAAGAAGATGAAGCGATTTCTACTCTCAACGAACCATTGTCAAACCAAACAAACAAATAGTCAACTGAAACCAAAAAAAAAAAATACAAAACAACATGAAAGTAACTACTCATACTGAACTAGAAGAAGTTGACGAACAAAAAATTTATAAATAAGAAAAGAATTTAAAAATAAATGTAAAAATTTACACGAATAAACAAAAAATTTATAAATAAGAAAAAAATTTAAAAACAAATGTAAAAATTTACACGAATAATCAAACTTTTCATGATGTACCAATTAATAGAATACTACTCTAATGATGAAATCTAATAACTGCAACTGGAAAGTTAGACATGACCTACTCCTATCTTACTAATGGATTGGATACAAATCGTCCCACATCGAGGATAGAGCAAGTCTAAATTCCCATTTCTAATTTGCTCAGTCGTACTGATCCCTTTTTTTTATTATTGAAATTACTATTCATAGTTTTTAAAAATAAATTTAATTTATCAAAAATATTAGAAATAGTATTAATATGTAAATGATCTTAAAATTTTTAAACAGCTAAATCAAATTAAATTTTAATTATTTCTACTAAAATTGGTTATAAATATCTAATTTTATTATTTAAAAATTAATTAAATATTAAATAATATAATGCATGTAGCTAGATAGTATAAAACATGTGCCCGTTAAAATTTTTTACCTAACACCATATGATATATTGCTATTTAAAGAAGAGGAACAGGTCTAACGTTTCAAAAACCTACCCCAACGTGTCCTATTCCCATCCGTAGTTTCATTATTACTGCAAATTGAAATTAAAAAGGGTTACCTTGTTATGATTCCATGATTACTTTTAAAAAATATACTGCTCTATATTATATGACCATCTACCATTATTATGTTATTGAATTTATTTCTTGTTTGCAGATGTCAGTGTGACAATAAATTTGATTTCCAGACCATTTATTATATACATATATGGTCCATATTCATAGTTGCATCATTCGTTATTTTAATTATTTTATAAAGTTGAAGATGTTAATTTATACATTAAACTATAAATAAGCAAGCTCGTGCTAATATTTTAACTGATTTATTATCCAATTTAGTCGTTGGATGTACTTGTTTCTATTTTTCTTTTACAATATCACTATTTTTTATTTGATTTTATTATTTTAAACTTGATATTATTATTTTAAATTGGATAAAATTCATATCTTTTTATTCAATGATCCTCGGAGATATTATTAGCTTGATTTAATATTTATCTATTTCACATCATATCTGACTTCGTTTAAAAGAAAGAATTATCAATAACAGATAACACCAACATATATTTTTTAATGGTCGTCTTCATATAATACAAGGTCAAATGTGTGTGCAAATTTTTTGACAATTGTTTACTTCAAAAGAAGTAGTTTAATGTAGTGTAGGTAAACAAATGTCACAGTCAATACACGTGGCTCCCACTCTTAAACTTGTTTGTTTCCTGAGAAAATATTTTATTCAAGTCTCTCACCAATTTGCATGAACAGAGACATACAAAGCCTCATGTTTCACACCTAGACACTTGGACCCCACTTCACATAATTTTTTGTTTTTTGTTTAATCGATTTCATATTTTTGAAGGCTATAGATTAATGTCGATAAAATAAAGGTAGGACCTTTGATGACGATATGTGATATCTAAGACATACACTGTTCAGTTTCATCATTCTTTGCCCAGCTTATTAACATTTTAATATGATTTTTCAAGTGGGAAAAGTTTAGACCTTATATTATAAATTTAAAATTATAAAAAAAAAAAAAAAAGATATGACAGAGTGAGAGAATAATTCTTTACTTGCTTACAAGACTGTTTTGTTGTTAGCTTTGGAGTTCTCTTTTATCACTGTTGTTGGGTTGTTATAATGTGAATTTGAAGTTGTTTTGGTTGAGTAATGTTTCTCTCTTTATAATTACCTTATAAATACATCATCATGTTTGTGACTGTTCAATGAAGAAGGAGATCTCCAAACCAGTTTCAGGTTTGTTTTATTTGTTGTGGTGCTTGTGTTGTGTATGTAGTTGAGTTGAGTTCCCATTTCATTAACTTTTTGCATGTGGGGTTTTGGGTTTGTGGTAGAATTGAATATTGGGTTCACAACTTGTTAATTTATATTATTATTATCTTAGTCTCTCATCGCTATCATTACCTGAAATTCAATATAATAAGTGGGTTTTTGGTACTTGTTGTTCATGGGTATTTTGTATTGTTTTATCATGTGTGGTAGATTGATGAAAACTATAATCATTTCATGATTTTTCTGATTCCGTGGTGTTGGAATCTATGTATTGACTTTTTTATGCCTTTCACGATTGTTGTTGGCATTATGAACAGGTTTATTTTGGTTCAACAAATCAATGCTAATTCAAGGAGAAGAATAGAGGGTGATTGATTGATTGATTGCTGCTGGGTGTTCTGAGACATGGGGGTGATTTTGGTTCCCAGGTTTTGTTATACAGAAATTGGAAGAACTATCTTGTTTTTTATGGTTTTCTGTATCTGGGTACCTGTTGAAGGAGCTGGAGGAGGAGGAAATGCAACTGGTTCTGCTTCTAAGCTGCGGTCTGTGAGTTTTGGAGCTTTGTTTACTTTAAATTCTGTAATTGGAGGGGCTGCTGCTCCTGCCATCGATGCTGCTGTTGATGATGTTAATTCTGATCCGAATGTTCTTTCTGGGATAAAGTTGAATGTTATTGTCCATGATACAAACTGCAGCGGATTCTTTGGCACCATGGAAGGTAATTTCTATTCTCAAAATTGAGATGTGTTTGTTTATTTTACTGTTCTAGTTGAATTGCTGTGTGTTTAAGAGGCTGATTAGCTTAAATTGGTAATCTGTGTATTGGAGATAGTTGTTTTAATGTCTTTGTTGGCTTTGCGGGTTCTATGTTGTTTGCCATCAAACAAGCTTTTAGGTATCATGTGCCGTTCTAGAAGTATTATATGGAGATAGTTCTAGCATAACTGCCTTTTCTACTTATCATTCTAAAGAATTTAACAGTTGCAAAATCACATTTTAAGTGGACCTGATCATCATTTATGCTTGCAAGATGTTGTAGTTGTGTATTTTAGTTGTGTTATATGAATTAGCAACTTTATATTCTGTGAATATCATTGCACAATCGAAGTAAGCAAGGGTGCCAACCATACGTGATTATGATTATCCGTGAATAGTCATATATATGAAGGTAGAAACTGAGACAGTTCTGCTTTACTATAATTTCTTGCTCTCTAAATGCAAACATAAAGACAAGATCTTTAATGGGAGTTGTCCTTACTTTGTAGCTTTGCAGCTGATGGAAAACGAAGTGGTGGTTGCAATTGGTCCACAGTCTTCTGGCATAGCTCATGTGATCTCACATGTTGTCAATGAGCTCCATGTACCTCTTCTTTCTTTTGGAGCAACAGACCCCACTCTGTCATCATTGCAGTACCCGTATTTTCTCCGCACAACTCATAGTGACCATTATCAAATGTATGCTATTGCTGATATTGTGCAGTATTACGGATGGAGGGAAGTCATTGCTGTCTTTGTAGATGATGATTACGGCAGAAATGGGATATCCATACTAGGTGATGCATTGGCTAAGAACCGTGCCAAGATCTCTTACAAAGCTGCCTTTAGTCCCGGAGCCTCCAAAAGCACGATTAATGACTTGTTAGTTGGTGCAAACCTGATGGAATCTCGGGTTTTTGTTGTACATGTTAATCCAGACTCCGGTTTGTCAGTTTTTTCTGTTGCTAAAACTCTTAACATGTTAACTGCTGGCTATGTTTGGATTGCCACAGACTGGCTTCCTTCTTATTTAGATTCGATAGAGCCAGCTGATTCTGATACAATGAACCTCTTACAAGGGGTAATTGCTCTTCGGCATTATGTTCCAGATACTGATTCCAAAAAGAGTTTCATGTCTAAATGGAACAGTCTCAAATACAAAAAGCGAGGTCCTGCAGGATTTAATTCTTATGCTCTCTATGCTTATGATTCTGTTTGGTTAGCTGCTCGCGCTCTTGATGTATTTCTAAAGGGAGGTGGAAATATATCTTTCACTGATGATCCGAAGTTGCAAAACATGAATGGAAGCACGCTAAACTTGGGATCACTCCGTATCTTTGATGGAGGCCAACAATTACTCCAGACTATAATAAACATGAATTTCACAGGTGTAAGTGGTCAGATAGGATTTGATGCTGAAAGGAATTTGGTTCTTCCAGCATATGAAGTCCTAAACATTGAGGGCACTGGATCTCGTAGAATTGGCTACTGGTCAAATCATTCTAGTCTCTCAATTGTTACTCCTGAGTCCTTATACTCAAAGCCTGCCAATAATTCAACTGCCAACCAACATCTGTACAGTGTAATATGGCCTGGTGAAATTGCAACTACACCAAGGGGATGGGTATTCCCTAACAATGGGAAGCCTTTGCGGATTGCTGTTCCAAACCGTGTAAGTTATCAAGAATTTTTGGCTAAAGATAAGAGTCCTCCGGGGGTGAGAGGATACTGCATCGATGTCTTTGAAGCTGCAGTAAATTTGCTCCCTTATCCTGTCCCGCATACCTTTATTCTATATGGAGATGGCAAGAGAAATCCTGAATACAGTGATCTCGTGACTCAGGTCGCAGAAAATGTTAGTATCTTGCTTGGTGTTTTCAACTTCTGTTGAAGTTAAAGTCATCCTTTAGTAGCACAAACTTGGTTTTTGAGAATAGTTTGTTGCACAAACTTGCAAATTCAGTCTAGATTTCTGTTTAGGAGACATTGTGTTCATGTGGGTGCAAATTAACTTAATTTGATTACTTTTATCTACAGAACTATGATGCAGCTGTTGGCGACATAACGATAATTACAAATAGGACAAGGATTGCAGATTTCACACAGCCTTTCATGGAATCAGGTCTTGTTGTTGTTGCTACTGTCCAACAGGAAAAGACTAGTCCTTGGGCTTTCCTGAAACCTTTTACAGTAGAAATGTGGTGTGTCACTGCTGCATTTTTTCTCTTTGTTGGAGCTGTAGTTTGGATTCTGGAGCATCGATTCAACAGCGATTTCCGTGGTCCTCCAAGTCAACAACTTATGACAATATGTTGGTTAGCATGTTTTCTCTTTTGCAAAAGCCATCTGATTTACTTTAGAAATCCTAATATTTCACTTGCACACCTTATTTATAGGTTGTAGACAGTTATTTAGATGGTTAGCTGAGTCTTGCTGACATACTATAGTTACTTCAAATTCACAGCTGACTGATTGCTTCTATAAGTCATGATTATTCAGACTAACCCTGAACTTTTTTCTGTTCTTGCAGGTTTAGCTTCTCAACTATGTTCTTCTCGCAAAGTATGTGGTTCACATCCTTTGCCTTCTCTTTATGAACATGGCATTGTTCTTGCAATTGATTTTCAATGCTGTGTGAAATATTTCTCACTCTTGGACTTTATGCAGGGGAGAATACTGTGAGTACATTGGGACGGTTGGTACTAATCATATGGCTGTTTGTGGTGCTGATTATCAATTCAAGCTACACGGCTAGTTTGACATCAATCCTCACAGTGCAGCAGCTAACATCAAGAATTGAAGGGATTGACACCTTGATTTCTAGTGCTGAACCAATAGGTGTTCAAGACGGATCATTCGCATGGAATTATCTCATCAACGAGCTCAACATTGCAGAATCGAGGCTAGTTAAGTTAAAGAACCAGGATGACTATTATAAGGCCCTTATGCGAGGACCGAAAGGTGGTGGAGTTTCTGCAATTGTGGATGAGCTTCCTTATGTAGAAGTCTTCCTGTCCAAGACTAACTGTCAATTTAGAACTGTAGGTCAGGAGTTCACAAAAAGCGGATGGGGATTCGTAAGTATAAACATAACATTCTGGTTTGATTATAAAATTGATAGTACATAAAGATGGTTCTAATTCTAATTTTCGAAACTTTTACTCAGGCATTTCAAAGGGACTCTCCTCTTGCAGTCGACTTGTCAACTGCCATATTACAGCTCTCAGAAAATGGTGATCTCCAGAAAATCCACAACAAATGGTTGACACACAATGAATGCTCTATGCAACTTGGACAAGACGATGAAGGGGGTGGTCGGCTTTCATTAACGAGTTTCTGGGGACTTTTCCTTATCTGTGGTCTGGTTTGCTTCCTAGCTCTTACAGTTTTCTGCTGTAAAATCTGTCACCAATTCCGCAGGTTCCCTCCAGAAGGCGATGAAGTCCTGGAAGTCGAGGAGATTGAAGCTGCTCGTCCCAGACGAACACTCCGATCAACTAGCATAAAGAACTTGATCGATTTTGTAGATAAAAGAGAAGCAGAAATCAAGGAGATACTCAAAAGAAGGAATAGTGATAACAAGCAAAACTCAAGCCAGAGCCCTCAAAGCTCTGATGCTCATATTAGTTCACAGCTCTGATGCTCAAATTATTCAGAGCTCATTATCATCAGTTCATCAATATGGTTAGCTTCAGTTATACATACACATTGCTCTTCAGATATGCTGCTGATGTATTTGCTGCCCATTTTTTTAATTCAAAAAGGGTAAATTAGTTTAGCTAGTAGATTTTGGTTATATGAGTCTCATACTTATTCTATAGAGAAATCTTGTCAAATCCAACCAATTTGTATTTATATACTAATGATGTCTGTAATCTTTATACAAGTTTTAGGTATGGAGCTTTTTAAGTATACTTGTAGATAGTTCTCCGTCTGAAGAAATGTTGATCTAAATATGAAATAGCCACGTCCATGACAAGTTCTATTGCATTCTAGTTTAAAAGCCCAATTTGGCCTAGTTACTTTTTCTTTTCATTTTTTTTTCTAATTTTATTATTATTTTTTTACAAGCCCATTTCCTTTTCTAGGACTATATTTTAGATTACTTCTCATGACTAAATTAAATTAAACTCCTCCGTTAAGGAGTATTTGAGTAAAAATATATTTGAATAATGTTTTATAAAGAAATAGAAAAGATGTTTGTGTAAACTATTTAACTTAGTTTAAATGTCTCAATTAGAGGGTAGATTGAAAAATACGGTATGTTATTTGATTTAATATGAATATAATTTTTTTACATGGATTATAATTTTATAAATGTAAAAATTATGTAAAAATTTGAAAAAAAAATTTAAATTTTATACTTTCTCCGTATTAATTTAGTTGCAAAATTAGGTACACTGTTCATCAATCTTGTTTCATATGTTTTTTTTTTTAATGTATAAGAAAAAAATATAGTTAAATGGGATCTCATTTTATTTGTATTAATGTCTATTTTCTAAATATATAATTATTATAATTTTTAAGTTTGTACAATGGAAGGTATTTACCGTTAACATTAAGTATTGGATAGCGTGCCAAAAAAAGATGTTTCAACTTGGGAAGTATTATTTTATTTTATTTTTTTAAAATAAATTAATAATTTCACTTTTATTATTATTTTAAATTATCTGACAAATCAATTTTTTTATTACATTTTTAATTTTAATTACATGGCATTAAACTCCTTGAATTACATCTAGATAAACCATATTGACCATTTAAATTTAAATTTCAAAATTTTCAAATAATCGATAAATTTCGTTGTTAATTAAACTCAAATTTTTATTATTTTTTTCTACTTACAAAAACTGTTTTTTTTATCCACTCCATCCCGGTTAATCTTATTGCTAACAATTTTAGATTATTAGTTTCACAAATATAAAAAGACAATTTAGAATGATTGAGTTCCAATTCCCTCAAATCTGAGCTGTGTTTGCGATCGTTTTTACTTCTAGATTATTTCCATTCTATTTTATTTAAACTAAAAACGAACACACTCAATTCGTCATGCTATCAATAGTCAGTTACTATAATTTATTATTTCATTTTCAGATTCTATCAATAGTCACTATAATTCATGATTCGAATAGATAATTGAATTCGTTACCAAGCAATCAAGTTTAGAAGCAAAAGATTACATCAATAAAATCACAATAATTGTATATATTAAAATTAAAATAAAAAGGGTCAATAAATCTGCTTAAAATTAGTCAGGTTGATAGCAATAGTTCGTTGAAACAGAACGAGAGATAAAAATGACGAAAACACCCTCGCGATTCAAATAGGGATGATAATACGCATTCGAATCCCAGCTACCGTCTTCTATGGCCTTTTAGTTTAACACACACAATCTTCACTTATCTTTCACAGAGGCCATCAAAATCACATCATCATCGTCTTCGCCAATCACGCACACGAAATTCTTAGATAGAACAAGAGAATGACGAATGCGTCCCGGAAGTCGGTGAAATCGAATATGAGGCGGAGGATGAACCGCAGCGTTTTGATTCTCCGGCACTGCATTCGCTGCTTCTATGATCAGTTTTTCACGTGTTCACGAGGCGGAAAGCATGTGCAGTATCGGATGCTGCCACGTGCTACTCCGGCTGTCGTGCCTTCCATTTCGAGAACGTCGTCGTTCGATTCGGCGCCTTCGTGTTTTAGGCCTCCACCTACCTCCGAGACGATCGCATCGCGACTCAGTCATGATTGTCTCCGTGTCGATTCCGATCGGAATAATTTGGTTGCTTTGAAGATCAGTTTGTTGGGCGATTGTCATATAGGAAAGACTAGTTTTCTGGTACTTCGCTAATTGTTGATCGTTAATTTTTCTTTTTAATTATTTTGAAATTTTTGAATTTCGAATTTGAATTTGTTTTTTGGATTGAAGGAAAAATATGTAGGAACCGAGAAAGAGCCAGGAAAAATGGAGGTAAAAGACGGATTGAATTTGGCTGACAAAACCTTTCAAGTTGGAGAGGCTCGTCTTACTCATTCCGTCTGGGAGATTCCAGGTTTTTTATTTTTATTTATTTACTTATTTATTTTTGAATTTTCTTTAAATTAAATGTGAAATTACGTGCACAGGTGATAAAAAAGCTCAGGTTCATCTTCCCAAAGCCTGCCAAGACTCGATAGCGATTTGCGTCATGTTTGATTTGACTAGTCGCCGTACGTTAAACAGGTTTGTTTGTGTGGACTTGCATTTTGATAAGAACGATTTGTTTAATTTCTTCAATCAAAAAGTTCTTTTCCCGGATTGCAGTGTTGTGAGATGGTTTCAACAAGCATTAAGATACAATCAGGTATTGCTACATATTTGATTTCTTCTTAAGCTTTATCTCAAGTAAATTATTGCTTCATTTGTCCCAATGGAATGTATTCTTTGATGATTTTGCAGACTGCGATTCCAATTCTGATAGGCACCAAGTTTGATGAGTTCATTCAGCTTCCTTTGGATTTGCAATGGACGATCGCTAGTCAGGTAATTAAAACTGAATCTTCTAATTAGGGTACATTAACTGATATAATTATGAGAATAATACAGCACAATTATTTTTAAAATAACGGTGAATTAGGTGTGAATATAGATGTGAGCGAAGATGAAGTAGGCAAGAGTTAATGAGATTTTTTTTTCCCTTGGTCTAAGAGTAGTATTGAAAACGTGATACGTTTGAGTAACGTGGAGGGATGAATGTCATTACTTTATATCAATCAATTGGATGAAGAAGACTCTGCTGTAAGCTGTAGTTGAAATTAGTGACAAACACGACAATCCTTTTATGAAAAAAGTCATTGTACTCAATGATTGAATGTATTAAATTTGACAGCAAACGTTGTCTAAATGATACAGTATTCTATTGAATACGTGTACAAACATGCATAAATTGGATTAAACAAATATGTTGGTTTGTTTCTTGCATACACTGAATCTATAAATGTCTACCCAGTATATGCCTTTTTATTCACTCACTATTGGATGTATGACAGGCAAGGGCATATGCAAAGGCCTTCAACGCAACATTGTTCTTTTCAAGCGCTACCTACAACATAAACGTGAACAAGATCTTCAAGTTCATCACAGCGAAGCTTTTCGACTTACCCTGGAATCTGGAACGGAACTTAAACATTGGAGAGCCTATCATTGATTTCTAGAGTAGTTTTCATCTTAGAGTTTCGCTGGGTGGGTTTGATGAGATAAGACCCGACCGGTTGAATATATAAGAACTATTGTTACAGTGGAGGCATGACTGAAGTCGGCCCAATTTGGGGAATAGTAGAGGCTCAGAGCCCACATCCCCATCCATCAATAACGACTTCAGTTCAACAATTGTAGGGCAGTATATAAAATACATGAAAAGGTTATAATTGCTAGCACCTCTCTTGTCCTTGTTCGCAGTAGCTTAACTAAATTTAATGACCGGTAATTCTAAGCATGCACAGTTTTCAGATCAAATGGAAACCAAGATTTACATGAAGTCAGACCATGCCAATAGGCATCACCTCATTAAAACCTCCCAATGGTTGTCATAATTTCTTTTATAGAGATCAAATAACCAACTCTGAGCAGATTCAGATAACAAAGATGCAGAGGAAATATCTGTTACTCATAAAAACTGAATTGAAGGGTATTCTCTTGATTATTGAAGATAGAACAACAAACAGTCGAGACATTTGTTGCAGATGACAATAATATCAAAAACTGAAAGAGTAAAAGCCAATAAACATCATAGCTAAAGACAAATCACTCTAGTTTCACCTCACTCTTGGGGGCATCCAAGTCCAAGTAAGTGTACGGCTCAGTTGGTTCCTCCCTACAGCATTCACAAACAAGCTCATAAAAATCAAACAAATCAAGCAAATTAACAGACAAGCAGAGACAAATTTCTAGGGTTTGGCCAATAAAAGTCACTTGAACATCAGTCAGAACTAAACAATACTAACCCTGGATTTGATCTCATGCACCTCCAGAAGAGCTTGAAAGGACCAGGAACAGTCTTAAATGGATTTCCCTCAAAACAAGCCTACAATCACCCATCAACAATCTTCCGTTGGATACACAAATATCATAAACTCAATTGATAAACCTAACAAAATAAACAAACACAAATCACCAGAAAAATATCCAAAGGAATCGAAATCGATAACAAAATAGACATACTTGAATCACATCCTCGGCTCTATCATTGCATCTATGAGCCTTCGGCTGTCGATGCTCGCCCTCCGGCATCCCCCATGGACTCTCCCTTCTCGGCACTGGCCTCGTCCCACTCATTCTCTAATTTTCTATTTCTTCAACTGTCCACGAATAATTAACATTTTTTTTCCATAAATATGTACCTATAAAACGACGTCGTTATTCAGTGAATTAACAATACACGACGTCGTATTAATCTCCTCACTTGGTTATAAAAACCAGAGTATGCCCGAATGTCACTCTTTTCTCAAAAAATCTCAGATCTTTCACTTGCTAGATTCAAATCGAAGGTGAGATAGAAGAAAAAGATGGGAGCTTTCTTGAAGCTGATTGATGCGATGCTATTCCTGTTCTTCGCGTTGATTGCGGTTGTGACGCCTTTGATCGACGCTCAGACGCTGCTATCTAAGGACCTGTTTCCAGTGTTCCTCGTGGATCTGAAAGAGACATATGCTCGCGATTACGGCGACTATCTAATGGAGGAGAAACCGCATTTCTTCATCGGTGTGGTGTGGTTGGAGCTGGTTTTGATTTGGCCTCTCTCTTTTGTTAACCTGTTCGGACTCCTTGGCGGAAAGTCCTGGTTCAACACCACTTGCTTGATCTACGGCGTCGCTGTCGTCTCTTCCATGGTAAAACACCCTCAATTCTCCATTATTTTTTTTTTTAAAATTCGGATTCTGTTGTTATTATGGTTGATATTTATTGTTGATTTAAAAATAGGCGGCTGTGTTGGGAGAGCTGGTTGGGTCTGGGAAGGCATCGGAGAAGCTATTGAAGATGTATTATCCGTTTATGGGTCTTGGTTTGTTGGCATTTCTTCGTGGCTTGATTTCGTCTTCATCAAAGGCTAATTTAACTCTTGGAAAGAGACCTGTTTTGGCTAGGAAAAAGAGGGCTTGAATGAATGTTTCATTTTGTAAGCTATGTTCTTCCTTTTTGTGATGTTGTTTTGATTTGGAGTGTAATGATTAGAGAGATTGGTTTGTGTCGGCGCAAATTGATGATTGATGGCTTGTTTTGCTTCTTTAAACTTAAGTCTTTCTCAACTGATAATTGTTAGGAGTTTCCTTTTAGATGATTGCATTTATGTTGTCTCTTAGAACCGTGATCAGGTTTATCATTGCTGGATTTTCCTTTCGTAGATCATTGTTTTGCTTGATGTAAGAAAGAATGACTTTTGGTTTTGATTTATACTGATGCTGCTTGAGAAGGCCATTGACATTGAAATGAGATTAGTTACTAAAAGAATATCTTCTGTCAATTTTCAAGTATGAGATATTTCTGTCCAAGTTTGAAAAGCTTTTCATTTTCTTGATGGTTTTGATAGTTTATTTATGAAATGAGATGTGAAGTTTACTAAGCTTTCATTTTTAGGCATTTTGATTCTGCAGAAGTATCAGTTGGATTGATGATGACATATATTTATCTGCAAATACTTTACTTTCTCTGGAATTGATAACACATTATGCTTTCGTTTTCACTTGGCTCTCCTCATTTGGTTTGGCATTAAGCTAAATAGAGCATTTTTGCCTCTAAACAATCACAATGTCTTTTTTTTTTTTTTTTTTTTTTATATGTTGGCCAATTAATTTTTTTTTTTTTTTTTTTTTTTTTTTTTTTTTTTAAAAGCAAGTTTGCATATGAGTTGTGGTGATTTATGTGTGAGGCCGTGAGAGTTATTTGAAACTCAAGACAAAATTGCTCGTGTGTTAATCCAGTAAAAGAGCTTCGGTAGTAGCTAACCTGGCTGCACAGTGGTGGTGAAGACTGCCACTAAGGTGATCTAGAGATTAGATCAGTATAACACTATATTTATGGTTAATGATCTTTACAATTAAGCAAGATCAAAGTTTTGATGGGATTTTATTTCCTGTGCCAAGATGCAGATGTCGCGGTGATAACTTATGGTACTAAATTAAATTAATTTAACGAGATATATAAATCTGGGTGGGTGAGTTGGTAATAAAAAAAAGTTTATTTAAGTCATGGAATTGTTATTTTTAAAAATTTAAAATTGTTCATAAATGATATGTAGCTATATGATTTTTATTCATATAAAAATATTTATTTATAATTTATTTATTAAAAATAATTTAATTTACCTTTTATTAAAATTAAGATATTAGTAAAAAATTTATAATAATCTAAATGTAGTTTATAAAAGGGAGGTTCAAATATAAGGAAGGAAGCAATCAGCTTTGTAAGTAGACACTCCATAGTCATGAAACATACATTTTCAACATAATAATAGTTAAAATATTTATTCTGAAAATAATTTGTTTCCTGATTTTTCAAAAAATCATAATACCGGACTATAATAAGATATATTTTTAATATTTGTTAGAAGGAATTATTTAAGTTTAAAGGAACTACACTAAAATTTAGTTCAACATATTTGCTACAAAAGTGGTCAACAAATATTTTGGATATATTTTAGATGGTTTATAAGTGGATGTCTACAAGGTGGTTAGGTTGGGCAAAATATTGCTATAATACTTGGTACCAATCAGCATTAAGGTACTACTCCATATAAGGTTATGTATGTGAGAATTTCTCTATCTATACTCAGATTTGAACATTGTTTTTCGCTAGTAAAAACATAGGATAGGATAACATAGGATAGGATGTTAAATGAGCGAGATGCTTATCTAAATATGATAGAGATGCTTATCATAAAGTAACATTTATTGTGAGTTCAATCGATTATGAAAATATAAGTCTACAGGAAGATAAAGGATTTGTTTTTAGAAGTTAAGGATGAAGTATAATTAAAATTAGCTTTTTATCGCGATAATGAATAAAGTTAATGAGAAGATGACTCTAGAGTGTTTTGGAGTCTTTAAAGTGGTGAAGAATTTTAGAAATATAGCTTATCAATTGTAGCTGCTTGAGAATGCTCGCGTTCTTCAAATAAGAGACTCGAACTATTTTGGAGATTTATGTAAAAAAAAGTCAAATAAGTCAGATGGAAGTAAGGAAAGACTGAGTTGAAAGTTCTCATAAAATAGAAGAATATTACAGAAGAAAAATCTGTTCTCATAAAATAGAAGAATATTACAGAAGAAGAATCTGTTTGACTAATGAAGAAGAGATAAAAGAGATGAGGAAATTGTATTAAACTTGATTTGTGTTCTTCACTCGTATAAAAGTGAAATTACAAGCACCTACTAGGTGATAATATGTAACCGATACACAAATATAATAACACAATTAGTGGTATGAATACACACGCAAATATAGTTAATGATATAAAACCTCCTAAAATATGGATGATTTAGGATAAATGAAAATTAATTCTTTCAACATAATCTAGTTTAGAGAAATTTGGAGATATCGAACTATAATTTTCTAATTTCTAATTTCACCTTGAGTTTGTACAATTAATTTACCGATTAAATATTAATTGAATTCAATTCAGAAATCTCAATACTACCGTTTAACTGTATTATTTCCACAATCAAACAACATTCCAAAACAAAATTTAAATACAATTGCAACAAATAACCAAACACAAACAGAAAAACAAATTAAAACCAATCAATTAACAAAAGCACAATGCTTCCTAATCTCACCATTATTCCCAGTAAGAACACCAATCATCCCCATCTTAACCATAGACTCACCAAAATCTCTTCCAAAACTCAACCCCTTGGTGGCCACTTGACCAAGCACATAATCTCTAGTCTCTTTATCATTCAACAGAGCACCATCAGACTCAAACAACCCTCTTCTTTTAGACACAAGAGTATAGTAATCTTCATCAAACGATCTGACACTTCCAGGATCCATTTCCACAATTGTTTTGGTGTCTCCAGGTTTGCATTTTCTCTTCAATTCAGCAACGTATTTGGAATCTAGAGATGGGTCGGAGTCAGCTTTGCCTGTGAAATTGTATAGACGGTTTTCGAAGGATGAGCAGTGAGAGACTCCTATAGTGTGTCCACCTGATAAGACGACAAGGTCCTTTACGTTTAAACCCTTTGATGCGAAGTTTTGCTCGAGGGAAGTGATGTTGGAGAATGGTGCGGGTAAGTTCCCGTTGGTGGTCTCGGCTGCTAGTGAAACTCTTCCGTCTCTTCTTCCTGTTGGAAGCCCATATGTCTGCCCACCACAATTTTTTTTTTGTTAAATTTCAATTCATAATTGAGAATTATGAGAGTTATAATTATGATGGGATGGGGTGGTTCCGGGACAAATTACACCCACTACCCTACATACAAAGGTATACATACAAAGGTATTAAGAAAATATTTTAAAATTTTAAAAGAAATTTAAGGTAAAATTTGTAAAAGAAAAATGGAAAATAGTCTGTTTAATTTAAATAATTTTATTTTATTTGAATAAAATTGAAATCCAAATTAACTAAAATCAGTTATTCGGAGTTAAAAAAATTAATTTCTATAAATTTATCTATTTTGATTTAAATATTTTTTTTATTTAGTTTTAAATATAAATTAATTAATATTTTTTTCTTTTTAAGAGAAAAATTATTTTAAAAATATTTTTTAAAAATTTCAATTTAAAAAATAAATGAAATTTTTATCTTTCTCACAAATTTTATAATATCAACTACGAAATTTTTTTTTTATCATGTTTAATAAAAGAAAAAAATTTAATACACATAATGAATCTTATAATAAAAAAAATTAAAATAATTATTTTATAAAATTAAATTTTTAAAAAAATATTTTTAAAAAACAAAATTGTATTCACATTATTTTAATTCAAGTTTTAAAATAATTAAAAATAAAACTTTTCTTATTTTTAATTTAGATTTTCACATGTGAATGGTCGTATTTTTTCATCACCATTACGATATTTTATAACTGGACTCTATGCTTTTTCGTATAATTATTTTGGAAACTAAAATTTTTTAAACACAAATTTAAAAAGTGAATAGAAATACGGATGTAATTTACACTTTTTAAAAATGTGATACAGTGAAACTATTACCTGCTTCACAGAATCTCTAGCCACCAAAGCAAGAATATCAGCACAAGAGACCACACCAGGACACTTCTTCTCTACTTCCACTTTGACTGCATCAATCACATGGTACCCTCTCAAGCTTAAATTAGGCACTCCATCTTTCTCCGCTTTATTATTCTTCGTCGAGTTCAATAGCACCGAACCATCACAACCCTATACACAAACCACCCATATAAACTCAATCTATTAATCAAATTCTTGTAAATGTACACATCAAATATATTGATATATAAACATAAACATACCCTGATGAAGCAATCATGAAAATGCATTCTAAGAAGAGGAGCAGCGAGACTTGGTGCTCTAGAAATGAATCGGTAAGTGACCTTGGAAACTATGTCTTCAACGCCTGGACATACCTTATTGTAAAACCCTAGTTTTAGGGTACTGGCATTTGTGATTACAAGAGTTTGGATTGATAATAAAATGATGATGAGTGAAAATGGGTTTTGGATTGCCATTAGATTGATTGATGTTGTGTGTTGAGAAGAAATGTTGTGGTGTTTATATTGTAGGTTCTGGTGGCTCTTTATTGTATTTTTAATGATGTAGTTGATTTGATATATGATTTTTTTTGAGACAGGTCAGGTGGTTAATAACAAAGCCAAGCTAAGCTGATTTTGTATTGTTTTCTACTAGTTGATTTCTTTAAAATATTGGAGTGTGTGACTCGGTTCATGTAGCCAACTTTGAACAGTAGATATTATTTGGGAGTTATATATATAAAATAAATTTTGTCTTGATATAATTACAAGCTGGAAATAATTTATATCGGTAGTTACATTATTATATATCCTCCATTTCGCATCAATATTATTAAATTGTTTTTACACTATTTTAAAATAATTTTCATAAAATTTTTATTGAAATTTAAATATTATAATTTTTTAATATGTTTTTATAATTATTAATTCTTTTTAAAATAATATTAAAATATATTAAATATCTGAGTTCCATATATAAATTATTTATCATATAGCTAAATATAGAAACAAGTGTCAAGTAAAAAATATTAAAAAATAAACGATTGATGATGTTAATTAATTCTGCTTTAAAAAGTACCTATAGATTCAGAAATATTAATGTTTTTTTTCTCTGGTTTATTAAGTACTATCCCCTCCATGAAAACCCAATGGCCAAAATTGAATTATATCTCGACCTCTTTTACACATTTTATTCTATCTATAGTAAAATAATTATCATATGATATATTACTCAAGTTAAAAGATGGTACCTTAACATACCAACTTGCATTAACATGTGTGAAGGAAAGTAATGGAGGCTCTGAAAGTGAATGTATCACACACGTCTCTATTTCTTCAATTCAATTTAATACAAGTGTTTGTTAAAAACAATAAAATGACAAAAATCATGATTTGACATGCTAACAACATGCATGTCATGTCTAAAAAAGAAAAGGATCTTTTAATTAACTGGAGGCTTCCAGTACTATTATTCCTTTAATAATGACATCAACTTGTTATTCTTTGACTTTACAATCAATCTCAGCAATCTCTGTGTTATGGTTGTGGATAAGTTTGGAGTAAAGTTTTAATTTTCTCTGTCCACACCTTATGATTATTGGATGGTTTTGGTTTTTGAGACATAATTAACCATCAACTAGAACTACTTGAGCTGTTTCAACGTGTTAAAAGTATAGTTTTCTACATGGATGCAATTTTATTTTAGTTAATGAAAATTGGGTCAGAATTGTTCTTCTGCACCTCCTGCTAATTATATCCATGCTCTCCTCACTCTCTATTTTTTTTTTTTTTTTTAAATGTGAGTATATTATGTCGCAAATTTTAATTATACGATATTTGTCCGAGTCATATTTTAATAAAAATAATAATAATAAAGATTGAGCTCACTTATTCGACATGTATGTATTTATATATATTCGATGTTTTTAATTATTAATTATTTATTTATTTTATTTTATATTTTTATTTTAAACGACCTCAATTTATTAGCAATTTAACATAATGAATTTATAACCTCGATTTTATGCTTGAAGATAAATATAAATATAAATATAAATATAAATATATATAAATATATATATATATATGGAATTCATAAACTTCAATTATATATTTATCTGTATTTTCTAATGTAACAATTTATTATATATTATTTTAATATTGTTTTAGTAGTCGCGTCGAAATCATATTATGTCCAATTTTTTAATAAATTATTGTGTCTCGTGCCTACGTAATTTCAATGTCCGTACAAATAATAATAATAATAATCTAGATAAAATATAAATTGTAAAAAAAAAAAGGGCGGAATAAATGACAATTTTTTTCTCTTAACCAGATCTTTCTCGGGCTCGATAGGCTTTGCTTATCTTTGTTGTTTCCATGAGGAGGAGATTATGGAAAGGAGGGCTTGTCGTAAAAGGGAGGAGACGATATACTAGTGAATCAAGCTTATCTTATTTGGGCAATAACGATGCTATGATTGGGATTGTGGAAGCTAATCAAGTCCGGATGGAATATGGTTTGGAATCTAGGTTGGCATGTGTTATTGACGAATCAAACTCTGATGTTTCCATGATTCTAAGATTGGGCATGAGAAAATTGTCAAGATAAAAATATGAACTAAGAAGTCTCAGAGTAGGAGAATCGAAGATCATGGATTGATATTTTTTCAATAACAGTGCGGGGACATAGTTGAGCAATCTTCAATTTATTTTGCCAGGAATCAAAGATGATCAAAAGAAAGTTTTAATAAACCAGGGGAGGTTAAAGTAAAGGCTGATCTATGGTGTTTTGCATTGATTGGAAGTATGGTCGGAGGCACCATTCAGTCCAGAACGATTGAGGGTTTTCCTATGAATGGATGGAAGAGGTTTGGTCTCTTTCATGTCCATATAATTAAGGGTAATGTTTTTGGTTTCTTATTCTCCGATCAATCCGGTAGAGATGAGGTTTTATCTGATGGTCCTTATAACTTTGATAGAAAATTTATTGTGCTTAGAGAATGGAGTGAAAGGATGACCTATTCTAAGCAGTTTCTATCTAGAGTTCCTTCAAGATTGGCTTAAGTTAAGTGACCTTTTTTTTTTGTCAACTTGTCCACTTAGTCCAATGACGAGTTGAATACTAAACTTGGTATCGTATTATGATATGAGTTCGGTGTTGTCTAATGATTTTGTTGTAAACCTTGTTAAACATTTATCAAGTAAAGTTTTATCCGAAAGTATTTATATTGCCTCTTGATTTATAAATACATTTGTGTATGAGATATATGTATTTGTTGATGCAGCGTCACGATCCTGCATCAAGAGTTATTCAAGGGTTGAAGTTGGACGTTACAAGATTTGATCAAAATGAAACATTGCATGGAGTTAGGTATATAGAATATGGCTTGCATAAAGTTAGGGTTGATGTAAGTTAGAGATTTTTATTTTATTTTTATTTTAAATTGGTGGAGACAATTGTTGAATTTTATGAGATTTTTTTTGGAGGGTTCCTTTTTTTAAATGTAATAATTTAATTTAAATATTTAAAAAGAAATACATATATGACGTGACACCCTATTAAAAAGAAATTATTATATCTTGGATCCCTTGCACTTTAGACTTTTCATTAAAAAAGTCATATTATTACATCAAAATTAAAAATTTTACAAAGTTATTTTTTTTCAAAAGTTTGTTGCAAAAATATACCAAAATTACTATAACACCCTTACTTCTCGGGCAAATCAGATCGGAAAGTAAAACTAAAGTGGGACAACTAAATATAACTACTTCTAGGTATTTTTCTTTTTGCATACAATTAAATTTTGTATGCTTCATGGTGTGATGTTTCTTGGTCCACTATGAAACTCATATATATATATATATATATATATATATATATATAAATACAATTTAGTTTTACAATTTGTTTTGAGAAAAAAATTTAAAATGCAAAAAGTTTAGAGTTGATCTAAATCTAAAAAAAAAAGTTTATTAAATTTAATTTGACATTTTCACTTAGATTTTTAATTAATTTTTATGAATATGATTGCCATTATAATTTTTAGTGCATACAAAAACTTTTATATATAATTTATTTTGATATAAAATTTAATGATGATTTTAAAAATATAATTTTTTAAATAAAAAATTCAAAAATATAAATAAAAAATAAATTTACAAATATATTAACCAGATAGTTTAGAGATACAATTTAAATATTAATTATATAAAATGACACCTTATTCTTGTATTTAAAAAAGAATATTTAAAAAATGACATAATAGAAAAATTAAAATTGAAATTTTATATCTCAATTTATATGTGAAAAAGATATGGTAGAAAAAGAGAGTGACAATTTGTAATATTAAAGAAAAAATGGATATAAAATTTTATCAAATTTGAAAATGGTTAATGAACTTTTATTTAATTATTTGATCTTGTATTATTTATTTAATTCAAAAGTATCATTAATAAAATTTTATATGTGAAAGTCGAAGATAATAATTGAATAATAACTGATTAATTAGTGTGTGAAAAATTCTTTAAAATTATTATAAATATTAAAACTCTTTCTAAAACATTTTACTCATTTTCCAATTTTAGTACTTTTAAATTTAGAATTTTAATATTTTTTTTAATTAAATTTTGAATACATTTTTAAGCCGTTGGAATGAAGCGAAGAATAAAAATATTTTTGAATTCGAAACCTTATTACCTCAATTATTAAAACGGGCTTAATGTGTAAATTCATTTACAACCGGAAGCCAGTAGATAAAAAGAAAATTTTCGAACTTACGAGTAAAATTAGAAATCTAACGTTCTTATTCCCTAATCCTTAAACCGCCAAATCGATCCCAAAACCACCGCGAACGGGGCTTCCTTCCATTGGTCGGACGTCAATATTCAGCCGCCGATGATGTCTACAAACAGTCAGCTCGCTCTGCTTGCCGTAACTCCCTTTCGGCCTTCGTCTTGATCCGCCGCCACTTCTTTTATTTCTGTCTTATCCGTCAATTTTCAAACCCGATTATGATGTCACCAGGTTCATTTCGGGTAAGAGTTTTGAATTGATAAGTAATTCGCGTCTGTATTATCAATTGATATATTCTAGAATTATTTTGACATGTCAGTGATGTCCTTAATTTTAGGGTTACGAAGAATTGGTTATCTATTAGAGTCAGAAGAGAAGGCTCCACAGGTTAGTATGTAAATTTATTTAACTTTTAGGTGCTATAGCTTTTTGTTATCGCTTGACTGTGTGTCTGCTGTATTATTTGTTGGGTGGGATGTAGTATTGTACCCTGTCTTTTGTGGCTTTATGAAAAAAAATGGAATGTCTGTGTGGGTGGAAATCTGTTTCTAATGGAACATTGTTTGTTGACATAAGTAGTCATTGTTAGATGCGATCCTTTCCGTGATCATTTTTAGCTCTTCAAAATGGAGATGCTGTGTTAAAGCTTGAAGTCCCAATCTGATTGATATTTCTCACATGTTATTTGGTGTTCAGCTTCATTTTTCTTATTGGTTTGGAAGTCACAATTTGGATGGTTTTACCTTTTTCTGTCTATAAAAGTTTATTCTATTTGTTGTCAATTACAATTTTTTATTATTTTTCATCTTGCTTAGCTTGTTTTGTTCCATGTATAATAATAGGAATCAATTAATAGGTGTGATTAATGGGGTTTTTATGATTGTTAGTATGAAATCATCAGGTGACATATCACAGGGAAGAGTTAGTTATATTCATGCCCATAACGGTTGCTTAAATAGTGCGGTACATTATTATTATTATTTTTAAATGAAAAATGGTGTTTGATAAAACAATATGGGTTTGTGGTGATGCATTACTTATGGAAGTATATCCTCTAGTTCTTTGAAATGTTCTACTTCCTTTGTAGAGCTCAAGGAATCTCAGGTAAAAATAATTAACTTGTTAGTTTTCTGATTGAAGTTACATTCTCTAAATTTGAATGTTCATCAAATGCATTAATTTCACTGCCTGGTTTAACTTTTAAATTCAAATCCCAAATGTTTCACATTTGTTTGCTATTGGTCCTGGGCTTTAACTCAACTGTTACTATTTTTCAGGCTCTCTGCACCATGCAATAATGACTTTGAGCTGCCAATGTTCCCAAATTCTAATCAGATTTCAAGTTTGTATCCTACAAATAATGAAATGCCTACTGCAAATTCTGGTAATTGAAATGGAAGCATATAGTAAGATATTGCCAATGAGCCTTCTACTTTATTATACTGATTATTAGTGTATTATTTGTATACTGACTTCGGATATTAGTCATATTGCAGATCCATTTGGCAATCTATTTCCACAACTGGAATTTCCTTTAACTCCAATACAATAAGTAACCAGTTCTTTACTCCATCATTGGCTACACCTATTACAATCCATTGTCATTTGGAACCAATCTACTGTCCTGCGTAGTAACCCAGTTACTGTAAGTTCTCAACATTCAGTTGGTATTCTATGAATGGTAGTTTTCAACTTTCATTGAAGTTTACCGTTTTCTTGATTCATAGCATTGGAATGGATGAATTAAATGAATGCCTGTCACCTGCTATCAGAAGTATCAAACTGCCATCTATAGGCGGATTTTTTCTTCTTGTAATAATAGTTATTTGGTCCTATATATTTTTTTTACAGGAAAACCTTGTATTTGGTTTAAAGAAAAATGCCTTGCTAGGGAAGAAAATGACTCAATAATTTGGAGGTCAAATCCAAAATTACTCTTCAACTTTACTCATCATTATCATTATGTGATTAGTAAGATTCAAGTGTAATTTTGGATTTTATTACACTCCAATTCCCAAATTATGCTTTTATGTCTACCATCACATAGCCCTACAATATGCAATTTAATTCTTAAATTATATTTCTTTTGAAATCATTAGGTTTTCAAACCATCTGTTGATTTGTCGCTCTGTTCTCATAAATCAGATCCCAGAAGAAACACCTCCTCCTCCTTTTCCGTCTGCAAGTGAGTATAGCCAGCAAACAAAATCACACATGACTGATGTTGCATCCGAGATAGTAGATAAGATCTTACACAATGTCTTATCCTGTAGTAGTATAGCGGCTTGTTTCATAACAGAGAGGCCACCTTAGAAAATGTCACTAGGATATACAAATTTGCAGATTGACAAAAGGGTTGTTCTTACTTGCGAACTTTGGTTTGCTGTTTTGAAAGATCAAGTTCATCTTGAAACTATGTATTTGAGATGGATGTTCTCTGTCATAATGACATGTCAGTTTATAAAAGGTGGTGTATTTTGTAGGATATGGAAGACAGAGTTGAAGTACTAGAAAAGAAGACTCTTCTAGAAGGAACAAGTTTGTTTCTCCATGAATATTGGTAGTGTATTATATATGCACTGTTTACTTACAATTACTAACTCTTTGAGTCTTTTTCTTCCTTGAACACAGAAGCATTTGATAAAATGCGAGCAGACCTTATCCCAACAACCAACCACGGAACCGAAATTTTGACCTCACTGGATGCAAAAGCAGTTGTAGGTTTTTCTAGTTCTCATTTTGCCAGTTTGATATATTGTTTATTTTTAACTGCCTGATTGAGTTGATTTAATGTTTCTTGTCATGCAGCTGTTGGAGTTAATAGATCCTTATTGGCACTCTTTGATGAAAATACAGTTGATGCACAAAAAGAGTAAGCGCCCTTTGGTGGTTTTTAATTGATTGAAAATTGCTATTATTTTGTAACAGAGTTATTTGAATTTACATGTTATTTAGGCTGCTAGATTGACAAATAATGGACATCTTTATATTCCATGATTCTCTAAGCTGAATGCAAATTCTCTTAGCATATGATTTGTTGATCAATTGAATGCAAATTCAGATTTTATTCTTTTATAATAGTTGATTGGTTTGATTGAGCAGGTTTAAAGACATGTTTTTCATAAAATTGTTATTTTAAAATTTTAATATAGTACTAATCTTGTCATAAATCCAGTCACAAAATTGCTGTGCAATTCCATGATATTTTGTCACAATTTGTAGCACTATTACTGTCATATACATCTTATATCTATCACAAATTATACTTAAAATTTCTTCGAAAAATTTTGTATATCTAACAATTACGTCACAGGTTGCGTGGTAATGAATTGTTTATGTAAAAGTTGTGAAGGTACAGGAATATTTAAAAATTGAAATCAATGAAATTTGAAAGTGTTTTAAGCTTGAGATGATCTTAGAGGTGGAGTTGTTTTGATATGTATTAAAAGCATAAACAATTAGTCCTAGTGTTGTGATTTTTGAGTTAATTTGATTAGAGTCGATGGCTTACCGGTTATTTTTGTTGTGATGTCTAGGAAAAAAGAAATGAAACTTGAAGAGAAGGAGAAGCAGATCTTGCATTGCAGGAGGAAGCGTCTACTCACTCACTGCTGAACAGATCAAAACAAAGCTTCCAATAGGGAGAAAGAGAAGGTAAAATATTGTCTCTCTTTGTTTTGGACTGCAATTGTCTGCGTTTTTGCTCATAATTGGATGTATGCAAGAAAACAAGGAACAGGACATCCTGTAAACCCTGCCAGTAGGACATGTTTGATTTAACTTCATAGTAGTCACTTGTTTTCTTTGTGCTATTTCACTTAGGTGTTTAAACCCCTTCAACTTATTCTGCAAATCTTTCTCAGTCCAAGTTGCCATGTCTGACATCTCTTCAGTTTCAGTAGGGTGGGGAGGTAAAACAAATTAGTGTCTTTTGTTACATTAGGATTTTCCTTCACTATAGATTGGTAATTAGTAATATGGATTATATGTATATATATATATATATATATATATATATATATATATATATATATATAGATATAGATATAGATATATAAGAAGTATGTACTAAGAAAAAAAAAATTGCATTAACCAAGTCTGGATCAATTATTCCAAGGAAAAGGGGTATGTTTTCTACATTAAATTAATTTTACATCAGATGGAAAGTCAATAGATAAACTGGTGAAATACTAATACCTCCAAAATCAGAGCTAGTATTGCTGTTAGGAGTACATATTCACACTTTCTGCCTGCAAAATTCTTATGTCTGGGTTTTGGAGTTCCCCTGATATCAGTGGAACCTGTGAAGCATAGATAGAATGAATTTGTGTAAATACGCACAACAATAATCATTTTCTATTTGCTATTATGTGCTACAAATTCATAGCAGCTAGATTTAATAGAGTAGGTAAACTTACAATTAGACTTCCCCCATCCAACCTTTTGGCCATCGATGTCGTATACCACCACTTTATCCATAAAAATAATTTCTGCTAGGTTAGGTGAAATAAAGTAATATAAGAATAGGTCATATGAGAGATGATAGTATAAACTTTAAAACTTTTTTCCTTCGGGTTAATTTGTACTTACCTCCCAAAATTGTAGCATAATTAAATACAAAGATACGAAGACAATGAAGGTCATCCATCTAGAAATAATCTTATTAAATCAACACAATCATAATAATAATAATAATAATAATAATTTATAGGATTCAAAATTTAAAAACTATGAACTCACTGTTGAGAGGTAGTCACTAGAGTCTAAACTCAAGCTAGCTCCTCCACTGAAATAAAAATTAATGCCTGGAAAGGTGTTGAAGATGCTGAATAAATAATAATGTTAGAATCACTTGTAACAAATAAAATGGATCATAACAGTAAATATTAGAAAGTTTAAAAAAGAAAAGGTTATTAACCTAAAATTTGATGCGAAACATATATTTTCATATTTATCCTTACGATTGACAGAGTGTGGAAGACTATCCGTCAACTACAAAAGAAAAATGATAAAGCAATCCTACTATATTATAGATCAAACATATGAATATTTTTGAGAATTTGAAATAGACATCTACCGTAGAAACAAATGATTCAAATACAGTTCTATAGAGATATAGAAATGTTGTTCCGCTGTCAATGATTGTTCCCTCTCCCAGCATGAAACTGGACGGAGCAAGTGGCAAAATACTCCCGTCGAGTGAAACACCGGTGAGATTAACATTATATTGAGACCTGAAATTATCTATCATTAAGTAAATCACCAAAGTAATACTAATATTATTTAAATAAAACTAATCACTTACTTGGAAGGAATGAGGGGAGTGTAGGTGAGATTCACCGGAGGAGCTTCCCCGATGAACAATAAACCTGCTAGGATGTTTTTACGTGCTAAGCAGTGTGAAAAAATTCTTCTACTAATGTTTTGTGCCCCTAATTGTGAGACGAGGGACACACTTCCTTTTCCCAAACCTAAAACTCCGTCTGAAACAGTTTGCTGTTTAAAAAACTCCGATATTGAATTGCTACATCTGTACATCAACCAAACCCACATTTTTAAATTGTAAAATAAAATATTATTCACTAAAAAATTTAATTTTACCCGAACATAATTTTGGTCGATAGATTTGTTGTTTGGGTGTAGAGGGTGAGATAATCGGACACTAAGAAACCATTAGCATAGTTGGAGTCCTCATAAGTGATTGAATAACCACAGCGGGACTTCACATCACAATATAACTGTGATGACTGATTGGCCATACCACATCTTCGGTCCGAACACGATACCACTGAAGCTGATGTGGATTTGTTAGGATTGAAAATATATCCAGAAACCTGTAATGAACAATAATATCCAATCATTATATTACACTATTTGTAATGAAATTATAATTGTTATCTCAACAGTTGAATAGATTATCTGCTTACATTAATCTGTTTGGCTGAGAGTGGACAAGTTAGCCAAATTTGATCGCTGCCCGTGTCAACTGCCATCCGAAAATCCTGGGGTGGCGAACCAATCTGTATCGTAGTAATGTATACCCTGTAGTAGTAATCTGATATTAGTGAATGAGTACCAGGAAAATTGAAAGGAGGTTTATTTTAATGTTGACATACTAACCCGAACATAAAGGCATCACTAGATAATGCCATTGGAAATTCTAGGATCCGTTCCAAATGTAGTACTGTAGTATTATTCAATACTACTAGCATGAAGAAAGAAAGTACTACAATGGGTAGCTTGAAATTTTCCATCTGCAACTATAAGTGATGCAAAGCAATGTATTATATTACTTAATTCTGACCTGGTTATGTCAATGGCAATAGTATGTAATGTATGTGTGAATTTCATGGATAAATTATTCGAATTATCAATTACTAAGAAATACAGGTGTCAGAGATAAGTTTCTGTTCTCTACTAAACTTCCATGAAAACAATGGGACATAATCAAGGTAACATAAAATTCTGTGTTCTTAACAGGGGTGTGTATAGAAGCTATTTCAAATAGTTGTTTAACAGAGTTATATTTGTATAACTGTACAGTAATCTTACTAATACATCACTAGGGAATGGAGACATGCCATATTCCATCATATTATATTTGTGTTGTTTCTATTTCAATAATTGGCCTTTAAATTGTTATTTAAACATCATTTGGAATGAAATCTTAATAGTCTGTGTGTATAAACATGAAATAAAATGAATTTTTTTAATTCTATTGTATTAGGAAGAGGAACTGACCTGTGAGGAAGAAGAGGCTGTTGAGTTTTTCCTTCTCTTAGTTGTCTGCTAAATGAATCAAATGCAAATAAATAGAGATATGTAGCTTAATGATTTTAGGTTTATTCTATATCTTTTGGTTCCTGATTTGTTTTGCTAAATGAGAAAAAAGAGAAAAAGAAAAAAAAAATGCAGAGTGGTGATCATGGGAGGTGAAGAGCATCAGAACCTTAACTGCTTTTAGTTATTTTTCTATACAGAACTTACCATTTTAGCTATTTTTCTAACTCTTTCAGTACAAAACTTACAGACTAAGTATTGAACTTGAAGACAAAGTTGAACCATCATTAAAATAGTAAGGCCGGAATTGGTTAGAGTATATACCATAAAATAAATTAAAATTTTGCATAATTAATTTATTTACACATTATGATTAGTATTTGTTTTTATGAAAATAAAACATAAAAAATTTAAAATGTTAGATACTGATTTCTTAATTTTAATTTTTATACTGTATAAACCCACTAATTTTCAGCAAGTATTGCAAGTTTTTTTTTAAAATTCTCCTTTATTTTATTAATTATTATTTTAAATTTAATAATACATAAATTAGCTGTGAATTGTTGAATAAAAGAATCCATATAATGGGGTACAGTGATATAATGGGGTACAGTGATTGACATCACTATGTCATTATTTATTGATATTGCTGTGTTATTATTGATGTAATAAATTAAATTTATTCTCTTAATTCCAAATTGAAGTTGGGCAAAAACTTACGGGTTATGAATTTCTTTGATGACTTCCATGTTTATGTCATATTAATTGATAATAGGGATTAGGTTAATAGAAATTTACTTAGTATTAGTATTATGTTTACTTAGTATTAGTATTATGTTGATTTTGTTTGAGAACTCTTATTTCTCAGTGAGATATACATATAATATGCTTAGCTATCAAAAAGTTGCAACGACAAAAGTAGGGTCGAAGTACTTTACCATAGAATATCAAAGTTCTTGCAATGTTCCTAGCTTGATTTACTAGTTAGTGTTAACTTGCCCAATATTTGTATAGCATAGCATTAGTCTATATAGTTGAATGGGATGAAATGAAAAAAATATAGATGTTTTTGCGGTTCAAGCACAAAATTTTGTAATTCCCATCGCTCATTTATTTATGCTAAATAGTAATACTAGTATGTAATTTAGTAGAAAAATCATCATTTAAAAATATTTTGAAGGACAAACAAAGCAAAACAACATTAAAATTTTAAAAATAAGGTGTTAGTGAAAAATTTTACTGAGTCATTTGATTTCTTTTCGGAAACCGTGTTCTGTGCAGGCTGGGTTTGTATTTGGTTAGGAACTTCACTTTTCTTTTCTGCTGCAGCTACTTTGGATGGAGTATTTTCAATTTCTTGCGGTGTTGTTGTATGTGATTTGGATGGGTAGGAATAACTCGGTTTGGAATTTAATACAGGTGACGCCTTATTCTGTTATTGTCTTGTGTCTGGGCAAAAGCTTGTTGAGGTGCTGGTTTGAAGCGCAGGCGATGAGGCGGTTGTTTGGTTCTGCTGCTGTTTGTGTAGGCTTGGTTGAGGTGAAGTGGGTTGTTCCGCAGGCGGGAAGGCTAAAATGTAATATGGATACAACTATTCATTTGTGAGAGGATGGCTGCAATTTATTATTTTCTTGCAGATTATCTCTGGCCTCATGTAGTAGATGCTGCTGCTGTAAGTATTGCCGTGGCTACGTAAATCAAATATGGAAAATGTAATTGTGGATACAGATTGCTTGAGGTCAATACAAACTCTGCAAAGTGGTTCTACTTCTACCAAGCTACCTAAATCTCTGTAGCTTGGGTTTGGTCCGCTCACATGCAAGCTCATCATTATACTAGTTTTCAATATTGGGACGTGATTCCCAATTGTATTGTAACTTTGTTATTAATAATTTGAGTTAATAAAATTGTATTTTTTTTTTTTACTCAAAATGAAATATCTCATTGCTAATGTAACATCACTTATTTACATGAAAAGCTACACATTCAAATAGAAGAGATTGTATAAAATAAGAAAATACTTAATAAAATCAAGAATCTTGCCAATTGTTGAGACTGCAAAATAAACAAATCATACAAAGTCATGGATAAAAATTGTAGAGAATATATTGAGTATTAGGATAGAAGGAAGAAGTAACTGTATTTATTTTTATTTATATAAATTCATTATTTTACAATAATTAAATGTAGTATTTTTTAAATAAGGGCCCGGTACCTGCATATGATTGTTCACTATTTACACCTGGACATCAAACACCCCTGAAGCGCAACGCTGCGTTTTCGAACACTCGACACCTGTTGGGCATGGCCGATTGAAACAAACAAATCCTGCTCCAGGCTGGGCTTCTGTTCATACAATAATATTTTAAAATATATTTTCATATATCATCAACATTTGGTATTTAAATAATAAATATTTTTGTAATAAAAACAACATATAAAATAAATTTACCAGTAATAAAAAATATGATCACAATTAAGCAAATTAGTTGGCATGAAACTTTCTCCATCACAAGCTCTAGTTGTGTAAAGTGTTTTACTGATATGATTTTGCTATTTTAGTTGAATGGTAATTCTGACTAGGTTCCATCTTAAAGAAATTCTATAGCAATTAATATATAGGGATAGATCTGAAGAAATATTATCACAATTAATATATATCTATAAATTAAAGATTTAAAGTCTGGTTCCATAGGACGATATTAAATTTAATTGGATTTGGATATAATTATTTAATAAAATTAAAGTTCATAAATAAAAATAAATCCGAGTATTTCATATTGAGATTTCTAAATAGTTATTATTTTTATCACAAAGAATAATAAATAATATGATTATAATTAGTAAAAATCGTATTTTTAATTGTTGGAAATTTTAATAAAATTATACTATCAAAATTCAAATAATTTTAATTATTCTGTTTTATTTATATTTTTCCCTTGATAACAAATGTAATATTTATATTTTATTGACTTTCAAATCATTTCAAAATTAAAAAAAAAAAAAAAAATCTTAAAATTAATTAGCAATTGCATGAAAATTTAATTGACTTATATTTATTTTAAAAAAAAAATCTTTTGAATGTGTTTGAATTAATTATAACACATCTTGGTGTAAATGTGAATTAAAAATAGTGACAAAATTTTAAATAAATTAACAAATCTACAAATCTTTGGGAAGGAATTATACCGGTCTATTGAATATAAATACTTTGTGACATATTTATGACTAAAATATTGTGATCATAAAAATATCCATTATAAATTTGTCTCATTTTATTAATTTGATAGACATCAGTCCTCGCTAGTTTGTTATGGATTTACAACGGTAAAATTTACAATGGAAATATCTTAAACAAAGTTGGTATAATTTTTCTTTTAAAATAAACAATTATTTTTACATCTTAGTTGGTTAAAGATTCCTCATAAATTGTGACAAAAATAATCACACACAAATAATCCGTTATTAAATTTTTTTTTTATAGTATTTACTGTTTTATTTATAATGCATTAACCGGATGAGTAGTGCTATTAGATTTACGAATTAAAATGCATATTTTAATTTAAAAATTGATGATCATATGGTATTGAAATAATCTGAAAATTTTATCTAGACTTTTGGACAAGTTGAGATTTTGATCCACGGTCATGAATTTGAAATATTGTTTGAGAGCAATTGAGATTAATTATTTCTCATTCTTCTTATTATTTTTTAAAGTAATAATTATTAATTGACAATTGAAAAGGTTATATTTTACAAATAAAAATTTCATTTTCAATATTTACCCACTTTTTAAATTTCCAATAAGCAATTAATATTATGTTTATAGTATATTAATATATATATATATATATGAAATCGATATATTCATAAAATAATATATACAAATTTTTTTTATTAAAGTGAGGGATAAGAATAAATTAATATATTTAACTAATTTTGTTGAGTTGCATACAAATGATAAAATGGTAAATATCATACATTTATAATATACTCATGATTTGTAAAAATTAAAACAAATCGAACATAATTAAAATAAAAATATTTAAGATTTAAAAATAACATCTAAGTATATAATATATAAATAAAACAAACCGCTTCTTAATCTTTAATCTTAATAAATATAATGAAAAGTATTAATCATATATCTAATATAAATATATTATTACTTTTAAACTTAATGAGTAAATCATATTAATATTAGAAATATAAAATTTATGTTATTTTAAAATAATTTTTTGTCATATTAAAAAAATAGTAATTAAATTATGTAAATATTGTTTTAAAATGCAATTCAATAATAAGAAACGATTATTGAATTTTCCCCCCTATTTTTATCTCAATTTTTAAAATTATTTTACTATTTAAAATTTTAATTTTACTATTTAATTTGTTTAAATAATAATAAATTAAAATGATTATTCTTTTATGTATCAAATACTAAAAAAATAGTGAAATTAATAATTAACTCCATCAAATTCATGTTATAATAAAATTAATATTTTATTTATAGAATAAATTATATATTTTTCATAGTAAAGCTCATTAAAATAAATATCTCACAAAATATTAATAAAATATTTATAGAATTATTATATTTATATATTAAAATACATGAAATGATACATTTTTTCCACAAACGGAATACATAAATTTATATTTGTTTAGTATCTTCCTACATTTTTTTAATTAGAAGTTTGTATTTTCATAAATAAATAAATTAAATTGGACTTTATCGACCTAAATAATTTTTAATTAAAATTAAACACAATAATTATATTTAATGTCTATATATTAAATTTAATTTCATGATTATGAAATTTCAAATAAAATAAAAATAAATATTAATGAGTTATTAAATATTGAAAGAATTTTTTTAATGTTATTTTTAAATAGTTGTAATAATTTCTTAATAATATTGAATAAATAAAATTAATAAAAAAAATGTAAAATTTTTAAAAAGAAATAAACCTTAACAAATTTAATCAAACAATTGTTAATTTTCTTAAAGCTTTTTTTTTTAAATAATAATAATAATTTTTTTTAAACAATTAATCTATTAACTAGTTTATAAAATTTATATTTTATAAAAATAACAATTATTATTATCATTATTTAAAAAATAGTTAAAAATATTTATATCTTACGCAAGTATTTTCACCGGTCGAGCTATATAAAAAATTCTGTAATGTTAACCATATTTTTACTAAATCGATACAAATTTACAAAGTGGAAAGTCATCACCATTCACCTTAAAACTGATCTACTAGACATGATCTATTTGAATAATGTGAAATCTTCGATAAGAATACTGTCATGCTAAATAAAGCAGATGGAAATGGTTGTTTTATGTTGTAATCCGAATCTTTTCAACTTACTTGAAAATAGTTATGTTATAAGATAAAATAATTTTGATTTATCATTATCCATTTGTAAGTTGAGGTATTAAAAAAAGTTATAATATCACGCCACCTAATGTAAACATTGTTTTTTAAAATAATAAAATTTCTATTCCAATATTTTTATTTTAAATTTTTAAGATATTTACAATTACTATATTCAAATTGATTTTATGTTGTGATTGTAGAATAATATATTTAAAATAAGATTAATATTTAAGAAGAAAAAGTATTTATTTCTAAATTAATGTATTAATAATTTTATATACGAAGTGATTTATTATAAAAAAAAGTACGTAATACCCCGTTCAGTAATATATGTATTATAATACGTATAAACAATAGTGAAAACTCCATACAGTTGATTTTTGAGCCCGCTTCAAGTCAGGCTCCCTTCTTATTTGGAGGCATTCCAAAATTTTATTTGTAAAAAAATATATCTCTTTCTATAAATTTAGTTCCGTTAATGATTTTGAAGATTTAAATTTAGTGATTAAAATATTTATTTTTTAAAAAAAATTTATTTGAATTTGAATAATTTATATTTAAACCATTGTTGCAATTTGATGGTAAATGATTTAATTTTTGAATATTTCTAATAAAATTGTGAATTTCTAAAAAAAAAAAATAGATGTTGTCATTATATTTCTTAAATTACTCTTCATATTTTTTTCGTTTTGTAAAATCTAATTATGTGATTAAATTCAAACCATTTATTTTAAATAAATTTATTTATATTTTTTATAGATAAAAAACAAAGAAGCGTTGGAAAAAATATATTTATTTTATAAAAATAATTAAATATAACCACATATTATCATGTCAACTTGAATCTTGAGTCTTGATTTATATCGGTAATTAAATATTTATTTTATATTTAAAATAAATTATAAATACTATAAAGTAATTTGCTTATTTTCATAAAAAAATTAATTTTATTAAAAAATTATAAATAATTATTATTAAAATATAAAGAAAATTTATGTAGAATAAATAATTTTAATTATATGTGTGTTTTTATTTTTAAATTGCATACTATACAAATATTCATGAAATAATTTATATTAAAAAAAAAGTTTAAAAAAATCATTAGTGAACATAACATATAGAACTATTTATAAATATAATATAATATATTTTAAAAATAAAATTGTCAAAAAACTATGTAAAAAATTTTTTAAACGCACTTTTTAAGGTTCAAATATATTTGTAAATCTGTTTTGAAAAAAATATTTTAAAATAAATAAAATATGAAAAACAATTAATAGATGTCTTAATTAAATTAAGATAACGTCCCTACTATTTTTATATTTTATATTTTTATTAAATGAGTTTTAGCGTATTACAATTTATGAAGAACTTTTCACGGTCACTAAAGATGAGCGTGTTTCATGAACCATACCATCATTCATAATCAATAAAATGAAT
>CM062390.1:2592443-2660973 GCA_031304145.1 Cardiospermum halicacabum | reverse complement strand
CAATATTAATTATTTGCATTAAATAACATTTATTATTTTAATTAAAATTTAGCATGTGAACATTTATTATTTTCATTGAAGTTCACAAATAAATGTGTAATTAAAAAATAATAATTCATTACGTTAATGTTTATGTTAAGAAAGAATACAAGTACCGATAGATATTAATGTAATGATAGTTATGTAAATATACGTAGAAAAATGAATCGATTCAGATTTGAGTAGAAAAAATATCTGAACAATTCAGATGGAAATCACTTAATTTAAGATAATTTCTTTAAAAAAAAAATAAATTAAATCACTTATTTTAAACGTTAAGACCCATTAAGTGTTAAGTTGGGAAAATCAAACGGCCCCTAGTGGGTTTTGAGTTAATTCACTTTTAGTTCTTTTTATAATAGAAAATGGTATATATCTTTTCTTTTTTAAAATTCGGTTAGATTTTACGATTTAAAAAATGAAATTTTTTAGTTCGATTGGGTGGAAAACTGAATCGAACCAAATTGTGCCAGTGATAAATTACACACAACCAACTCCAAATATTGGTAAAGAAATTTTGGACCGGTTGGTTATATTTATTATTACTATTAGTTATATATTTTTCTTCTTATTATTATTGATTATATGGATTATTTTTATCTACTATATTTATTAATGACTTTATTATTTATTGATGATCGTTTTGGGCATTTTGGCACATTATTATCAATCTATAATTGTATTTGGAATTGAATATTTGAAAAAATATTAGAATAAAAAAATTAAAAAATTTAAAGTTTCATAACTTGGAATCTACGGAGTAAAATAATAAGTAATAATAAATTGTACTATTTTTTTTTAATTTTTAATAATAATTTATACATTTTTATTTAATTATATAGTTTTATATTTATTTATTTATTTTAAAAATAATATTTACAAAATTTCATATTAAAAATAAAAAGTAATTAAAAATTAATAATTGATTAATTAGTTGTAGGATAGTTAAATAACTTTAGGAATTTAAAAAATTAAAAAACATATGTAAAAATATATTTTACCATTTTTAAACTCTAGAATTTGAATATTCCCTACCAATATATTTTCAGCTATAGAAAAATATTACTCATTTCGAACTTTAGGATTTTAATGTTCCTTACCAAATATATTTCCAGTTATAGAATAAATCTAATCATTTTAGTATAGAAAAGTAAAATTGGATTTGGAAACTTCAATTGTAGAATGTGTTTAATGTGGAAAGTTATTTAAACTAGGGGGTAATAGATAAAAGAATTTTATAAATTTAAAATTAAAAATCTCACGTTCTTATTCCTAATATTCTTTCGTTTCTCTTCGATAGCCGCCGCTCGATCCCAAACCACCGCGAACGGAGCCTCCTCCCTTTGGTCGGAAGTCAACATCCAGCCACCGATTATGTCTGCCAATAACCAGCTCTTCTCGCGCCGTTGCTCTACTTTGCCGTCACTCCCTTTCGACTTCCGTCTTGATCCGCCGCCACAATGCACCACCGCTACTGTTTTTTATTTCTGTCTTCTCCGTCGATTTTCAAACCCGGTAATGATGTCGCTTGGTTCATTTTGGGTAAGAGTTTTGAATTGATAAGTAATTTGCTTCTGTATTATCAGTTGATATATTCTAGATTTATTTTGACTTGTCAGTGATGTCCTTACGAAGAATTGGTGATCTACTAGATTCCGGAGAGAAGGCTCCACTGGTTAGTATATAAATTTTTAACTTTTAGGTGCTATAGCCTTTTGCTATCTGTGAGCCTGCTGTATCATTTGTGGATGAGATATAGTCTCGGACCCTATCTTTTGTGGCTTTATGAAAATTATGGAAATGATGTCTTTGTGTGGATACAAATCTGTTTTTAAGAGAACATTGTTTGTTGGCATAAGCACTCATTATTAAATGTGATATTTTTTGGCTCTTCAAAATGGAGATACTGTGTTAAAGCTTGAAGTTGCGATCTGATTGTTATTTCTCAAGTGTTATTTGGTGCTCAGATTCATTTTTCTTATTGATATGTTGTATTATATGAGTTTCTGTTGTCTTCGTTAGAATCTCTTGCTCACTGCCCAATTTGGATAAATTTACCTTTTTCCATCAAGAAAATTTTATTCTATTTGTTGTCAATTATAATTCTTATTATTTATCATCTTGATTTAGCTTGTTTTGGTCCATGTGTAATAATGGGAATCAATTAAGAGGTGTGATTAATGGGATTTTTCGGCTTGTTAGTATAAAATCATCAGGTGACGAATCCAACGGAAGAGTTAGTTATATTCATTCCCATATCGATTACAATTTAATGCTTAAATAGGTTGTACATTGTTTGTTTTGTCTTTTTTCTAATGAAAAAGGTGGTGTTTGGAAAACAATATGGGTTCATGGTGATGCATTATGAAAGTATATCCTCTAGTTTCATTGAAATGTACTACTTCCTTTATAGAGCCCAAGGAATCTCAGGTAAAAATAATTACCTATTAATTGTTTTCTATATGAAGTTTACATTCCTTGAATTTGAGTTAAATGTTCATTCAAATGTATCAATTCGTAATTTCACAGTCTGCTCTAACTTTTAAATTCAAATCCCAAATATTTCATGTTTGTTTGCTATTGGTCCTGGGCTTTAACTGAACTGTTAATATATTTCAGGCTCTCTGCACCATCGAATAATGGCTTTGAGCCACCAATGTTCCCAAATTCTAGTCAGATGTCAAGTTTGTATCCCACAAATAATGATACGCCTACTGCAAATTCTGGCAATTGAAATGGAAGCATATAGTAAGATATTACCAATTAGCATCCTTCTACTCTATTATAAGTATATTATGTGTATATTGACTTCGGATATTAGTCATATTGCAGATCCATTTGGCAATCTATTTCCAAAGAGAAATTTCCTTCAACTCCAATGCAACAAGAACCAGTTCTTTACGCCATCATTGGCTATACATTCGGGAACCAATCTACTGTCCAGGGTAGTAACCCGGTTACTGTAAGTTCTCAACATTCAGTTGGTATTCTATGAATGGTGGTTTTCAACTTTCATCGAAGTTTACCATTTTCTTGATTCACAGCACTGAAATGGATGAATCAAATGAATGCCTGTCACCTGCTATCAGAAGTATCAAACTGCCATCTATATGTGGATTAGTTCTTGCAATAATAGTTATTTGGTTATATATAATTTTTTTTTCAGGAAAACCTTGGAAAGTGGAACTTTTCTGGAGATCCTTTTATTTGGTTTAAAGAAAAATGGATTCCTAGAGAGGTAAATAACTCCATATATCTAATCATTATCTGATTAGTGATGTTCAAGAGTAATTTTGGATTTTATTACACTCCAATTCCCAAATTATGCTTTTACATCTACCATCGGATAGCCCTACAATAAATGATTCTTAAATTATATTTCTTTTGAAATCATTAGGTTCTCAAACCATTTGGTGATATGTCGCTCTGTCCTCCTCATCAGATCTCATACCTCCTACCTCCTCCTCCTGGGCCGTCTGTAAAGTGAGTATATCCAGCAAACAAATCCAGACATGATTGTTGTTGCATCCGAGATGGTAGATAAGATTTTAGACAATGTCTTATCCTGTAGTAGTAGAATAGTGGCTAGTTTCGTAACAGAGGCCTCCAGATTGACAAAAGGGTTGTTCTTCTTACTTGCTAACTTCAGTTTTCTGTTTTGAAAGATCAGGTTCATCTTGAGACTATATATTTGAAATGGATCTTCTCTGTCATTTGATAGAATGGACAGTTTATAAAAGGTGATGGATTTTGTAGGATGTGGAAGACAGAATTGAAGTACTAGAAAAGAAGACTCTTCTGGAAGGAACAGGTCTGTTTCTCCATGAGTATTGCTATTGAATTATATATGCAACTGTTTACTTACAAATACTAACTCTTTGAGTCTTTTTCTTCCTCGAACAGAGAAACATTTGATAAAATGCAAGGAGACCTTTATCCCAACAACCAACAGTGGAACTGAAATTTTGACCTCACAGGATGTAAAAGCAGTTGTAGGTTTTTCTAGTTGTTCTCATTTTACCAGGTTGATATATATTTATTTTAAGCTGCCTGACTGAGTTGATTTAATGCGTCTTGTCATGCAGCTGTTGGAGTTAATAGATCCTTATTGGTACTCTTTGATGAAAATACAGTTAATGCACAAAAAGAGTAAGCGCACTTTGATGGTTTTTAATTTATTAAAAATTGTTATTATTGTATAAATGTTTATTTGAATGTGTTTTTTATTTTTTAGGCTACTAGATTGACAAATAGTGGACATTTTTATATTCCATGATTCTCTAAGAATTTGATTTGTTGATCAATTGAATGTAAATTCAAAATTTATTCTTTTATAATAGCTGAATGGTTAGATTGATCAGATTTGAATGTTTTTCACAAAATTGTCATTTTAAAATTTTAAAATTAATACTAATCTTGTCATAAACTCAGTCACAAAATTGTTCTGCAATTGCATGATATTTTGTCACAATTTGTAGCACCTATAAAGGTAATGAATTGTTTATGTAAAAGTTGTGAAGGAACATGAAATATTTCGTTACTAAAAATTGGACTCAATGAAATTCGTACTATTTGAAGCTTGAGATGATCTTAGAGGTAGAGTTTTTTTTTATATGTATTAAAAGAATAAGCATTTAGTTCTAGTGCTTGATTTTTGAGTTAATTTGATAGGGTTGATGGTTTACTGGTTATCTTTGATGTGATGTCTAGGAAAAAAGAAATGAGACTTGAAGAGAAGGAGAAGCAGATCTTGCATTGCAGGAGGAAGCGTCTACTCACTCACTGCTGAACAGATTAAAACAAAGCTTCCAACAGAAGGTAAAATATTGTCTCTGTTTGTGTTGAACTGCAATTTTAATCAATTGTCTGCATTTTTGGTCATAATTGGATTTCTGCAATTTGTGATGAGAAAACAAGGAATAGGAAATCCTGTAAACCCTGCCAGTAGGGCATGTTTGATTTAATTTCGTAGTAGTCACTTGTTTTCTTTGTGCTATTTCACTGAAGTGTTTAAACCCCTTCAACTTATTCTACAAATCTTCCTCAGTCCAAGTTGCCAAGTCTCGACATCTCTTTAGTTTCAGTGGGGTGGGGAGGTAAAACAAATTAGTGTCTTTTGTTATATTAGGATTTTCCTTCACTATAGATTGTTAATATGAAATTATTATATCACTAAGCTTCCAAGTAATATATATATATCACAACCAAGTCGAATTATCAAAAGTGGAGAAAAAGAAAAAGAGTAGCACTAACCAAGTTGGATCAGTTATTCAAAGACATCCTTGGTGTGATCTTGTTTTCTACATTAAATTAATTTTACATAAGATGGAAGTCAATAGATCAATTGGTGAAATACTAATACCTGCAAAATAAGAGCTAGTATTGCTGTTTGGAGTATATATTCACACCTTCTGTCTGGCTTTCAGAGTTCCCCTGATATCAGTGGAACCTGTTAAGCACAGATAGAATGAATTTATATTAATGCCCACAGCAATAGTCATCTTATAATTGCTATTATGTGCTACAAATTCCTAGCAGGTAGATTTAATAGTGTAGGTAAACTTACAATTAGACTTCCTCCATCCAACCTTTTTGGCCATTGACATCTTATACCAATAATGGCATAGTAATTGCTGAATAATTTATAATATTAATAATTAATAATGTCAGAATCAGTGGTAACCAATAAATATTAGAAAGTAAAAAATTTAAGAAGTTACTAACCTAAAATTTGATGTGATATATTTTAATTCTTATCACTACTATTGACAGAGTGCAGAAGACTATCCATCAACTAAAAAAAAATAATAATAATCTTACTAAATTTAGATAAAATATATGAATATTTTGAAATTTGAAATGCAAATTTACCGTAGAAACGAATGATTCGAGTACATTTCTAATGAAAAAGGTGGTGTTTGGAAAACAATATGGGTTCATGGTGATGCATTATGAAAGTATATCCTCTAGTTTCATTGAAATATACTACTTCCTTTATAGAGCTCAAGGAACTTAGGTAAAAATAATTACCTATTAATTGTTTTCTATTCGAAGTTTCCGTTCTTTGAATTTGAGTTAATTGTTCATTCAATGCATCAATTCATAATTTCATAGTGTGGTTTAACTTTTAAATTCAAATACCAAACATTTCACATCTGTTTGCTATCGGTCCTGGTCTTTAACTGAGCTGTTATGCAATCGATGTTCCCAAATTCTAATCAGATGTTAAGTTTGTATCCCACAAATAATAATATGCCTACTGCAAATTCTGGTAAATGAAATGGAAACATATAGTAAGATATTACTGTGAGCATCCTTCTACTCTATTATACTGATTATTAGTATATTATGTATACATTGGTAATATTGCAGGTCCATTTGGTAATCTATTTCCAGAACGAGATTTTCCTTCAACTCCAATACAACAAGTAACCAGTTCTTTACTCCGTCAGTGGCTACAGCTACACCTACTATAAATCCATTGTCATTTGAGAACCATTCTACTGTCCTGCGTAGTAACCCAGTTACTGTAAGTTCTCAACATTCAGTTGGTATTCTATGAATGGTAGTTTTCAACTTTCATTGAAGTTTATCATTTTCTTGATTCAGAGCACTGGAATGAATGAATTAAATGAATGCCTGACCTGCTTTCAGAAGTATCAAACTGCCATCTATATGTGGATTTGGTCTTCTTGTAATAATAGTTATTTAGTCTTATATATATATATATATATATATATATATATATATATATATATATGAGACTATATATGACTAAATAACTATTATTACAGGACAACCTTGGAAAATGGAACTTTTATTGGAGATCCTTTCATTTGGTTTGAAGAAAAATGGCTTCCTAGGGAGGTAAATAACTCCATACATCTAATATCATTATCGCATTACTAAGGTTCAAGAGTAATTCTTTTGGATTTTATTACACTCCAATTCCCAAATTATGCTTTTACATCTACCATCGCATAGCCCTACAATAAGTAATTTAATTCTTAAATTAGATTTCTTTTGAAATTTTTTGGTTTTCAAACCATCTGATGATATGTCGTCTGTTCTCATGAATCAGATCCCAAAAGAAGCACCTCTTCCTCCTGGGCCATCTGTAAAGTGAGTATAGCCAGCAAACAAAGCCTCACATGATTGATATTGCAGCTGCGACTGGTAGATGAGATCTTACACAATGTCTTATCCTGTAGTAGTAGAATAGTGTCTTGTTTCATAGCAGAGAGGCCACCATCAACAATGCCACTGTAATATACAAATTTGCAGATTGACAAAAAGGTTGTTGTCACATGCTAACTTAGGTTTTCTGTTTTCATCTTGAAACTATATATATTTGAAATGGATCTTCTCATTCATTTGATAGAATGACAGTTTATAACAAGTGATGGATTTTGAATGACAGGTGATGGATTTTGTAGGATATGGAAGACAGAGTTGAAGTACTATAAAAGAAGACTCTTCTGGAATGAACAAGCTTGTTTCTCCATGAGTATTGCTATTGAATTATATATGCGCTGTTTACTTACAGTTATTAACTCTCTGAGTCTTTTCTTCCTCAAACTCAAAAACATTTGATAAAATGCAAGCAGACCTTATCCCAACAACCAATAGTGGAACTGAAATTTTGACCTCACAGGATGTAAAAGCAGTTGTAGGTTTCTCTAGTAGTTCTCATTTTGCCAGGTTGATATATGTTTGTTTTTAGCTGCTCGACTGAGCTGATTTAATGTTTCTTGTCTTGCAGCTGTTGGAGTTAATAGATCATTATTGGCACTCCTGGATGAAAATACAGTTGATGCAAAAAATGAGTAAGCACTCTTTGGTGGTTTTTAATCTATTGAAAATTCTTATTATTGTGTACAAAACTTATTTGAATGTAGTTATTATTTAGGCTACTAGATTGACAAATAATGGTCATTTTTATATTTCATTATTCTGTTAGCATTTGATTTATTGATCGACTGAATGCAAATTTTCTTAATATATGATTTGATCAATTGAATGCTAATTCAAATTTTATTTTTTCATAATAGTTGAATGGTTGGATTGAGCAGGTTTAAAGGCATGTTTTTCATAAAATGTCAATTTCAAATTTTAAAATATAATATTAATTTTGACATAAATCCAGTCACAAAAATATGGTGCAATTCCATCACATTTGGTCGCAATTTGTAGCACTTTTATTATCATCATGTAGGTCACAGGTTGTGCATAATTTGTTTATTCTCAGGGAATATTTTGTCACAAAAATTGAACTCTGAAATTAAAATGTTTGAAGCTTGAGATCTTAGAAGTGGAGTTGTTATATGTATTAAAAGCATAAGCAAAAGCAATTAGTTCTAACGTTGTGATTTTTGGGTTAATTTGATAAGCATTGATGGTTTATTGGTTATTTTTGATGTGATGTGTAGGAAAAAAGAAATGAGACTGGAAGAGGAGGAGAAGCAGATCTTGCATGGCAAGAGGAAGTGTGCACTCTCTCACTGCTGAACAGATCAAATCAAAGCTTCCAAGAGGGAGAAAGAGAAGGTAAAATATTGTCTCACTTTGTGTTAAGACTGCAATTTTAAATCATTGTTTGCGTTTTTGCTCATGCAATTTCTGATGACAAAATAAGGAATAAGACATCCTGTAAACTCTGCCAGTAGGACACATCTGATTCACTTCATAGTAGTAACTTATCTTTGTGGCTATTTCATTTACGAGTTTAAACCCCTGCAAATCTTCCTCAGTCCCAAGTTGTCAAGTTTGGATTGGACATCTCTTGGGGGAGGTCAGGCAAAGTAGTGTCTTTTGTTATATTAGGATGTTCTTTCACTATAGACTGATAATATGAATTATTTTGTCACTAAACTTTCCAACTAAATTTAAAAAATAAAAATTAAAAAAAATGCACGGACAAGTCGAAATTTAAAAAGTATATAATAAAGAAAATAAATAAATAATGAGTAGCACTAATGAAGTCGAATAAATTATTAAAGATATCCTGGTATTATGTTTTCTACTTCAAAATAATTTTACATAAGATGGGAGGGAAGTCAAAATACTAATACCTCCAATATAAAAGCTAGCATCACTGATTGGAGTATATATTCCCCTGTTCTTCCAGCGAGATTTTTTTGTCCGTTTTTTGGAGTCCCTATGATATCAGTGGAACCTGTATAGAATTTATGTAAATCCACACTAACAGATAGAATCTTATAGCAGGTAGATTTTAATAGGGTACGTAAACTTACAATTAGCTTTGGTCCATCCAACCTTTTGGCCATCAACATCATATACCACCACTTTATTCACAAAAATAATTTCTGCTATGGGAAATAGAGTAATATAAGAATTAGATCGTGAAAGATTGATATTATAAGTTTTAAAACTTTTTTCCATTAGATTGATTCATACTTTACCTCCCAAAATAGTAGCATAATTAGATTCAAAGACGCCAAGACAATAAAAGTTATCCACCTGTAAATAAGCATAGTCATAATAATAATCTATTAATAATTCATAGGATTCAAATTTCAAAAATATCAACTCACTGGTGAGAGGTAATCACTGGGATCTAAACTTAAGCTAGCTCCTCCAGTGAAGTAAAAATTGATGCTCGGGAATGTGTCAAAATCGCTGAATAATTAATAATGTTAGAATGAGTTGTAATAAATAACGGCATAATTAAGAGTAAATATTAGAAAGTAAAAAATTTAAAGAAGTTATTAACCTTGAGTTTAATGCGTAACATATATTTTCATCTTTACCATCTTTATTGACTGAGTGTGGAACAATATCCATAAACTACAAAAGAAAGTAATCTATTAAATTATAGATCAAAATATGTGAATATTTTTAGAAATTGAAATACACATTTACCATGGAAATGAATGATTTGTATACAGTTCTATAAAGATATAGAAATGTTGTTGCACTGTCCACGATGGTTCCCTCTCCCATCATAAAGCTTGACGGAGCAATTGGCAAAATACTCTCGTTGAGTGAAATATTAATGAGATTGACATTATACTGGGACCTGAATGTTTAGAATGTGCTATTATCTATCATTAGGCAAAACCCCAAGATAAGACTAATATTATTTAAATAAAACCAACCACTTACTTGGAAGGGATGAGGGGAGTGTAGGTGAGATTCACTGGAGGAGCTTCCCCGATGAGCAGTAAACCTGCTAGGATTCTTTTGCTTGATAAGCAGTGGGAAAATATTCTTCTGCTAATATTCTTTGCCCCTAACTGTGAGATAAGGGACACACTTCCTTTTCCCAAACCTAAAACTCCATCTAAAACAGTTTGCTGTGCGAAATAGTCTGATATTGTATTGCTACATCTGTCCATCAACCAAACCAACATTTTAAATAATAAAATAAAATATTATTCACTAAAAATTTATAATTTTACCCGAACATAATTTTCGCTGACAGATTTGTTGTTTGAGTGTAGAGGTAGAGATAATCGAACACTAATAAACCATTAGCATAGTTGGAGTCCTCATAACCCATTGAATAAGCACAGCGGGACTGCTCATCACAGTATAACTGTGATGACTGATTCGCCATTCTACAACTTCTGTCCGAACACGATATTATTGAAGCTGATGTGGATTTGTTAGGATTGAAAACATATCCAGAAACCTGTAATAAACAATAATATTCATTCATTATATCACTCTATTTGTAATGAAATTGCAATTGTTATCTCTAACTCAACTATAAGTTAAATAGATTATCTGCGTACATTGATCTGCTTGGCTGAGAGGGGACACTTGAGCCAAATTTGGTCGCTCCCTGTGCTAACTGCCATCCGAAAATCCTGGGGTGGTGAACCAATCTGTATCGTAGTAATATACACCCTGTAGTAATCTGATATTAGTGAATGAAAGATCAGGAAAATTGAAAGAAATTTTATTTTAAAATGGAGATATACTAACCGAGACATAAAGGCATCACCAGATAATACCATTGGAAATTCTAGGATCCGTTCCAGTTGTAATGTAGTAGTATTGTTTAATACAACTAGCATGAAGAAAGAAAGTAATACAATCGGCAGCTTGAAATTTTCCATCTGCAATACTTAATTCTGCATGGTTATGTTAATGGTTGGTAGTAATAGTAATGTATTTGTATGAACTTCATGGATAAATTCTTTGAATGGCCAATTACTAAAACATACTTGTCAGAAACAGGTTGTGGTTCAACTGTTGAAGTTTGGATTTTGATTTTGCCTTATTTTATAGTTCAAACTAACATAAATTCTCTATTTTTAACAAGTGTGCATGGGAGCAGAAATTCAATAAAGAGTTAAGCAATGCATAAGCTAAGCATACATACCACAGAAGAGAAGGAATCAGCTGAAGAATTTACACAATTAAGTTAGAGATAACACTGTTGATTAAATGAATCCTTGCCATTATTCGGTCAAATATCTCTGTTCCTACAGGTGCAAAATCAGGGTCTTGGGTTACTGCAACAAACAGAAAAGTAGGTAACAGGTAATTAAAATAAATACTAATACTAATTTAAATTAGTAACTAAATTGAATATGCCTAAAAATTAAAAATCTAATGAAATTTAAAAAGGACCCGAGAATACAAAAACTAATCTCTTTTTTTATTTTTATGAAACTTTCAGGAAAACAATATACTCAAATGTATGGAGCCTTACTACTTCTATTGACACCAGCAGGTAAATGGTTCTTAAATGACTATAACATGGGATGCAATAAACAATTATCAAGACAAGTAGGGCAGTGATTATTGACCTTACCTTCAAACTCTAAAACTCCTCAAATCATCTAATCCATTTTTTTCCCTTACTAAAATCTTCATTTCAACTCACTCTCACACAAACATCACTCACTTCACTTAAAAACTAAACAAGTCTCTTCTGTAATTTACATTGTTACATTCAGTACAAGCCACTCCTCCCATGTAAATTCTAACTTCACAGTAGCATGAAGTACACGTCATAATAATTTTAAAAAGACAAGGACTACTAAGCATCATATTTCAAGCATAAGTGCATATCATATCCTCAATTCACTAACCAAAATTGTGCATCCAATGTAAATCGATCGACATCTTAATCACAAACCAAGAGATATTCAAATATGAACAGCTTAAATCCCAACCCTAGAGACGTTCAAAAACAAGACATTATACAAAAACCCATCTGAAAACAGAAGAATCACAGCCAACGAAACGAGTAGAAGATAATCAAATTTCGCTAATTGATATCAATAATGACGTTGTAATAATCCATTGCTTTATGAATTTTCAAATACCTGGTTGAAGTCACAATGCGGAAGAGATCGTTGGTGGTTTCGACAAGACTCAAGTCGAGTAGTCTGCTCTAGTGGAAGAATCAAGGGTTTTGTTAGATCCGATTTTTAAAATGGTGGGTCTTGATTAGATCCGAATATAAATGGGCATGGGTTGGTTTGTTTGAAATCGGGTCTTATTGCCAACCTTATTTATCTTCCTATTAGATTTACTTATGGTCCCTTCTTATTCGGAGGCATTCCAAAATTTTATTTGTGAAAAAATATATCTCTTCCTATAAATTTAGTTCCGTTAATGATTTTGAAGATTTAAATTTAGTGATTAAAATATTTATTTAAAAAAAAAATTATTTGAATTTGAATAATTTATATTTAAACCATTGTTGCAATTTGATGGTAAATGATTGAATTTTTGAATATTTTTAATAAAATTGTGAATTTCTAAAAAAAAAAAAAAAAAAAAAATGTTGTCATTATATTTTTTAAATTACTCTTCACATTTTTTTTTTCGTTTTGTAAAATCTAATTGTGTGATTAAATTCAAACCATTTATTTTAAATAAATTTATTTAAATTTTTTATAGATAAAAAACAAAAAAGCGTTGGAAAAAATATATATTATATTTATAAAAATTATTATTATTATTTTTAAAAAAAAATCTTTAAGAAAATTAACAATTGTTTGATTAAATTTGTTAAGGTTTATTTCTTTTTAAAAATTTTACATATTTTTTTTATTAATTTTTATTTATTCAATATTATTAACAAATTATTACAACTATTTAAAATAACATTAAAAAAAATCTTTCAATATTTAATAACTCATTAATATATTATTTTTATTTTATTTGAAATTTTATAATCATGAAATTAAATTTAATATATAGACATTAAATATAATTATTGTGTTTAATTTTAATTAAAAATTATTTAGATCCATAAAGTTCAATTTAATTTATTTATTTATGAAAATACAAACTTCTAATTAAAAAAATGTAGGAAGATACTAAACAAATATAAATTTATGTATTCCGCTTGTGGAAAAAATGTATCATTTCATGTATTTTAATATATATATATAATAATTCTATAAATATTTTATTAATATTTTGTGAGATATTTATTTTAATGAGTTTTACTATGAAATAAATAATATAATTTATTGTATAAATAAAATATTAATTTTATTATAACATGAATTTGATGGAGTTAATTATTAATTTCACTATTTTTTTAGTATTTGATACATAAAAGAATAATCATTTTATTTTATTATTATTTAAACAAATTAAATAGTAAAATTAAAATTTTAAATAGTAAATAATTTTAAAAATTGAGATAAAAATAGGGGGGAAAATTCAATAATCGTTTCTTATTATTGAATTGCATTTTAAATACATAATTTAATTACTATTTTTTAATATGACAAAAAATTATTTTAAATAGCATAAATTTTATATTCTCTCATTAAGTTTAAAAGTAATAATATATTTATATTAGATATATGATTAATACTTTTCATTGTATTTATTAAGATTAAAGATTAAGGAGCGGTTTGTTTTATTTATATATTATATACTTAGATGTTATTTTTAAATCTTAAATATTTTTATTTTAATTATGTCATCGATTTGTTTTTTTAATTTTTACAAATCATGAGTATATTATAATGTATGATATTTACCATTTTATCATTTGTATGCAACTCAACAAAATTAGTCTAATATATTAATTTATTCTTATCCCTCACTTTAATAAAAAAAAATTGTATATATTATTTTATGAATATATCGATTTCATATATATATATTAATATACTATAAACATAATATTAATTACTTATTGGAAATTTAAAAAGTGAGTAAATATTGAAAATGAAATTTTTATTGGTAAAATATAACCTTTTCAATTGTCAATTAATAATTATTACTTTAAAAAACAATAAGAAGAATAAGAAATAATTAATGCATTTAATCATTTTTTTAAATAATAAATCTGTCTTTTCTTAAAAGATTATAGACATTAAACATAAAACGGGTATAAGTGAAAAATAAAACAGTACAAATGTGTAAATGATAGACATTAAACATTAAAAAAAAAAAAAGGTTAATTTTGACATTTTTCTTAAATGATTTTTTAAAGTAGTGTGTGAAAAAAAATGGGTACAAATGTATAAATTAAAGACATTAAACATAAAATAATAATAATGTTCAAATTAGACATCTTTTGAAAAAAAAAAATTAGAGTAGTATTTAGATATAAATGAAAAAAAAAATGGGTAGAAATGTCTAAATTATAAACATTAAACATTAAAAAAAAAAAGTTTAAAAAATAAATGGAGCTAATATTATTCACAATATGTACTAAAATTTTCTAATTATTATCATCGATACTATTTCATTATTAAGTTTGAAATTATTTACATTTAATTTGTAATTAAAATGCATTTAATTATTATTCATACAATTTATTGTCATTATTCTCATTAGTAACAATATTATTTTAAAAATAATATACCATATAAAATAGTACAAAGTAAATAGAGATGATGTGTATAGAAAAATGGATGAATTATTTAATTAGTGTTTATGTGCATTGATTGAATTGAATTAATTATTATGTAAAATAAATAAAAAAGTAAATAACTAATTATTGGCAATAAACGGATGGATATATAGATTTTCAATTATTTAATTATTAATGGATGGTGAGTTTAAGTATATAAAAAAATGAATATATATATTTTTATTAAATTTTATTAAATTTGAGAAATCTTAATTGTTTTTAGTGAAAATTTTAAATTATTGATTATATTAGGATTCTACTGATTTTTTTTATTATTTAATTTTCTTAGTGTTAATAAAGGTATTTAATTAACTGAATAAAATTATGATTTTTGGATAATAATTTAAGTTTGAGCTTATATTGAGAGCATGTTATAATTACTCAATAGGCCCAATTAAGTAATTAATAGATTGAGTTACTATATACAATACATAACTCATACGCAGGAGACTCAATAAAATTATAAATAAAAAGTATATTTATAGACTACACCCAATAATTTAAAGGCTCATATACAATACGAGTAATTCGGATCCTCTCATTCATTTTGGTCCATCCAAACCCAAATTGTCGATTCTTTATAAGTGTCATCAATGGTGAAGTTTGACATCGTGAGCGTCATCAGTGGTAGGTCGGAGTCGCTGGTTCTCTTTAGTAAGGTCGGACATCGTAAACATCACTGGTTATGACGTCGGAGCGATTGGTTATCTTGCTAAAGAGATTAGTCCTATCGATCTCTCTTCTAAGAAGATCGGAGAAAATATCACTATTCAAAATTGAATTTGATAGATGAAAATGTGAGGAGAAGATTGTGTGAATGGTCTCTATTTGTATAATTTTGATTCTTTTGTTAATAAAGGTGAGGAAGTGGAAGAAGAATAGAAATGTAAATGTAAAAGTAAAGGAGAGGAAATGACTAGTTAAAGTCAATAAATTTAAAAGTGATTAAATGGTAGGAAGAGAGAGACTGAACAATCATCATTTTTATTTTTCCAAATCATTTTAATTATACAAAAAATCGTATTCTTTTCAATATCTTATTAAAATATCGTGAAATTCAAAAATAGCCAAAAACAACTATTTTTCTACCCAAAGCCGAACTCTCAGCGCGCCATGTAATCTCTGTGGGTCCCGCTGAGAGTTCTGCTTTGTAATATATATAGACTAGTAAAATGGCTTGCGTTTTGCGCGAGAATATAATTTTATATTTGTATTTAAAAAATTATATTAACATTAATTATAAATTATATTTAATTTTTAAAATATTTAAAAATATATAATTTTATAAAATAATAATTAAAACTATAATATATTAAATTATATTTTAAAATAACTTTATTAAATTGTATTAAATTGAATATATACAAATTTTTAAGGTATAAAAAATTATAATTAAATTTTTATTAATAAAATATTATAAAATTTTAATTTTAAAATAATTTTATTTGTCAAAATATATATGTATATATATAACATTAAAATTTTCAATTAATTCAAAATATGTGTAATATTTGTACACAATTTTATTTATATGTTATTTAATTTAGATATAAAGAATAAAAGAAAATATTTTGAATAATGTTACTTTTGATTTAAGTTTCCTAACCATTAAAGGTTTTGTGTTAATTTAAATTTATTTTGTTTATAAATAAATTAGACCTCAATTATATTATAAAAAAATATGAATATATTAATTTGAATTTATTTATTAGTAGATCATGGTAATAAGCTTTTTTAAATGGATGGAAATTTAAAAAATATTAAATGATTGAATTAACTATTTAGAAATATTATATAAATCAATAATTATAATTATATGTAGATATATATATATATATATATCTTATATTTATAATTTCTCTTCCAAATATTATAAATTTTATAATTCCGTTGTGTGGTCTTATATCCTATAACATATGATAATAATTAATAAATATTTTTGTAGATGATTACTCATTGAAAATGGACCCTTTTCAGTTTAAAATATAAATTTTAAAAAATTATTATATTAAATCATTGCATATGTTAATTTGAATTTTGATATTCTACACTTATATTTAACTACATATACATCTCTAGTGATATATAATGTTGTTCAATATATTGTAAAAATAAAGAGGGAAGTTTAAGAAGATATATATTTCCAAGCCAATGAGTTTTTTTATTTTATTTTATTTTTTAATTCTAATTTTTTATAAGGAAATAGGTAAAGAAGGATTAGAAATAGAATATACTTTTAACTAAATAGACTATTGGTACTTTTATAGTAAAATTATATCAATTAATCAATCAGTTGATTTAATATTTCAATTTCTTATTAAAATAATTTTTGATATATTAATTCAATTTATATTTTATATTTTCAAATTATTTTTTTATTTAATCTATCATCATTTATATTTTATTTTTTAAATTGTTTATTAATTTTATTTAATCAAACATAATTAGAGCATTATTTCAATTAAAAAAATATTTTAAATTATTTATTTTCTTTATTTAATCTATCATCATTTATATTTTATTTTTAAATTGTTTATTAATTTTATTTATTCAAACATAATTAGGGCATTATTTCAATTAAAAAAATTGATTTAATTTTTATTAATGAACTTCTAATGACTTATTAATAAATAATTATCTTTTATTTTTATTTTCTATTAATTATATGTGAATTTCTATTCACATATGCAGACTTCCTCAATTGATAAAGTACAAACTAATGTTTTCTCTTGATAGAATATTAGATGTGAATATTTAGATATGATTAGCTTTAGTTAATGTAATTTTAATTTTTTTTATTATTAATTAATTAAATTCTATCTTTTCTGTATTCAAGATAATTTTATCCCATTTTAATTAGTCTATAAATGTTTCATTTACTATTAATGTTAGTTTTTATTTTTCTTTTTCTTTTCTTTTTTTAGTATTTTTTCCATTAATGAACCGTTAGAATAAATATTTAATTAGTAAAAAATAATTAAATAGAATTATTTAATTATTTGATAAAATGTGGACCTCTCTCTCTCTATACATATATATATATATTTTCAAAACTAACCAAAGTAAAAACAAAATAAATAAATAAAACAAAACAAAAATATATCCATTTTTTTAGAATTTCAAAATAAATAAATACATGACTATAATTGGTAAAAAAAAAAATAGAATTATGAATAAATAATACTGTTAAAAAAATGATAGAAATGTTTTAAAAAAATGATAGAGAATAAGAGATCACCTTGAGACCTTAAAAGAGATTCTGAAATCCATGTGTCAATATAGAGATATTATATATATTAAAAAAATTGTAAACAAACCATAAAAAAAAATAATAATAATAACTACTAACAAACCATACGGAATAAAAATAGTAAAAACAAAAAAACAAAAATGAAGAGTGATCACCTTAATTTGAGAGAATTGTTTTCCATAGTATAGTACAGACAATAAAATGAAAAACTAAATTGTAAAGACCTTTTTATATATACACATAATTCGTAATTCGTAACGTAAATTTTAAATGTATGTTAATATCTTAATATATGAAAAAAATCATTTAATATGTTTAATGTCCATTTAATGTATTTAGAAAGAAGTTAAAAAGCGACATGTGATAAAAATTGTATTTATTGAAAGCAAATGAGGACTTAAAAGAGGAGAGGAAGAGGGGCGAGAATAAAACCTATTTTGAAAAGAGAGTAAAGGTCTCATTAAAATTAAATATCTCTCTAACATTAACGGGGAGAGATAAGAGAATGAAATATGAAAATGATATGTGTAAAGTTCTAATTCGCAAAAATATGAACGAATTTCAAAACCTCCCATTTTTAGTGTTTTTCTACATAATGGAGAACTTTCAGTGCGTCACATCAGATTTATGGGACCCGCTGAAAGTTCTCTATATAAATATATAGATTGTCATATAACTCACTAAGTTGCATTTTTTCTTAATATTCTCTAATTTTCATTAATTATTTTAATTTTAAATTATATATGTTTAATTTAATTATACATAAATGAGCTGTTAATTGTTGAATAATTGTGGTAGCGGATTGATATCACCATGTCATAATAATTGAAAGTTGGGCAAAAGGTTACAAGGTTATGAATTTTTATGACTTCCAAACCAATGTCATATTAATTGATAATAGGTATTAGGTTAATACAAATTATATATTATACATTATTTAAAGAAATTTGTTACCGTTCAGTAAGTTTTGAATTGTGATGATGAGAAGAGATGGACGCACTTAGTAAACTGAAAGGGAGCTTTTTATGTTGGGCCCAAGATCCATAACATATGGACCATCCAATAATATAATGTTTGAATATATATATATATATATATATATATATATATATATATATGATGAATGATTATTGATTTTTTAAAATTAATTAAAAAATTAATAATTTTAAATTATAAAAATCAATTATCACACGCTTTAAACAATAATTAAAAGTATTTTCAATAAAAAATTTATAGTTAAAATTAATAAATACAATTAAATTGTCATAAATTATATATTATAATATTATTATATTTAATTATGAAAAATAATATATATTTTGAGATAAAATTAAAATTTATTTAACAAAATAAATTATAAAATAATAATTTTATTAATAATTTTTAACTTAATTTTTATACTAAAAAAATTGGATTTGATATTGAACTGTGATATTTTATTAATATAATTAGATATAAGATTATTTCAAAAATACATAATATAATATATGATGAATTTGTATATGATGATGGTATTCACATCTCATCATCTTTTATTTTCGTATTTTATTTGAAATTATAAATTTAAATATAATTTTTTATTTTAAATTGTAAACACTTTTTTTTTCTCTTTTTTTTATTTTTAGGGTTTAGGTGTATGATGGGTGTGTATCCCAAGTATTTATGTAAAAAATATGTGCTTAGCTACCAAATAGAGTGACAAGACAACAAAAATAAAGTGGAAGGACTTTAACTAATATTCTAATATCAAAATATTCCATATTAAGAGTGAAATTTAAAAAAAAAAAAAAAAAAAAAAAAAAAGATTAAAAATCTTCCTATTAATTATCCTAATATGGAACGTGGGATTTTCATAAGTTTTTTTAGGGTGAGAGATCCTTATTTTGCGTAGGCCTTGTTTGTTAATGATTTGTTTTTTTCAATAAGTTAATGTTTGCTGATTTGTTATTATCCAGGTTGTTCCTATTATAGTGGAACAAGTAGATTACTGGAGATAATGTTGATTATGTTCTGTTTTTCAGTTTTGCTAGTATTTTGGTTTATGTGGGTTAGTGGATTATCCACGTATTTAATCTGTAAAAGCTTATAAAGGCTTCAGATGTTGCAATCAATAAGTAAGTTATTCTTCTTCTTTCACTACAATTTTCCTAGTTTGTTGTCAGTGGTATCGGAGCCTGGTTAAAACTTTGAGGTGTTAGGGTGAAAGTGACTCCAGAGAGGAAGAGTACTTGTCTTAAATCAAAATTATCTTGATTCAAATTTCTTGAGAGAGAGTGATGTCTACTGAAACTTTTATTCAACCATCTGTTCCTCGCTTTGATGGTCATTATGATCATTGGTGTTTGTTGATGGAAAATCTGTTGAGGTCGAATGAGTATTGGAATGTAGTCATCGATGGAATTCAAGAACCTGCCGAAAATGAAGTAGTATCAGACGCCAGAAAGACGGAGTTGGACAATTTGCGACTGAAGGATTTGAAAGTGAAAAATTATTTGTTTCTTTCAATTGACAGGTCAATCTTGGAGACCATTCTCAAGAAGGATAGCTTAAAAGATATTTGGGATTCCATGAAGGCTAAATATCAAGGTTCGGCTAGGGCAAAACGGCAGCAACTCCAGACGCTTCGTTCGGAATTCGAAACTTTTCGAATGAAAGCAGATGAGTCGATTACTGATTTTTTCTTAGGCTCATGACAATCATCAATAAGATGCGTGTTCATGGAGAAAAAATGGCAGATGTTACGGTGATCGAGAAGGTACTTCGTTCATTGACACCTAAATTCAATTTTGTAGTGTGTGCAATTAAGAAGTCTAAGGATCTGGATGCTATGTCGATTGATGAACTACAAGGTTCTTTGCTAGTTCATGAACAAAAACTGATTCATCAAGATAGGGAGGAACAAGCACTTCAAGCTCTTACAAGTTATACTTCTTCAGCAACGACAGCTGGTCGTGGAAGGGGAAGAGGGAAAGGGAACAAGAGTCACAAGCAATCATCTCAGAAGCCAGAGTCATCTCATAAGTCAGAAGATGAAGTGATTAAGGGAGGTAGTAAAGGAAGAGGAAAAGGAGTTGGTCAACGAGATAAATCACACATAAAGTGTTATAGATGTCGTAAGTTTGGTCATTACAAGTCTGAATTTCGTACTCGACTAAACAACGATGATCAAAAGCAAGCAAATCTTGTTGAAGCAGAGAATGAGCTAGAAGAAACCTCTTTATTGATGACGATCTGCCATTCAGATGGGGCAACAAAGAAGAACTCGTGGTATCTTGACACAGGATGTAGCAATCACATGTGTGGAGATAAGTCAGTATTTTTTACTTGGATGAAACATATCGTGATAATGTGAGATTTGGTGATAACTCTAGAATCTCAGTAATGGGAAAAGGAAAAGTAACATTGCAGACAAAAGAGATTGCTCACACTATCTCTAATGTGCTTTTCGTTCCTGAGCTGAGAACAAATTGATTGAGTATTGGCCAGCTTCAAGAGAAGGGATATGAAGTCTCTATAAAGAATGGAGTCTGCCGAGTTATAGATGAAAAATTGGGTCTTATTGCCCAGTCCAAAATGACTTCAAACAGGTTATTTCCACTCTACTTGGAAAACAATAGTAATTTTTGTTTTGTAGTGAGTTTGAAGGATGATGCTTGGTTATGGCACTTTCGTTTTGGTCATCTACATTTCAACGGCTTAAAGACTCTACAGTCTAAAGATATGGTGGAAGGACTTCCAAATATTGTTGTTCCCTCTCAAGTTTGTACAGATTGTGTAATCAGTAAACAACAGCGAGATCCATTTCCAGAAGGGAAGGCATGGAGAGCCAAGAAAGTATTGGAACTGGTACATTCAGATATCTGCGGGCCAATCAAGCCAATAACAAATGGAGGTAAAAGTTACTTTATTACCTTTATTGATGATTATAGTCGCAAGATGTGGATTTATCTCTTGGAAAAAAAATCAGAAGCACTTATGGCTTTCAAGAAATTTAAATTGGCTGTTGAAAAAGAAGTTGATTGTATGGTTAAAACAATCCGTACTGATCAAGGAGGAGAATATACTTCACATGAGTTTTCAGATTTTTGTGAAGCCAATGGAATCAAGAGACAGTTCACTGCAGCTTACTCACCACAGCAAAACGGGATCGCAGTACGGAGAAATCGCACAATTTTAAATATGGTTCGAAGTCTTATTGCAAGAAGTGGAGTCCCAAAACAATTCTGGGGAGAAGCAGTAAACTGGAGCACACATATATTAAACAGAAGTCCTACAACCGCTGTTCAAACTATGACTCCTGAGCAAGCATGGAGTGGAAGGAGACCAAAGGTGGATTATTTCCGAATATTTGGTTGTGTAGCGTACGAATGTGTTCCAGACCAGAGAAGGAGCAAACTTGATGATAAAGGTGTAAAATGTATTTTTCTTGGTGTTAGGTCTGAGTCAAAAGCTTATAGACTTTGTAATCCTAACACCATGAAAATTATTACAAGTCGAGATGTGGTGTTTATGGAGGATGAATTCTGGCCATGGAATAGAAAAAAGGATGAACACGTGCAACTTTTGCCTACAGAATTTGATGGTGATGATTATTCATCTCATACAAGTAATGAACAAGAGCTTGTAGACAGAGTTGAAACTTCTCCAGTAGTAGAAACTGTTGTCAATAGACGAGAACCACGAATTAGAAGAAGGCCAGCTTGGATGAGTGACTATGAGGTATATGATTCTAATCAATCTGAAGATCCACTTGTTCATTTTGCATTATTTGCAGATTGTGATCCTACTACATTTGAGGAAGCTGTTAAGGAGTCAAAATGGCAAAGAGCCATGGAGTAAGAAATTCTGGCTATCGAAAAGAACAACAAGTGGACACTAACAGAGCTTCCGAAGGGGCACAAAACAATAGGTGTGAAATGGGTCTATAAGACGAAGCTGAAAGAAAATGGAACAGTGGACAAATATAAGGCACGCTTGGTAGCGAAAGGCTACAAGCAAGAGTTCGGTGTTGACTACAAAGAGGTTTTTGCTCCAGCTGTAAGGATTGATACAATCAGGCTTGTGATTGCTTTGGCTGCACAAAATTCTTGGCCAGTATTCCAGTTGGATGTTAAATCAGCTTTCCTACATTGAGACTTGAAAGAACAGGTATATATCGATCAACCTCCTGGTTTTGTGAAACAAGGAAATGAGCATAAAGTGTATAAATTAAATAAGGCATTATATGGATTAAAACAAGCTCCACGAGCTTGGTATAGTCGAATTGAAAGTTATTTTTTGAAAGAAGATTTTACGAAATGTCCTTATGAACATACACTTTTTGTTAAGATGGGAGTAGAAGGGAAAATGTTCATTGTGTGTCTCTATGTAGATGATCTTATTTACTCTGGAAATGATAGCCAGATGTTTGAGAATTTTAAGAAATCTATGATGCATGAGTTTGATATGTCTGATCTGGGTAAAATGCATTATTTTTTAGGAATTGAAGTCATTCAATCTGCTGCTGGAATTTTTATGGGTCAAAAGAAGTATGTTGGTGAAATTCTTGAAAGGTTTCATATGGGAAAATGCAATGCAGTAAATACTCTAACAGAGTATGGGTTGAAGTTGACAAGAGATGCTGAAGACAAGCCAATAAATAATCGACTTTACAAACAGATTGTGGGGAGCTTAATGTATTTATCTGCTACTAGACCTGATATATGTTAGGTTGTTGGCTTGATTAGCAGGTACATGGAAAATCCTAAAGAGATGCACCTATTTGCAGCAAAGAGAATTCTTAGATATCTAAGAGGGACAATGGATTTTGGGTTGTTCTATAAGATGGGAGAAAAGTCATCTTTGCTTGGTTTTACAAACAGTGACTTTGCTGGTGATCTTGATACGTCTGGTTCTGTTTTTATGTTTGGTTCAAGTGCAGTTTCATGGGCATCAAAGAAACAACCTATAGTTACATTATCTACCACAGAGGCTGTGCTTGCCAAGCAGTATGGTTAGGAAGAATTCTTGAGGAACTATGTTACAAGAGTGAAGGACCGATCGTCATTTTCTGTGATAATAGTTCTTCTATCAAACTCTCCAAGAATCCAGTTTTTCATGGAAGAAGTAAGCATATAGATGTGAAGTTGCATATTTTGAGGGATCTCACCAAGAACAACGTGATAGAGCTTGTTTATTGTAAGACTGAAGACCAAATTGCAGATATACTTACCAAACCCCTAAAGGCACCTACGTTTCAGAAGTTTAGAAAACTTCTTGGTGTTGGAAGACTAGAAGATTAAATTGAATGATATTCAGTTTACGAGAGGGATTGTTAATAATTTGTTTGTTTCAATAATAAGTCAATGTTTGCTGATTTGTTATTATCCAGGTTGTTCCTATTATAGTGGAACAAGTAGATTACTGGAGATAATGTTGATTATGTTCTGTTTTTCAGTTTTGCTAGTATTTTGGTTTATGTGGGTTAGTGGATTATCCACGTATTTAATCTGTAAAAGCTTATAAAGGCTTCAGATGTTCCAATCAATAAATAAGTTATTCTTCTTCTTTCACTACAATTTTCCTAGTTTGTTGTCATTGTTAACCACTTATTGGAAAAGGCTCTATGTTCAGAATGCGACTTGTTCATGTACATGTCCAGGAAATAGTATGCAATGGGAGAAAGAAGCAATATATCGTGAGTCTATTAACGACTCACAAGACACGAAAGAGAATCCGAGTGCAATTTCCTTCTTGCACTCAGTATACGAAATGCAAACTGGGCATGGTCACTAGTTGCTACTAAGGAGAGACGTTTTTCAAACCGCATTAAGTCGCAACGTTTTGGTTGTAAACTTAATACTATATGTAAAGGGAAAATTTTTTATATCACAAATTAACAATTAAGTCATTTTGCACATTTACACATTTCATGGTATAAATTACCCATCAAAGCAATAAAAGAATATGACGCTACAACAACCAATATTGTAAGGCACAAAACGTAATTACGAACTTCAAATAAGTTTTGCACATGTTAGTGTTTTTCAAAAGGGAATTTTTATTTTTCTATTGAATTTTTAAAAATAATTAAAAAAATCTCCACTTTAGAAAGTAATTCAAAATAATATCCACTTTTAAGTGAAAATGGTTTTGTAGTTTTATTTTATTTTTACTTTATTTTTATTAATTGTATAAAATATTTATTTTTATACCGTTATTATTAACCATGTTATTTTTAATAAAATTAAAATAAAAATAAATTTATTTTAATTTTAATTTTAATTAAATAATATATTTTAATTTTGTTTATTTTTATTTTAAAAAATTCAAAATAAATATGAATTTATTTCATTTTATTTTTTAAATTAAATAATAATTTTCAAACATGTTATTTTTAATGAAAAAATTCAATAAACATTTTTATAAAAAAAATTAAAATACACATAATTATGTTAGTTGTTATTAAAAAAATCAAATAAAAATAAAATTCATTTTATTTGATTTTTAAATTAAAACTTATTATTTTATTATTTAGTCATAATAAATTTATTTTTATTTGATTTTGTTTTTATTAAAACTAACATATTTTAAATAGATTATTTAATTTAAAAATATAAAAAAATATTTTTATTTTTTATTTATTTTTTTAAATAGTAATCTATTTAGTAAATAATTTGTAATAAGGGTAAGAATGTAAATTAATGTACAATCACTAATAATCATTAAAAAATACTATTTATCTTAAAAAGTGGAATTATTTTAAATTATTTTTAAAAATTTAGAAATTTTTTGAATTAGTCTTAAAAATAGAGTGGAAAAATAAAAATACCTATTTTTTAAAACTATCTAAACTTAATTGGAACTTGAACAAAATTCAATGGAACAGAAAGCAATCAATTGCGTTATTCAAATAATTATATTTGAATTCAATTAGAGTTAAAGAACTTGAAATTATTCTCTTTAATGAATTTGTGATTCGAAGTCTCAAAGTTCGCTAATTAACATTCTTGATGATTCTAGTGAAGGGGTGGTTGAGAGTATTGAAGAGGTGGAAATCTTAGAATTTGGGCGGGGAAGAAAATGAGAAAGTGATACCTACATCTCTATTACTTATGGACTTGGGTGTGGTATTGAGTCAAATTAATGGTCTGATCCAATTCTCAAGATTAAATGGGTTGTATTTGTATTGGACTCAACTCGATCTGTAAACGCGCATTATGAGCCCTAAAAAATGTAATTGTCTAAACAAATTGCTTGAGGTTGGAACAAAATGTTCAAAGTGATAGTACTCCATTGTCGGATTTGGATGTCCGCCATGATATTATTCTATTTTACAATAAACTATGTCAATCTTGGGTTTGGAGACAAGCCAATATGTCGGCACACATGCTAGTTCGTCAATCTTATTTTTATATTAATTTTCAACATTGCGACGTGACGTGATTTCCAAATATGTTAAAATTTTGTTTGTTAACGATTTTAGTTAATAAAATTATATTTCTTTAATTAAAAAAGGCAGATTTTAAAAAAAGAAAAATCAGTTTTTTTTTATTATTATTTAAAAATCTACTTTTTAACGGTTTTTAGAAAATTTATTGTTTATCCAGATGAACATAATCGGAAATATTTTTATAATTTTTAATTTTTATTTAAAAACTAAAAATAAATAAATATTTTTCCTTTTTTTCTTTTTTTTTTCTTGCTCCCATCAATCCTCCCCACTCCAAGGATATATTAAAAGGTAATTATTTAATGAGGAAGAAGAGGAAAAATAATAGAGAAAAAAAATATTTTTTTAAAAAGCTTTTTTTCTAAAAAATAAAAAAATATCTTTTGTTAAGAGAGATGAACAAATAAACTTTACCGAAAAGTGTAAAAATGAATTTTTGGAAGAAAAATAATAATATTTAATTAATAAATAATTTTTTTTTTGAAAAATCCCACAATAACTTAAAATTTTATTAATATAATAACTTTTATCAAATAGAAAAAATCGATTATTTAAAAAAAAATAAAAACACATAATAAAATTAAGAATTTTGCTAATTATCAAAAATATAAAATAAATAAGTAGATAAATCATATAAATCAAGATAGGGAAGATATTGAATCTTAGAATAAAAGAAGGAATAACTGTATTTATTTTTATTTATATAAATTCATTATTATACAGTAACTAAAGGTAATTTCTTCTAAATAAAGACCCGGCAGCTGCGGATAGTTGTTCATTATTTACACCTGGACATATACAATACCCTAAAACGCAACGCTGCGTCTTCGAACACTCGTCACCAACTGGGCAGGGTCGATTCAAACAAAAATATCCTGCTCCAGGCTGCGCTGCTGTTGATACAATTGTTATTTAAAAATATATTCTAATACAAGATATCTCGTAAAAGTTTTCATACAAGTCTCCTTCTAAATCAGAAAGATGACAATATAATGAAGAACTGGTATTTAAATAATAAACATTTTTATAATAAAACGAAATATATAAAATTACCAGCGATAAAAGATATGATCACTATTAAACAGATTAATTTGCATGAAAATTTCTCCATCACAGCCTCTAATTTTGTGAAGTATTTTCCTAGTATGATTTTGCTATTTAGTTGAATGTTAATTCTGCTGGACTCCCGATTTAAACAAATTTTATAGTGATTAGTATATATGGGTAGATTTGAAGAAATTAAATAGCAATTAATTTATATATATTTAGATTTAATATTTAATTTTTTATTAAATATGAATATATTTAATTTGATTGGATTTGGATGTAAGTATAAAATAAATTTAATATAATTAAAGTACATATATAGGAACAAATCCATTAGAGTATCTGCCATTAGGATTTTTGAATGGGTTATTTCCAAAAACACCCCATTTTTTCAAACGTTTCATTTTGAGCATTCGATTTTGAAAAGTTTTGGAAAATCAGCCCTAAAATCAAAATCAGTAGTGGTTTTGGTATTTTCGTGAGTGGTTTTGGTATTGTATGAGTAATTTTTATTTTAGGGAATTTCCGAATCTCCAAATTAAACATATAGAATTTCAAAACCACTCATACACACTCACATAAATACCAAAACCACTAGTGGTTTTAATTTTGGGGTGGTTTTCCAAAACTTTTCAAAACCGGGTATTCAAAGTGAAACGTTTGGAAAAATGAAGTGTTTTTGGAAATAACCCTTTTTGAATATACAACTATTACTCTAAAGTTGGGTTTAGAAATATATATATATATATATATATTTCACTGTATTTAATATTCCTTTTTTTTTTTTTTAATAGTGTTTAGTTTATCCAGATTTTGATGGGGTAAAAGTAATGTTTTAATTTGTTAATAAAATTCAATTTACATATACAGACATACTAAAAGTCTTTCATATTTTTTAGTTGAAAATAATTAAACTAATATTTAAAATCATGTGAGAATAAATAGAAAATAATTTAATTAATTAATTTCTCATTTATTAAAAAGTAAATGTTACCTTTAAAAGATATATATTATAAGTAATAATAAAAGAAATATTTAATAATAATTATTTATATAATAATAATAAATATTTTGACAAATTAAATTTTTGTAGGATAATGTTTGGATAATTTATACCCTCTATAAACGTTACTTTTACTAATATTTATACGAAATACTATAATCACTAGTAGGGGTGTTAGTTATATGGGTGAACCCGAGTAACCGTCCGAACCGATTGAAATTTGGTCCATTTGGTTTGGCTAAAAGGTTTGTTGGGTGGTTTTGGGTAGACCCAAAAGACATGAGAATAAATTTGGTTTGGGTTCGGGTGAAAAAAAAAAATTTGGGTTGACCCGAAACCCGAAAAAATATATATATATTGTGGTGCCAAATAAACCACAGCCAAATATCTGGCTAAGATTGCTTGAGAAAATAGCTAAAAAGCTTACAGAGATAATCTCACAGAGTTTCTCTTCTTATGGGTCCCGATCGGTCCCTTTTACAATCATCCCTATCCCCTATTTATAGGAGATATTTGGATCCTATTTCTATTTGGATTGGGACTCCTTTTTGGGCTTGGTCTTCTTTTATCAGATGGACTTGGTCTTCTTTTATCAGATGGGCTTGGTCTTCTTTTATTAGATGGGCTTTAGGAATCTTAAGCCTAGCATGATAAGTCTTCCTTTTCCGATTGGGCTCTGGGAATCCTTGTTCAGTTGGGTAATCATTCGGTGGGCTGGTGTGCTCTGGTTTGAGCTCTGTTGGGCTCGGCCGAGTTGGATCTGCATTGGATCTTTGGCCGTTTCGGTCGAGCCAGACTCTGACGTTTCATGAACTTTTGCCCCCTTTCGGTCGAGTTGATTCTGACGTTCCCAGGGCTTTTGGTTTCCTTTCGGCCGATTGTAGCTTTTAGGGCACCTCTTCATTCTTCGGCCGAGCTTGGTTAAGGATCGTGATTGTCTTTGCATGTTCTGACCTTCGACTATGATGTCTTATGATTATTTTCCCACCACATATATATATTAAAATAATAATATATAAAATATAAGTTAATTAATCTAATCCTACCATATAAAAAATATTTTTTATTATTAAAAAGTTAAATAATTATATATTATTAGACATAAAATAATATTATATAGGAAAAAAAATAATGTAATCAGATATGACTTTTATCAAATATGTAATATATATATATATATATAATTCAATAGCAATACTCATGGAGATATTTTTAAAAAAAAATCAAAATAAATGGATGAAAATATTTTTTTTAATTTCGAGATAAATTAAAGTAATTGTAATTTTATCCATTAATTTAATAAATAAGAATTACTATAAATTTAAAATCAAGATTTAATCAAATTAAAAATAGATTTTACTTAAAAAAATAAATAATATCAAATATTTATTTTTAAAAAAATAGTATAATAACAATTTAAATTAATTATTATATTATTTTATCATAATACCCCATTTTAAAAGTCATTTTAAGTCAATTTATATGATTATCACAAATAGTCCTTTTTTTTAAATATTATTTTGATAGGCATAATGACTTCGGAAGCTCCTGAACTTGATAACATTTTCCAATTTAGCTCTTTATTAATGCGTGGTTTCAATTTAGCCATCGTATTTTACCAAATGAGGTCATTTTAACCCTTTTGTGTTTATGTGATAGTTAAGGTGGCAAAAAATATTTTTTGGGCACGTTTGAGGGGTTAAAATGACACTAAGAAAAAAAAAAAGAAAAAAGACAACTTCAATAGTTAAAATAAAACACCATATAATTTGAGGGTTAAAATAAAAAAGGTTGCCAAATATAGGGGCTAAATAGGTATTTACACATAAAAATTGTGAGCAATTCTCATCCACTTTTTTATTTTCACAATCTGGCTCAAGTTGTTTCTCAACTCGAGATATTATTATATATACAGAGTCGAAACCACTATGGTTTCGACTATGTTGTCATTGCTGTGTTGTAGGAAGGGTTAAATAATGTCTTTTTTTTTTCTTTTTTTTTTATACATCCACAGTATAGTTTATGGCATTGCTTCACTAAACGTTGTTATTACTACTTTTTTTATATTACATTACTTTAGTCTGCTTGATGATTCTTATAATTTTTCTAATATTCAATATTTTTATATATTGATTGTATTTGCTGAATATTGTAATATATGTTGATTTTTGTCCATGGATTATTGGTTTGTATAAGATTTATTACTATTTTATAAGGTAAGACATTTGTTATAAAAAAAATAGTGAAAATTCTTTTAAATGGACTTTTTAAAGTTCAAAATACAATTATAGCCCTGTTTTGGAAAATATACAAAAACGGTCTTTTAAAAGTTTAGTTTTCACTCCATAGGCCAAGTTTCCCAAAATATCCCTGAATCTTTACAATTCACAGATTGTGTGAATTACGCTCACAAATGTGAATGACCTATGGAGTGAAAATCAAACTTTAGTTTTGCTAACTTTTTAAAAATGGTCTATAATTGTATAGTAAACTTTTTATGGCCTATAAAAAAATTTTTCCCAAAAATATATATAATATAAAGTGCTTAAATGAAATCTTGTAAAGTTTAAAGGTTGAAGTGAAAAATCTTGTCAAATATAATGGCTAAAATGGAAAGGTGTAATCCTACGTGCTCGCGCTAGTCTGAGACTTGTGGGTCTAGTTTGTTTCATGGGTTTGGACTAGATTAGGATTTGTTTTTATCCAAATCCATGTTTGTTAATTGCCTACTTAATTTTAACCCATCATTATTTTATCCTCTCTCCTTCATTTAACCCACTACAATGGTTAAATTCATCCCATTGAAATGATGGGTTAAAATAAACCCACCCTTTCACTTTATAACCTCTCTACAACTTAAATAAATAAATTTAGTTAGTGGTTAAAACAAAAATAATATACTTTATTTTAAATAATTAACCTTATAAAAATCATATCATATAAAAAAAAATATTTTTTACATGTTTAATTTTATTCAATCCCATTATTACCAAACACAGTATAGGATATACTTAACCAATCCAAACCCAATCCAATAACTTAAAATAATCCAATCTGAACCTAATCCAATCCCGCAAAATAAACTGGACGTTATGTTTCAAATGGGCTAAAATAGCACAAGTTATACAAATATAAATTCATTACTAAATTTATATAAATTCATTATTTTACAATAATTAAATGCAGTACTTTTTAAATAAGGGCCAGTACCTGCATATGATTGTTCACTATTTACACCTCGACATACACACACCCCTGAAGCACAACGCTGCGAACACTCGTTCCTAATGGCATGACTTATTGGAACAAACAAATCCTGGTCCAGGTTAGGCTTACGTTGATACTATAATATTTTTAAGGACTTTTTTCAGATATGAGCTTTTTAAAGTTTGAATTTTATTTATAGGTCAAGTTTCAAATTCTTTCAAATATAAGTTTTTGTAAAGTTTGATTTGCATTTCATTAGCCGTGCTTCTAATTTTACCCTCGACTCAAATTTTTCCAAAAATCGCGCACTTCACATGTTTGTGATCCACGATCACACATTTCTGATATGAAATCAGAATTCGTGATTCAGTTGTTATTTTATTTCTGAACTAGGTTCAAAGATGTTCGAAGAGATTTCAGAATTTGTGAAGTGAAATCAGAATGGCAGTACGGAAATAAAAATTCAAGTGGAGGGTAAAATTGTCACAACGGCATATTTTTGAAAATCAAACTTTTACCAAACTTGATTTTGTAAAAAATTGAAAATGGGTCTATAAAATAAATTCAAACTTTAAAGGACCCATTTCAATAATTTCCACTATTTTAAAATATATTTTAATATATCATCAACATTTGGTATTTAAATAGTAAATATTTTTATAATAAAAACAACGCATAAAAAAGTTTACCAGTAATAAAAAATATGATCACAATCAAGCTGGCATGAAACTTTCTTCATCACAAGCTCTAGTTAGAGCTTGTGAAAAGTGTTTTACTGATATGATTTTCCTATTTTAGTTGAATGGTAATTCTGACTAGGTTCCTAAAAAAAAAACTATAGCAATTAATATATAGGGATAAATCTAAAGAAATATTATCACAATTAATATATATATCCATAGATTAAAGATTTAAAGTCAGGCTCAATATGGAGATATTTAATTTAAGGGAAATTTTTTTTATAGGTCATAAAAAATTTACTATACAATTATAGACCACTTTTGAAAAGTTTGCAATACTAAAGTTTGATTTTCACTCAATAGGTAATTCACAGACTGTGATCGTAATTCACAGACTGTGAGTGTAATTCACAGCATTTGTGAATTGTAAAGATTCAAGAGTATTTTGGAAAACTTGGCCTATAGAGTGAAAACTAAATTTTTAAAAGCTTGTTTTTCTATGTTTTTCAAAACAGACCTATAATTGTATTTTGAACTTTAAAAAGTCCATTTGAAAGAATTTTCAAATTAGAGTTCATAAATAAAAAATCAATCCGAGTATTTCATATTGAGATTTCTAAATAGTTATTATTCTTGTAAAAAAAATAATAAATAATATGACTATAATTAGCGACAATCGTATTTTTTTAATTGTTGGAATTTTTAATAGTAAAAATATACTATCAAAACTCGAACAATTCTAATCATTATGTTTTATTTATATTTCTCACTCGGATAACAAATGTAATACTTATATTTATACTTTTAAATTATTTTAAAATAAAAAAATATTAATTTTTAAAATTAATTAGGGATTGCATGAACTCCTAATTGACTTATACTTATATAATTTTTTTTGAATATGTTTGAATTAATTATAACACGTCTTAATGTAAATGTGAATTAAAAATAGTGACAACATTTTAAAAAAATTAATAAAACTACAAACTTTTGGAAGGAATTATAACGGTCTATTGAATAGAAATTATTTGGGACATATTTATGACTAAAATATTGTGATGGTAAACATATCCATTATAGGTTTATCAGTCATTTTGTAAATTTTATAACCATCAGTCCTCACTAATTTGTTATGGATTTACAACGGTAAAATTTACGAAGGAAATGTCCTCAACGAAGTTGATACAATTTTTCTTTTTAAAATAAACAATTATATACAACCAATTGTTACAGATTTCTCATAAATTATAACAAAAATAATCAAACACAAATAATCCGTTATTGAATTTTTTTTTTTAGTATTTAGTGTTTTATTTATAATGTGTTGACCAGATGAGTATTGCTATTAGATTTACAGTTTGACCAGATGAGTATTGCTATTAAATTTACAGTTTAAAATACATATTCTAAATTAAAAATTGATGATCATATGATATTGAAATAATTTGAAATATTGTTTGAGAGCAATTGAGATCTTGCCCGAAAATATTTTATGATGTTTTTATCCACCAAACTATCATGAAGTGTTGATTTGATAAAAAAGAAAAAAAAAATCGGGAGGTTGAAATGAGTTGTCCAAAATTTGTGGAAATTAAATATGATATTTTATGGTTAATAGAGGCAGAAAAATCAAAACTGCATTGAACCATTGTTCGATTTAGTTTAGTTGGGTTTTGAGTTAATTCACTTTTAGTTATTTTTATGATATAAAATGGTATATATTTTTTCTTTTTTAAAATTAAGTTGGATTTTACAATTTTAAAAATGAAAATTTTTAGTTCGATTCAGTCGAAAACTGAGTAGAACCACATTGTGACACCCCAGTGATACACACTACCAACTCGAATATTCATAAAGAAATTTTGGACCGGTTGGTTATATTTATTATTATTATTAGTTATATATATATTTTAATTATTATTGATTATATGGATTGTTTTTATTCATTATATTTATTAATGATTTTATTATTTATTGATGATCGTTTTGGGCATTTTGGCACATTATTGATTGTTGATCTATAGTTGTATTTAAAAATGAATATTTGAAAAAAATGTTAGAATAAAAAAAATAAAAAATTTCATAATTTAAAATCTACGGAATAAAAAAATTCAATCACATAATAATAAATAATAGTAATTGTACTAATTTTTTTATTTTTAATAATAATTTATACATTTTAATTTAATTATATGGTTTTATATTTATTTTAAAAATAATATTTTCAAAATTTCATATTAAAAATAAAAAGTAATAAAAAATTAAAAATTGACTAATTAGCTGCAGGATAGTTAAATAACTTTAGGAATTTAAAAAGTTAAAAACATATGTAAAATTTTTTTACCAATTTTAAACTCTAGAATTTGAATATTGTCAGCTATAGAAAAATATTACTCATTTCAAACTTTAGGATTTTAAAGTTCCTTACCAAATATATTTTCAGTTATAGAATAAATCTAATCATTTTAGTGTAGAAAAGTAAAATTCGATTTGGAAACTTCAATTATAGAATGAGTTTAATGTGGAAAGTTATTTAAACTAACTAGGTGGTAATAGATAAAATAATTTTTATTAAATTTAAAATTAAAAATCACAGGTTCTTATTTCTAATATTCTTTCGTTTCTCTTCAATAGCCGCCGCTCGATCCCAAACCACCGCGAACGGAGCCTCCTCCCTTTGGTCGGAAGTCTACATCCAGCCACCGTATATGACTGCGAATAATCAGCTCTTCTCGCGCCGTCGCTCTACTTTGCCGTCACTCCCTTTCGACTTCCGTCTTGATCCGCCGCCACAATGCACCCCCGCTACTGTTTTTATTTCTGTCTTCTCCGTCGATTTTCATAAATCGACCCAGTTATGATGTCGCTTGGTTCATTTTGGGTAAGAGTTTTGAATTGATAAGTAATTTGCGTCTGTATTATCAGTTGATCTATTCTAGAATTATTTTGACTTGTCAGTGATGTCCCACGAAGAATTGGTGATCTACTAGAGTCCGGAGAGAAGGCTCCACTGGTTAGTATATAAGTCTATTTAACTTTTAGGTGTTATAGCCTTTGCTATCTGTGAGCCTGCTGTATCATTTGTGGATGGGATATAGTCTCGTATGCTATCTTTTGTGGCTTTATGAAAAAAAAGGAAATGATGTCAGTGTGTGGGTGCAAATCTGTTTCTAAGAGAACATTGTTTGTTGGCATAAGTACTCATTGTTATATTTGATTATTTCCTTGATCATTTTTTGGCTCTTCAAAATGGAGATGCTGTGTTAAAGCTTGAAGTTGCATCTGATTGTTATTTCTCAAAGTGTTATTTGGTGCTCAGATTCATTTTTCTTATTGATATGTTGTATTATATGAGTTTTTGTTGTCTTCGTTAGAATCTCTTGCTCACTACCCAATTTGGATAAATTTACCTTTTTCTGTCTAGAAAAGTTTATTCTATTTGTTGTCAATTATAATTTTTATTATTTGTCATCTTGATTTAGCTTGGTTTTGGTCCATTGTAATAATGGGAATCAATGAAGAGAATGTGTGATTAATGGGATTTTTCTGCTTGTTAGTATAAAATCATAAGGCGACGTATCCAACAGAAGAGTTAGTTATATTCATTCCCATATCTGTTACAATTTAATGCTTAAATAGGTTGTATATGTTTGTTTTGTCTATTTCTAATGAAAAAAGCGGTATTTGGAAAACAATATGGGTTCGTGGTGATGCATTATGGAAGTATATCCTCTAGTTTCATAGAAATATACTACTTCCTTTATAGAGCCCAAGGAATCTCAGATAAAAATAATTACCTCTTAATTGTTTTCTAATTGAAGTTTACATTCTTTGAATTTGAGTTAAATGCTCATTCAAATGCATCAATTCACAGTTTGGTCTAATTTTTAAATTCAAATCCCAAACGTTTCACGTTTGTTTGCTATTGGTGCTGGGCTTTAACTGAACTGTTAATATATTTCAGGCTCTCTGCACCATCGAATAATGGCTTTGAGCCACCAATGTGGTCAAAATTCTAGTCAGATGTCAAGTTGTATCCCACGAACAATGATACGCCTACTGCAAATTCTGGCAATTGAAATGGAAGCATATAGTAAGATATTACCAATTAGCATCCTTCTACTCTATTATACTGATTATTAGTATATTATGTGTATATTGACTTCGGATATTAGTCATATTGCAGATCCATTTGGCAATCTATTTCCAAAGAGAAATTTCCTTCAACTCCAATGCAACAAGAACCAGTTCTTTACTCCATCATTGGCTATGCATTCGGGAACCAATCTACTGTCCAGGGTAGTACACCCGGTTACTGTAAGTTCTCAACATTCAGCTGGTATTCTATGAATGGTGGTTTTCAACTTTCATCGAAGTTTACCATTTTCTTGATTCATAGCACTGAAATGGATGAATCAAATGAATGCCTGTCACCTGCTATCAGAAGTATCAAACTGCCATCTATATGTGGATTAGTTCTTCTTGCAATAATAGTTAGTTATTTGGTTACATATAAATTTCTTTTTTCATGACAATCTTGGAAAGTGGAACTTTTCTGGAGATCCTTTTATTTGGTTTAAAGAAAAATGGATTCCTAGAGAGGTAAATAACTCCATATATCTAATCACTATCATTATCTGATTAGTGATGTTCAAGAGTAATTTTAGATTTTATTACACTCCAATTTCCAAATTATGCTTTTACATCTACCATCGGATAGCCCTACAATAAATGATTCTTAAATTATATTTCTTTTGAAATCATTAGGTTCTCAAACCATTTGGTGATATGTCGCTCTGTCCTCACTCTGCTTTCATAAGTCAGATCTCAGTAGAAGCACCTCCTCCTCCTGGGCCGTCTGTAAAGTGAGTATATCCAGCAAACAAATCCAGACATGATTGTTGTTGCATCCGAGATGGTAGATAAGATTTTAGACAATGTCTTATCCTGTAGTAGTAGAATAGTGGCTAGTTTCGTAACAGAGGCCTCCAGATTGACAAAAGGGTTGTTCTTCTTACTTGCTAACTTCAGTTTTCTGTTTTGAAAGATCAGGTTCATCTTGAGACTATATATTTGAAATGGATCTTCTCTGTCATTTGATAGAATGGACAGTTTATAAAAGGTGATGGATTTTGTAGGATGTGGAAGACAGAATTGAAGTGCTAGAAAAGAAGACTCTTCTGGAAGGAACAGGTCTGTTTCTCCATGAGTATTGCTATTGAATTATATATGCAACTGTTTACTTACAAATACTAACTCTTTGAGTCTTTTTCTTCCTCGAACAGAGAAACATTTGATAAAATGCAAGCAGACCTTATCCCAACAACCAACAGTGGAACTGAAAATTTGACCTCACAGGATGTAAAAGCAGTTGTAGGTTTTTCTAGTTGTTCTCATTTTACCAGGTTGATATATACTTACTTTAAGCTGCCTGACTGAGTTGATTTAATATGTCGTGTCATGCAGCTGTTGGAGTTAATAGATCCTTATTGGTACTCTTTGATGAAAATACAGTTAATGCACAAAAAGAGTAAGCGCACTTTGGTGGTTTTTAATTGATTGAAAATTGTTATTATTGTATAAATGTCTTAGTTGAATGTGTTTTTTATTTTTTAGGCTACTAGATTGACAAATAGTGGACATTTTTATATTCCATGAATCTCTAAGCATTTTTTTGCTGATCAATTGCATGCGAATTCAAAATTTATTCTTTTATAATAGCTGAATGGTTAGATTGATCAGGTTTGAAGAAATGTTTCTCACAAAATTGTCATTTTAAAATTTTAAAATTAATACTAATCTTGTCATAAATTCAGTCACAAAATTGTTGTGCAATTGCATGATATTTTGTCACAATTTGTAGCACCTATAAAGGTATTGAATTGTTTATGTAAAAGTTGTGAAGGAACATGGAATATTTCGTTACGAAAAATTGGACACAATGAAATTCGTATTATTTGAAGCTTGAGATGATCTTAGAGGTGGAGTTGTTTTTATATGTATTAAAAGAATAAGCATTTAGTTCTGGCGTTATGATTTTTGAGTTAATTTGATATAATTTGATAGGGTTGATGGTTTACTGGTTATCTTTGATGTGATGTCTAGGAAAAAAGAAATGAGACTCGAAGAGAAGGAGAAGCAGATCTTGCGGTTCAGGAGGAAGCTTCTACTAACTCACTGCTGAACAAAACAAAGCTTCCAACAGAAGGTAAAATATTGTCTCTGTTTGTGTTGGACTGCAATTTTAATCAATTGTCAGCATTTTTTGTCATAATTGGATTTCTGCAATTTGTGATGAGAAAATAAGAAATAGGATATCCTGTAAACCCTGCCAGTAGGGCATGTTTGATTTAGTTTCGTAGTAGTCACTTGTTTTTTTTTGTGCTATTTCACTTAAGTTTAAACCCCTTCAACTTATTCTATAAATCTTCCTCAGTCCAAGTTGCCAAGTCTCGACATCTCTTTAGTTTCAGTGGGGTGGGGAGGTAAAACAAATTAGTGTCTTTTGTTATATTAGGATTTTCCTTCACTATAGATTGTTAATATCAAATTATTATACCACTGAGCTTCCAAGTAAGAGTATGTATATATATCACAACCAAGTCTAATTATCAGAAGTGGAGAAAAAGAAAAAGAGTAGCACTAACCAAGTTGGATTAGTTATTCAAAGACATCCTTGGTGTGATCATGTTTTCTACATTAAATTAATTTTACATAAGATGGAAGTCAATAGATCAATTGGTGAAATACTAATACCTGCAAAATAAGAGCTAGTATTGCTGTTTGGAGTATATATTCACACCTTCTGTCTGGCTTTCAGAGTTCCCCTGATATCGGTGGAACCTGTTAAGCACAGATAGAATGAATTTATATTAATGCACACAACAATAGTCATCTTATAATTGCTATATGTGCTACAAATTCCTAGCAGGTAGATTTAATAGTGTAGGTAAACTTACAATTAGACTTCCTCCATCCAACCTTTTTGGCCATTGACATCTTATACCAATAATGGCATAGTAAATGCCGAATAATTTATAATATTAATAATTAATAATGTTAGAATCAGTGGTAACCAATACATATTAGAAAGTAAAAAATTTAAGAAGATACTAACCTATGTGAAATATATATTTTAATTCTTATCACTACTATTGACAGAGTGCGGAAGACTATCCTTCAACTAAAAAAAACAATAAAATAATCTTCCTAAATTTAGATAAAATATATGAATTTTTTAAAATTTGAAATACACATTTACCGTAGAAACGAATGATTCAAGTACATTTCTATAATTACCTATAGAAGTATATCCTCTAGTTTCATTGAAATGTACTACTTCCTTTATAGAGCTCAAGGAACCTTAGGTAAAAATAATTACCTATTAATTGTTTTCTATTCGAAGTTTCCATTCTTTGAATTTGAATTAATTGTTCATTCAAATGCATCAATTCATAATTTCATAGTCTGGTCTAACTTTTAAATTCATATACCAAACGTTTCACATTTGTTCGCTATTGGTCCTGGTCTTTAACTGAGCTGTTATGTACTGTATTTGATAATGACTTTGAGCAACCAATGTTCCCAAATTCTAATCAGATGTTAAGTTTGTATCCCACAAATAATAATATGCCTACTGCAAATTCTGGTAAATGAAATGGAAGCATATAGTAAGATATTACTGTGAGCATCCTTCTACTCTATTATACTGATTATTAGTATATTATGTATATATTGGTAATATTGCAGATCCATTTGGTAATCTATTTCCACAACGAGATTTTCCTTTAACTCCAATACAACAAGTAACCAGTTCTTTACTCCGTCAGTGGCTACAGCTACACCTACTATAAATCCATTGTCATTTGAGAACCATTCTACTGTCCAGCCTAGTAACCCAGTTACTGTAAGTTCTCAACATTCAGTTGGTATTCTATGAATGATGGTTTTCAACTTTCATTGAAGTTTACTATTTTCTTGATTCAGAGCACTGGAATGAATGCCTGTCCTGCTTTAAGAAGTATCAAACTGCCATCTATATGTGGATTATGTGGATTTGTTCTTCTTGTAATAATAGTTATTTAGTCGTATATATATATATATATGTATATATATTTTTTTATGACCAAATAACTATTATTACAGGACAACCTTGGAAAATGGAACTTTGATTGGAGATCCTTTCATTTGGTTTGAAGAAAAATGGCTTCCTAGGGAGGTAAATAACTCCATACATCTAATATCATTATCGCATTACTAAGGTTCAAGAGTAATTCTTTTGGATTTTATTACACTCCAATTCCCAAATTATGCTTTTACAGCTACCATCGCATAGCCCTACAATAAGTAATTTAATTCTTAATTAGATTTCTTTTGAAATTATTTGGTTTTCAAACCATCTGATGATTTGTCGTCTATTCTCATGAATCAGATCCCAAAAGAAGCACCTCTTCCTCCTGGGCCATCTGTAAAGTGAGTATAGCCAGCAAACAAAGCCTCACATGATATTGCATCTGCGATTGGTAGATAAGATCTTACACAATGTCTTATCCTGTGGTAGTAGAATAGCGGCTTGTTTCATAGCAGAGAGGCCACCATCAACAATGGCACTGTAATATACAAATTTGCAGATTGACAAAAGGGTTGTTGTCACTTGCCAACTTAGGTTTTCTGTTTTCATCTTGAAACTACATATTTGAAATGGATCTTCTCTGTCATTCGATAGAATGACAGTTTATAACAAGTGATGGATTTTGAATGACAGGTGATGGATTTTGTAGGATATGGAAGACAGAGTTGAAGTACTAGAAAAGAAGACTCTTCTGGAAGGAACAAGCTTGTTTCTCCATGAGTATTGCTATTGAATTAGATAAGATCTTACACAATGTCTTATCCTGTGGTAGTAGAATAGCGGCTTGTTTCATAGCAGAGAGGCCACCATCAACAATGGCACTGTAATATACAAATTTGCAGATTGACAAAAGGGTTGTTGTCACTTGCCAACTTAGGTTTTCTGTTTTCATCTTGAAACTACATATTTGAAATGGATCTTCTCTGTCATTCGATAGAATGACAGTTTATAACAAGTGATGGATTTTGAATGACAGGTGATGGATTTTGTAGGATATGGAAGACAGAGTTGAAGTACTAGAAAAGAAGACTCTTCTGGAAGGAACAAGCTTGTTTCTCCATGAGTATTGCTATTGAATTATATATGCGCTGTTTACTTACAGTTATTAACTCTCTGAGTCTTTTCTTCCTCAAACTCAAAAGCATTTGATAAAATGCAAGCAGACCTTTTCCCAACAACCAATAGTGGAACTGAAATTTCGACCTCACAGGATGTAAAAGCAGTTGTAGGTTTCTCTAGTAGTTCTCATTTTGCCAGGTTGATATATGTTTGTTTTTAGCTGCTCGACTGAGCTGATTTAATGTTTCTTGTCTTGCAGCTGTTGGAGTTAATAGATCATTATTGGCACTCCTGGATGAAAATACAGTTGATGCAAAAAATGAGTAAGCACTCTTTGGTGGTTTTTAATCTATTGAAAATTCTTATTATTGTGTACAAAACTTATTTGAATGTAGTTATTATTTAGGCTACTAGATTGACAAATAATGGTCATTTTTATATTTCATTAATCTCTTAGCATTTTATTTGTTGATCGACTGACAGCAAATTTTCTTAATATATGATTTGATCAATTGAATGCAAATTCAAATTTTATTCTTTTATAATAGTTGAATGGTTGGATTGAGCAGGTTTAAAGGCATGTTATTCATAAAATTTTCATTTTCAAATTTTAAAATATAATACTAATCTTAACATAAATCCAGTCAAAATATTGTGCAATTCCATCACATTTGGTCACAATTTGTAGCACTGTTATTATCATCATGTTGGTCATAGGTTGTGCATAATTTGTTTATTCGCAGGGAATATTTTGGCACCAAAAATTGAACTCTGAAATTTGAAGTTGTTTGAGACGATCTTAGAAGTGGAGTTTTTTTTCATATGTATTAAAAGCATAAACAATTAGTTCTAGCGTTGTGATTTTTGAGTTAATTTGATAAGCGCCATAGGTTATTTTTGATGTCATGTGTAGGAAAAAAGAAATGAGACTGGAAGAGGAGAAGCAGATCTTGCATGGCAAGAGGAAGTTTGCACTCTCTCACTGCTGAACAGATCAAATCAAAGCTTCCAAGAGGGAGAAAGAGAAGGTAAAATATTGTCTTAGTTTGTGTTAAGACTGCAATTTTAAATCATTATCTGCGTTTTTGCTCATGCAATTTGTGATGACAAAACAAGGAATAAGACATCCTGTAAACTCTGCCAGTAGGACTCGTTTGATTCACTTCATAGTAGTAACTTCTCTTTGTGGCTATTTCATTAGGAGTTTAAACCCCTTCAACTTATTCTGCAAATCTTCCTCAGTCCAAGTTGTCAAGTTTGGACATCTCTTTAGTTTCATTTGGGTGGGGGAGGTCTAGCAAAGTAGTGTCTTTTGTTATATTAGGATGTTCTTTTACTAAAGACTGATAATATGGATTATTTTCTCACTAAACTTCCAACTAAATTTAAAAAATAAAAAATAAAAAAAATGAACAAACAAGTCGAAATTTAAAAAGTATATAATGAGGAAAATAAATAAATAATGAGTAGCACTAATAAAGTTGAATCAATTATTCAAAGATATCCTGGTATTATGTTTTCTGCCTCAAAATAATTTTACATAAGATGGGAGGGAAATCAATAATAGATTAATAGTTGAAATACTAATACCTCCCATATAAAAGCTAGTATCACTGATTGGAGTTTATATTCCCCTGTTCTTCCAGCCAGATTTTTTTGTCTGTTATTTGGAGTCCCTCTGATATCAGTGGAATCTGTCAAATACACATAGAATTTATGTAAATACACACTACTAGATAGAATCTTATAGCAGGTAGATTTAATAGAGTACATAAACTTACAATTAGCCTTGGTCCATCCAATCTTTTGGCCATCAACATCGTGTACCACCACTTTATTCATAAAAATAATTTCTGTTAGGTGAAATAAAATAATATAAGAATTAGTCCGTGAAAGATGAATATTATAAGTTTTAAAACTTTTTTCCATTAGGTTAATTCATACTTTACCTCCCAAAATGGTAGCATAATTAGATTCAAAGATTTGAAGACAATAAAAGTTATCCACCTGCAAATAAGCATAGTTATAATAATAATCTATAAATAATTCATAGGATTCAAAATTCAAAAGTATCAACTCACTGGTGATAGGTAATCACTGGGATCTAAACATAAGCTATCTCCTCCAGCGAAGTAAAAGTTAATGCTCGGGAATGTGTCAAAATTGCTGAATAGTTAATAATGTTAGAATGAGCTGTAACAAATAATGACATAATTAAGAGTAAATATTAGAAAGTAAAAAATTAAAGAAGTTATTAACCTTGAATTTAATGTGTAACATATATTTTCATCTTTATTGACTGAGTGCGGAACAATATCCATAAACTGCAAAAGAAAGTAATCTATTAAATGATAGATCAAAATATATGATGAATATTTTCAGAAATTGAAATACACATTTATCATGGAAATGAATGATTTGTATACAGTTCTATAAAGATATAAATATGTTGCTGCACTGTCGACGAAGGTTCCCTCTCCCATCATAAAGCTTGACGGAGCAATTGGCAAAATACTCTCCTTGAGTGAAATATTGGTGAGATTGACATTATATTGGGACCTGAATATTTAGAATGTGCTATTATCTATCATTAAGCAAAACCCCAAAATAAGACTAATATTGTTTAAATAAGATTAACCACTTACTTGGAAGGGATGAGGGGAGTGTAGGTGAGATTCACCGGAGGAGCTTCCCCGATGAGCAGTAAACCTGCTAGGATTCTTTTGCTTGATAAGCAGTGGGAAAAAATCGTTCGGCTAATATTCTGTGCCCGAGATAAGGGTCATACTTCCTTTTCCCAAACCTAAATATCCGTCTAAAACAGTTTGCTGTGCAAAGTACTCGGATATTGAATTGCTACATCTGTCCATCAATCAAATCCAAATTTGTAAATTATAAAATAAAATTATATTAACTAAAAATTTATAATTTTACCCGAACATGATTTTAGCTGATAGATTTATTGTTTGGGTATAGAGGGAGAGATTATCAGACACTAGGAAACCATTAGCAAAGTTGGAGTCCTCGTAATGGATTGAATAACCGCAGTGGGACTGCACATCACAATATAACTGTGATGATTGATTGGCCATGCTACACCTTCTGTCTGAACACGATACCACTGAAGCTGAAGCGTGGATTGGTTAGGATTGAAAACATACCCAGAAACCTGTAATTATCAATAATATCCAATCACTATATAACATTACTTGAAATGAAATTGCAATTAAGTTAAATTGATTCTCAACTTACATTAATCTGTTGAGCTGAGGGTGGACAGGTGAGCCAAATTTGATCGCTCCCTGTGTCAACTAGCATCCGAAAATCCTGGGGTGGCGAACCAATAGTTATCGTAGCAATATACACTCTGTAGTAGTATTCATATAAAAAAAAAATCAGTATAATGAACCAATATCAGGAAAAGTTGAGGAATTTTTTTAATGGTAATATACTAACCCAGAAACAAAGACATCTCTAGATAATTGCATTGGAAATTCTAGGATCCTTCTTTCCAAATGCAGTACAGTAGTATTATTTAATACTACTAGCATGAAGAAGGAAAGTATTACAATCGGCAGCTTGAAGTTTTCCATCTGCAACTATAAGTGATGCAAATTGTTATATGGTTGTCAATTGGTTATGTCAATGGCAGTAATAGTAAAGTATGTGTGTGAATTTCATGCATAAATTCTCATTAGCGATACTTCATCAAGATCAAGCTCATGATTTAATCAACAATGGGGACTCACTTTAATCATCTCATATCTGGGGCAGAATATATATATATATATATATATAAATACATAGTGTAGAGCAATGTCTAGCCCAGAATTTGGCGGGACTATCCCAGTGAGTCCTCCTATAGTGAACAAAAAGATGAACCCTACAGCAAATAACATGGGTGTTTTGTATTGGATGCTACCCTTGTTTCTGAAGCCAACTGGATCGAGGGTTTCACAACTAGAATTGGCTATAGATCTCGAACTGAAGCAAACCTCAACATCCACGAGGCCGGAATCAAGCTATAAAATGGCAGAAAGCTCACCTCTAAGCTGTGTTCCTCCTTTGCAGGTCCTTCAGCAACGGTTAATGAGTTTTTTTTTTCCTCTGCTGCTACTGCTGAATGTAAATTTCCTGTGTAAGCTAAGTGAAAAACAATTAAATAAAATGCAAACGCAAACGAAAACGAGTGGAGATCACTAGAAGGCATCTTACCATTAATAGTCTACTTATCCTCCTACTCATTTGTACATATCTTACCTACAACTTACCGTTTGTGTATTTTAAAAACTCTTCTAAGACAATGCTTAGTAACTAAGGTTTTGTTTGGATCATGGGTTGGTATGGTATGTTTTGGGTTGCTTTTAACCTAAAGAATGGGTTGAGATGGTAATAAGTAGTTCATTAATGTAATGTATGAGTACGAATGTTCCACTTTTTTGTAACCACCAAATGGGTGGTTTAGTTTGGTTTTGCATTTTTCTTTCCAAATATACCCCTTATTTTATTATTCTATTAATATTATTAAATTAATATTATATCCTTATCTAATTAATATTTATATTATAAATATATAATAATAATAAATTATAATTTTATTTTAATAATAATTAATACTAATATAATTTAGTTAAATATATATCTTTAAATAAATTAGGTAAATAGTAAAAAGAAATTTTTTAAATCAAATGGATTCAGTTTTGCTCAATTAATTTTGAACCGAAAATTATATTTGTACATTTTATATTTACATATATATATATATTATATATTATTGAAAAAAAATATATTTTTTCTTAATTTTTAATTTTCATGTTGTGGAACCATCATTAATTTAATTTTTAATACCGATATATACTCTCACTAATTTCGTATATATTGTAATTTTTTTAAAAATATTATATCCTTAATTTTTATTAACTATTATTTAAAATTATATATTTTCCAATTTAATTATACATAAATTAGTTGTTAATGATTGAATAAAAGAATTAATATTGATATCACTATTATTTATTGATTTTATCAATGTTTTAAAATTGGACCTGACATCAGTCTCGTAAAGGGTCCGGTGTTTTTACGGTTTAACCGGATTGGAACAGATTTTTTTAATTTTAAAAAAATTAATTATTTTATAATATTACAAAAATAAATTGTGAAATTAATTTATTTTCGTCTAAAAATAAATATATTTTTAATTAAAGTTATAATTGAACATACTTAAAAATAGACCTATTAATATGGATTAATTACTCATAAAATAAACGACAAAATATTAATATAATATGTTTAAAATGAAAATAACATTTATAAATTATTTTCAAAATTTTAAATTCGTTCAAAAAAATAAAACAATTATTACAAACAAACCAAATACAACTGAAATAAATCAAAATTTTATTTTTTTAAAAAAAATATTTAAATTAATAAAAACGATTTTAACTAGTTTTGACTATTTTTTGAAAAACAAGTTTTAAACTAGAATTGAATTAGGTGGATAGTCAGTTTCAGATTTAATCAGTTCGACTGGACAGTTTGGTCGGATTTTAAAAACATTGAGTTTTACTGTATAAAAACTCACAGGTTATGAATTTAGATGACTTTCAAGCGTATGTCATATTAATTGATAATAATAAGTATTAGGTTAATATAAATTATTTAGTATTATGTTGATTTCGTTTGAGAACTCTTTTTTTTTTTTTAGTGAGATACACGGGCTTACTTATCATGTATTTACAACAAAAGTAGAATCGAAGTACTTTAACGTAATATTCTAATATTAAAAATGTTCCTTGTTCCATTTTGCAATGTTCCAAGACTTCGTTTGATTTATCAACTAGTGTTAGCTTCCATAACATATAACATAACATTAGTTTGATGGAATGAAAATTTGAGAATGAAATGAAAAAAAGTTATAGGTTTTTGTGTGGCGAGAAATCGACACAAAATTTTATAATTCGGATCGCTAATTGATTTACGTCAGAAATGAGAAAGAATTCATCATTTAAAAATATTTCGAAGACTATATTTCGAAGACCGAACAAACAAAAACAATATTAAAATTCTAAAACAATTCGGTGTTAGTTAAAAATTTTAAAAATTATTTACGAAAGAATATCTTTTGAAAATATTTAATAGGAAGTTTTCTATTAAGTAGTCTAATATTCAAGTTGCATGTTAAGAGAACGTTTTGCATAAACACGAGACTCTTTTAAATTTTTAGGTTAAGAGATCCTTATCTCATTTAGGACTCGCAAATAACTTTTGCAAAAGGATGACTCGTTTATGTTTATGTCCAAATGAAATAGTATGTAATATGAGAGGGAGGGAAGATGTATACGACTCACAAGATGCAGAAGGGAATCTGAGAGTAATTTCTTTATGGCACCTAGTATGCGAAATGCACATTAGGTGTGGTCACTAGTCGCGATGAAGGAAGAGATCTTTTTTAAACCGCGTCAAGTCTCCCTGTTTAGGTTGGAAACTTAACACTATATGTGAAGGGTTTTTTTTTTTTTTTTTTTTTTTTTTTAAATCACATATACTCATTTGACAAATTGCTCCCCGATTGTAATGCCAGAGCGAATCTTTTTGAACTTGCAAGTGACTCACAAGCTCTTAAAATCTCCCAGATATACAGTTGAGTATTAACCTAGATTCTTGAAAGTGATAAGACATAAACATTACACTTTTATTCCAAAAGTTTTTAAAATTTATTCCAATCATTTCAAAAGCCCCGTCTTCCTTATACAAGCATATTATCATACCTTAAAGACATCATGCATATTCCATAATTCTGCAACCAATTTCATAGCAAACCTTAGTAGAACGTACAATGGAAAAAGACAGCTTGTTCTCGAAAGCATATCTTCGTATAGAAAATTTGATAGACTCCTTATTTTTAAATAGAGTTCATTATCTCAAACTAATAATGACATATGTAGCGACAAAATATATTGTTAAGTCTCAAGGAAACCGTACTTGTCCATCCCAGTAACTCCCAAATACGATGACCATCTACATTATGATTTACACTCTTATCACTTCAAATGACATCATCCTCACTCTCTCCAAATGTCATGTCATTGCCAATATTCAAACACATATTTTAAAAGTCATAAGAGTTTTGGCAACCAACTCTAGTAAAAGCAACGTTTAAAAAGGATTTGTAAAATTATTCCAATATTATTTTACATAAACACATATTTTAAAAGTCATCAGAGTTTTGGCAAGAAAAAAAACTCTAAACTATTATTTAAAAAAATTTATACTAAACCTACCCTATAATGAAAAAAACTTTTCAAAAGAGGATTATTATTATTATTATTATTATTATATTTAACATGATGAATATGGGTGGAAAAGTCGATCATCAGGGGCGACAACCTAACTCATCTAAAGCCTATTCAGATCTAACCTATTAAATAAAAATTCCTTAGACTTTTTAATAGTCTCATTTAATTAAATAGGCAAGAATTTAGACTGGTAAATAAACCTATTAAACTTAAAATAAAGCACCGTATCCCTGTCCCGATAGAATTCGAGACGTGGACCTGTGTGCCACGATAATCAATTCCATTCGAAGTCCCAATTTCAATGCAATGTCAATAATCAATCAAATCCCAATATACAATACTATTTCAATTAACCATTCATATTTAGATCCAATAGTAATGAACGATTCCAATATCCATATATCTCAATATATATTTCAAGTCAATGTAAAATAACACATAAATAGTCTAAAATGGCTAATTGTTACAACTAGCATTTCTATCTTAATTATCTTATCACTCAATTATATAATTTGTGAGTTAATGAAATACATCATGTTTATAAAACTTGCTAATGTGAATGACATGTGATAAGTTCAAATGTAGTTAAAGAAATATGAATAAAATGAAAAAAAAAAAGATCTTCAAGGGAAGTCTTATCCTCCAAGACTTATTTGATCACATGAGTTTGCCATTTAGGCACAGAATAAAAGAAAAAAAAAAAGAGAAAATAGAGTAATGGTAAGCTATCGGTGCCTAATCTGTAATTAATTGCCCTAATAGAAACGTATACATGTTCATGTTCATTCTAATAAAATGCTGAAATTTAAAAGCTACATAATGCTAGTATCAAGTTTATAGTCGATCACTAATCAATCAAAGAATCACATATTCAATCCACATATCAATAGGATCGGGTTATGCAACCAGTTCATTCAACTTTCCAGATTTTGAGGAGGTTACCAAGTTAATGCGAAGTTGACTACCAATTTATGAACTAACTACCGGACCTACCGAATTACCCACCAAATTGCATGCTGAAATGTAACTCGACATCCAAGATAAATATCTGACCCAGGTTGCCGATCGAATTTGTAACCAAACTGCATACTGAAATATAATTCGGTAACCAATGGAAATGAATGATACACGTCCCCGACTGAGTTATTCAGTCAATTATATACCAAAAATACAACTTGGTAACCAATGGAATGAATAAGGATGGTGACACACGACTCAGACCGAGTTAGTTACCAAATTTCATATTGAATTAGCGATTCGGTACTACTTGTGAAATACTCTGATTTTGGCTCTATTTGAGCTGACAACTTTTGATTGTTATTTGAGCGTTTCGCTCAACTCTAAAATTCGACCAAACGTCATCGAAAATGTAACCAAATTTTGTATGTACACTCTATGGATATCTAGCATCACAACAATACTTATCATACGTCAAACAGCCATCCCGTTTGAGCAGATAATTAGTGGTGGGAATAGGTCAGGCATCCTTTCAGGGGCCTACAGCCTGGCCTATATAAGGCATAGCCTGGCCTAGCCTATTTAATAAATAGGCTAGATTCAAACTTTTTCAAAAGCCTATTTAATTAAATAGGCTAGGCTCAGACTATGGTAAAAACCTTCATAACTTAATAGGCCGGCCCATATATTATTTATATGTAATTTTATTTACAAATATATTGACATGTTTGTTTATAAGTTTAAAATCTAATATTTTATTTATAAATATAAAGCCCAAACTTTATTTATAAATATAACTAGTTATTTATAGGCTTTTAAACAGGCTTTCAGGCCTAACAGGCTTTTAAGCAGATCAGGTCAGGCCTATAATACAAGCCTATCATAGGCTTGTAGGCCAGGCTCAGGCCAGAGTTTTAGAATACAAGTCAGGCCTATTTAACCAAAAGCCTGGTCTGACCTGGCCTATTCCCACCCCTACAGATAATGTTGCACAAGTGACTTGTTTAGTCATCTTATTGCGACAACTCACAATAACCCAACAATTTACGCAACAAAACAATAACTCATCTTTTAGTGTTCAATTCACATATATCAATTAACAATAGTATATTCCAATTCGTTTCAAACTATTATAACAATTTATCCATCATAATATGGTCGATCACTTCAACATTTACCTAGATTTACATGTATAAATCCCACACAATCATAATCACAATCAATTATTTTCATCAACCAATATTTGTCCAATTTGTTAACCAAATACCCATAAACAAACTAAAGAATATAATTCGGGATTCAATTATAAGCCCTTACTGTAGTAATGAATCAAAATTTTAAAATTTTCCGTATCAACCGAAGTCGTAATGTAATATGAATCGAAATATGACTTTCATGCCAAGAAACACCATATTTTTCGTGTCAAAGCACTTCACAAAATAAAGAGAAATCTCGCTAATTATTGGTCCACGGAAAATAAGTAAATAAATCATACAAATCATGGTGAGAAAGATCTTGAATATTAGAATAGAAGAGAGAAGTAACTGTATTTATTATTATTATTTATAAATAATTACTATACAGTAATTAAATGTATTATTTTTTAATTGAGGGCCCAGCTGCCCCAGCAGCAGATGGTTGTTCATTATTTGTACCTGGACATATACATGTCCCTAAAACGCAACGTTGTGTCTCCGAACACTCGTCACCAACTAGGCATGGCCGATTGATACAGGTAAATCCGGCTCCAGGCTGCGCTTCTGTTGATACAATTAATATTTAAAAATATATTTTAATACAATATATCTGGTAAAAGTTTTCATACAAATTTCCAGAAAATTGACAATATCATCAAAACATGGTATTTAAATAATAAATATTTTTATAATAAAACGAAATATAAAAATTACCAGTAAAAAAAAGTATGACCACAATTAAGCTGATTAATTTGCATGAAACTTTCTCCATCACAAGCCTGGGTATGGAAAGTGTTTTACTAATATGATTTTTGCTATTTGGTTGAATGCTAATTCTGACTTAACTCCCACCTTAAAGAAAATTTATAGGAATTAATATATATTCACTGAAGAAATTTTATAGCAATTAATCTACATTGATATCTCTGAATAAATTTTATAGTAATTAATATATATAGATATATCTGAAAATTTATTATAGCAATTAATATATATCTCTAAATTTAAATTTTAAAATCTGATTTTTTTTATTGTATTTAGATATAATTATTAAAATAAATTTAATTTAACTATACAGAAATAGGAACAAATCCATTCTATTAGAATATCTGCCATTAGGATTTTTTAAATACTATTACTCTAAAGATAGAATTTCCTTTTTATTTCATTTAACATAATTTTTTTCACCGTATTTAGCATTTTTAATAGCCTTTTTCGACTAAATAAAATTAGTGTTTTAATTTACAAATAAAATTTAAATGAAATAAATGGAAATAATAGAACTATAACTTTTTTAATTAATTAAACCAATATTTAAAAAAAAACTGAAAAATAAATAAAATAATAATAAAATCAAATAAGTTTTTATTTTAATGAAAAAATGATTTACTTTAAAAAATATTTATTAAAAATAATAAAATAAATATTTAATAATAATTAAATTATATAATAATAACAATAATATAACATGATTGCTATTTCTAACGTTAGAAATACTACACCCAATATGGATATTATTGAAATGTATATTAAAATAATTACTCTGAATATCCTTTTATTTTATTTTACTGATTTTTATATAATAAAATTTTAAATTATTTTAATAATATTAAAATTACTTAGTTAATCTTATTTTAGTAATAATTTTATTTTTATTATATTATTATTATTATTATTATTCAAAAGTGTTAAATACCGCATGCTACAATACTAAATACCGCATATCTTTCCAATTATACCCTTAACATAATTGCATCAAAAAGTTAGTATTATAGTTTTAATAAATAAAAATTCCTCGTTTGAATTTTTTCATCAACGATAGAATAATGAAGAACATTCAGAAATTTAACAGTGTAGTTTTAATAAAATTCTTTATTTCATCATCTTAACTCGTTTAATTTTTTCTTTAAATCCAGTGTAGTTTTAATAAAATTCTTTCTCTCATTATCTCAACTTGTTTGAATTTTTTCCTAAACCATATTATGGAGAAAATCCACGGAAGTAATTCAAACGACGATAAATGAAGTGAGTGTTAGGATTGTCAACAATACGGAAATAATATTGGTCTTCCAGTTTAATGTACCATATAAATTTTAAAACTCTTGTACGAATTCAGTTTCCATCTACCTTATCAATTATTGTCTCCATGACATCGCTCTTCACTCAAAACTTTAAAAGTCTGAACATGATTTATTTCCGAGCGACTAAAGAACGAAACTTTCGGAGAATCTAGTTGCACCTTTGGACATATTTGCTGTTTAAGGAGATTCCAGATTAAAACACAACATATCTTTTCTTTCTCTTCACCCTCTATAATTGGACTTGAAATTTTTTTTATAAATTCCTCTATGTTAAAAAGGGTATAATTGGTATTTTGATTACGGTATCGATAAATTTGATGCGGTATTTAGTAATGCCCTTATGTTTTACCATGATCACTTCAAAAATACCAACATCATCCTACATAATTACTCCATATATTTTAATTAAATCTAAACTCTTTCAACCAATTAATCAATACAAATCACATTTCTTACCGACTCTTGAAAATACTCAATACAAATATTAAATTACAAAACTTATATTAAAAAGCTTGATTGAAGATTGATTACATTTACAATTGTGAATTCTACAAAATTGTATAAAATTATTTTTCTACTTAAATTACACAGACTGTATAGAAGAAAACTCTCCAAATAAATTATATTAAAATAAAATTACTTTTTTAAAATCCTAAAAAAAACAAAACCAATAACAAATATATTTCATTATCATTAGAAAAGAATACAATGAATATATTTTTTTATTCAATATATTTAAATTTAATTTTATATAGAAAATACTAAAAAGTTATATAAGGAAAAAAAATATTAGAGAAAGTGATTGGAGAGATCATAAGTTTAGAGGAAGACATACTCACGACAATTTCATGGTTGCAAATGAAATGTTCATTTTTTGAAGAGTTCCAATCGGAAAGGATTGCTCCTTAAAATTGACTTTTAAAAGACTTTTGACTCAGTCTCGTGGGACTACTAGAATTCTGTTTTGGTAGCCATGAAGTTTGGTGTGAAATGGAGAATGTGGATTAACAAATACATCAGGTCTGCAAGGATTTCTTTTCTAATAAATGGTACCCCATCGTCAGAGATATCAATGTCACGAGGATTAAGGGAAGGGGACCCGTTGTCACCCTTGTTGTTTATAATAGCAGCCGAAGGTCTTTCTGCTCTTTTAAAAAATGCTTCCAATGCTGGTTTCTTTAAAGGTTGATCTCCATCCTTTCCAACCTCAAGTACCGTGGTCACTCATCTCCAATTCGCAGACGACACTATGATTTTTATAGAGCCAGACCTTGTTTCACTAATAAACCTAAAGAGAATTTTATGGCTTTTTTCTGCAGTTTCAGGGCTCAACATAAACTTTAATAAAAGTAGCATAATTGGGATAAATACATCCACAGATTAACTCAAACTTTTTTCGAATCTCATTAGATGCTCTAGCCAGTCATTACCGTGTTCTTATCTTGGGCTGCCCTTGGGTGCAAATCCTTTCAGAATCTCAACCTGGACCCCTATATTAGAGAAGTTGAATAAGAAACTCTCGGGATGGAAATCTCACTGTCTCTCTTTGGCTGGTAGGTTAGTTCTCTCAAAGTCTGCTTTCTCCAATTTACATATATACTTTCTATCTATGTTCAAAGCTCCAAAATCAGTTGTGGGAAAGATTGAAGCTATTATGAGAAGGTTCCTATGGGGTGGATCTGCTAATAAAATGTCTTTGTACAAGGTTAGATGAGATTTGGTATGTAAGAGTAAATCTTCGGGTGGCTTGGAGTTGGTCCTGTAGAATTTAAGAATTTCAAGTTGCTTTGGAGAATTAATTCTAATAGCTTGGACTTATGGTAGAAAGTTATACAAGATAGATATAACTTTGGTTATTCTCTTATTCCCGCATTGAAGCCATGTTCGAAAATGTCGCGTGTATGGAAAGAAATTGGTAAAATCAATCTTCTGCAGCATTTCAATAGGCATAATGCCCGTTTTTGGTTGGACTCTTGGATACGCGAAGTGCCTTTAAAATCAGTTTATCTGAGACTCTTCTCTCTAACAACCAATCCAGATATTGTTATTGCTGAATGTGGTTTCTGGGAAGATTCGAGTTGGTGTTGGAGTTTCAATTGGCAAAGAGAATTAAGAGTTTGGGAAGTGAGTCAGGCTTCTGATTTGCTAAATCTTATTGAATCTTTCTCATTATCTAGATTCAAGGTAGATAAGAAGAGGAGTCTTAATTCCTCTGGGTTATATTCAGTTAAATCAGCCACTAAAGCTCTTTTGGACTCTTCTTCCATTGATCTTCTTCTTCATTCAGCAATAAGGATCAACTTTTTCCCGTCAAAGTTTACTCTCTTTCTTTGGATGATATTCCAAAAGAAGTTTGCAACTAAGGTATTTCTTTCCAAAATTGGTTTGTGGCGCAGTAACTTGCTATCTTATTGTCTTTGTGGTGATGTAGATGAAGATGTTGATCACCTTTTTGTTCATTGTAAGTTTACTTCTTCTCTCCGTGCAAATTAGCTTATTGGTGGGGTATCTCTTGTTGTTTACCTTCATGTTTCACAAGCTTGTACCATCAATGGCCTTCTCTTGTGAAAGGAAAGCTCCAAGCGAAATTTTGAATGATCTTATTCCTTTCTACACTTTGGACAGTATGGCTTGGCAGGGATGATTTTTATTTTAATGGGAAAAGGTAGTCTATTGAAGTCTTATTTCAGCTCTCCCTCACCCGCGCAAATTTTTTGTCAAAAGCAGTTAAAGATTTCGATATTGTAAATGCTTCTTAGAGGATGCCATGTAAATCTTGATGATGTACTTTCTTTTAACCATTTTGGCTTTTTAATAAATTTCCCCATGATTAAAGAAAAAAAAAAGTATATGTTCAATTTGCCGTTTGGAATATATTTTATCAGCAACACTTGGCTCCAGGCTGCTCTTACGTTAAATATTTAAAAATATATTTTAATACAAAATATTTAATAAAAGTTTTCATACAAATTTCCAGAAAAATGACAATGTCATCGACACTTGGTATTTAAATAATAAATATTTTTATAATAAAAATGAAATATAAAAAAAAAATTGCCAGTAATAAAAAGTACGATAACAAGTAAGTTAGATTAATTTACATGAAACTTTCTCCATCACAAACTATAGTAAAGTGTTTTACTAATATGATTCTGTTATTTAGTTGAATGCCTAATTTTGACTAAACTCCTATCTTAAAGAAATTTTGTAGGAATTAATGTGTATGAATTTACCTGAAGAAATTTTACAGCAAACATAGACATAGCTGAAGAAATTTTGTAGTAACTAATATATATGGATATACCTGAAAACATTTTATAGCAATTAATATATATTCCAAAATTTAAGATTTAAAATCTTATTCAATAAAGAGATTTAATTTTATTGAATTTAAATATTATTAAAATAAATTTAATATAACTAGAGTACTGAAATAGGAACAAATCCATTCTGGGTTTTTAAATAGTTACTACTATTGTTAGTATTTTTTTATTATTTCTTTTACTGTATTAAATACTTCAGTCGTTTCCAAATCCTTACAACATTTCATGTGGGCACGCTATCCAATGTTTAACTTTAATCGTAAATATCTTTAATTATATATAATTAAAAATTATTTAAATTTAATATTTGAAAAATAGATATCAAGACGAATAAAACAAGACCCCACTTGACTATATTTTTTCTTATACATAATGAATAAGACATGAAAGAATATTGATCGATAATGTTGCGACTATATAGAAACGGAGGAAGTATTTTTTTAACGTTTTCTAATAGTTTTTTTTTTTCTGACTAACATTTTATTTAGATTTTTAAGTAAATAATGAAGTGTTCTAGTTTACTAATAAAATTCAAATGAAATAAATAGATATAAAATATATTATTTTTTAAAATTAAAATTAATTACACCAATATTTAAAATTATGTGAAAAATAAATATAAAATAATATAATCAAATAAGTTCTTATTTTAATAAAAGAATAAATGAAATACTTTTAAAAATATTTAATAATTATTATTTATATAAAAATAATAAATATTTAACTAATTAAATTAAATAAATAATATTTGGATAATTTATAAACCTTTATAAATACTACTTTTACTAACATTTGTGTGAAAAGCTGGAAAATCAATAGAGTAGTTGTTATATTGAACATATATTTTAAAAACCATCGGTCTTAACAATAAAAAAGACACTAAACTACACTAATAAGGAAGAAGAAAAAAAAACATGTACATGTTAGGATGGTTCCCGGTCATGTGGGGACCATGATTATGGGCTTTGTAATATTAAGGCCCATTAGGTTTTACCTTAAGTTGTTGCTATATAAACTTAAGATGGGTTACCAGGTTTGGAGTGGTGACAGATTTTGAGGCAGAGAAAATCACATCTCTTCAGGAGTAGATTCAAGTATTGGTTTCAAGAGTTCAACAAGTGAGGGATCGTGAGAGAGCGAAACACTTGTGAGGAGAAACACTTGAGTGATTGTTGAGAGTGTGGATTATTCATTATTGAGTGTTGGGTAAGTGAGTGTGTACTCTTCCATCTTAATAATATTATTGGCGCCTCCGTGGACATACCCGCAATTTGGGGAACCACGTAAATCTATGTGTCTACTCTTTCTGTAGGTTTATTATTATCCATTACTGTTGGGGTATTATATTTGCTGCCTGTTTCCACATTAGGTTAGCATAATATATTCTTGCAATCAGGGGTTTTTCCTAACAAAGTGGTATCAGAGCTTGGGTTGTCAGATTGCAAAGATGAGTATGGATAATAATCTAAACTTGAGTAGAATGATTACTTTGTCTGGTTCTAATTATCACGTTTGGAAGGGTAAGATGGAAGATCTCTTGTATGTGAAGGATTTTCACCTACCTGTATTTGCCTTGGAGAAACTTGAAGATAAGAATGATGCTCAGTGGAATTTGTTACATAGGCAAGTATGTGGGTTTATTAGGCAGTGGGTTAATGATAATGTTTTGAATCATGTGAGTGGTGAGACTCACGCTAGAACCTTGTGGACAAAGCTTGAGGAGTTATATGCTCGGAAAACTGGAAATAATAAATTATTTCTGATGAAGCAGATGATGCATCTACGATATGATGATAGTGCTCCGTTGACAGATCACTTGAATACCTATCAGGGTATCATAAACCAATTGGCAGGGATGGGTATTAAGTTTGACGATGAGGTGCAAGCTCTATGGTTACTTGGAACACTTCCAGATTCATGGGAGACCTTCAGAATGTCTTTATCAAATTCTGCCCCGAATGGTACAATAACCATGGATATGGTAAAGAGTAATATTCTGAATGAGGAGATGAGAAGAAAGACTCAAGGCTCAACATCTACTTCAGAAGTCCTTATTACAGAAAGAAGTGGGAGAAGTATGAATAGAGGTCCAAGGAATAAGAACTAGAGCAGAAGCAGGTCAAACAAACATTCTAATGTTGAGTGTTATCATTGTCACAAGGAAGGGCATATCAAGAAAAATTGTAGATTGCTGAAAAATGATAAGAAGAAGGATGCCAGTCAAGAAAAGAAAAGTGAAGGGGAAGATGACAGAGTTACTGCTGTAGATGATGATTTTTTGCTTGTGTATGATGACCTCATAAATTTCACAATACATGAGACTAGCTGGGTGATTGATAGTGGGGCTTCAATACATGCTACATCAAAGCATGATTTCTTCACATCTTACATTGCTGGTGATTTTGGAAGTGTAAAGATGGGAAATAATAATGAGGCTAAAGTCATTGGATATGGTGACGTGATATTGGAGATAGATAACGGCTCCAAGTTGATTTTGAAGAATGTCAAACATATCCCTGATATTCGTGTGAATATCATCTCTACAGGAAAGCTTGATGATGAAGGATATTGCAACTTTTTTGGTAATGGTCAGTGGAAGCTCAGTAGAGGAGTTATGGTAGTGGCCAGAGGTAAGAGACAATCTAACCTATATACATTGCAAGCTAAGCTTTCAAAATCAGTCATTAATGCAGTTCAGGATGGGGATAAAACTGAATTGTGGCATAAGAGACTCGGGCACATCAGTGATAAAGGCTTAGATTTTCTGAGTAAGAAGATGAAAATTTCTGATTTGAAGAACCCAGAAAAATTGAGGGGGTGTTCCCACTGTTTGGCAGGAAAGCAAAAACGGGTTAGTTTTCATCGCTCTTCATCTAAGAGGAAATTAAATATACTTGACCTTGTACATTCAGATCTCTGTGGGCCTATGAAGGTGAAGTCACTTGGAGGTGCCTTGTATTTTGTGACCTTCATAGATGATTATTCAAGGAAGACTTGGGTTTATACCTTGAAGACTAAAGATCAAATTTTGGATGTGTTCAAGCAATTTCAAGCACTGGTTGAAAGACAAACGGGGAAGAAATTGAAGTGCATCAGAATAGATAATGGGGGAGAATATACAGGTCCTTTTGATGAGTATTGTAGACAGCAGGGTATACGTCATCAAAAGACAACTCCTAAAACCCCTCAGTTGAATGGTTTAGCGGAGAGGATGAATAGAACAATAACTGAAAGGATGAGATATTTATTATCTCATTCTCAACTGCCAATGTCATTTTGGGGTGAAGCTTTGGGTACTGCGGTACATGTTCTAAACCTCACGCCTTGTGTTCCATTAAAGTTTGATGTACCTGAGAAAGTTTGGACATGTAAAAATGTGACCTATGATCACTTAAGAGTCTTTGGGTGTAAGGCTTTTGTGCATGTTCCTAAAGATGAAAGATCCAAACTTGATATGAAAACCCGACAGTGCATTTTTGTTGGTTATGGTCAAGATGAGTTCGGATATAGATTTTATGATCCGGCTGCAAGGAAGCTGGTGAGAAGTAGAGATGTGGTGTTCATGGAAGACCAAATTATTCACGATTTTTAGAAGTTTGAAGATTCAGAATCAAAGAGGAATGAAAGTTTGGTTGATTTAACTCCTAATATTTCCATTAAACAGCTTATGCAGGTTGAAGATTGGGAGGCTGTAGATGAGACAGGAGATTCCTCACACCCTAATGAAGATGCCGAATCGAGTGAACAATTATCGGTTCCTGATGATCTTCATGATGTTCAACCTAGGAGATCTGCTAGAGATCGACGTCTCTCTACTCGATATTCTCCCAGTGATGATGTGTTGTTGACTGATGGGGGAGAACCCGAGTGCTATGCTGAAGCTATGGATGATGAGCATAAAAAAGAGTGGCTCATTGCAATGGAGGATGAGATGGAGTCCTTATATCAAAATCATACATATGAGCTAGTGAGGTTACCTGAAGGTATGAGACCTTTGAAGAATAAATGGGTTTATAAATTGAAGCATGATGAGTTCAGTAAACAACCCAGGTACAAAGCTAGGCTGGTTGTAAAGGGTTTTAACCAGATAAAAGGTATAGATTTTGATGAAATTTTCTCCCCAGTTGTTAAGATGTCATCTATTCGGATTGTTTTTGGTTTGGCAGCTAGCCTTGATCTAGAGATAGAACAAATGGATGTGAAGACAGCTTTTCTTCATGGTGACTTAGAAGAAGAGATTTATATGGAGCAGCCAGAGGGTTTTGTTGTTAAGGGAAAGGAAAGTTTTGTGTGCAAGTTGAAGAAAAGCCTTTACGGTTTGAAACGCCTATACAATTATAAAAAGTTTGAGTCGGTGATTGCGAGTCACGGGTAAAAAATACACTGTTACCATTGATTCCAAAACTTTCAAAAATTCTCTGATGATGATTTTGTGATATTATTGCTCTATGTGGATGACATCCTTATTGTTGGTCAGAATATCTCTAGGATTAACAGTCTGAAAAACTTGCTGAGTTTATCTTTTGCCATGACGGATTTGGGGCCGGTTAAGCAAATCCTTGGGGTAAGAGTTATAAGGTGTCGGAGTGCCAAGAAATTGTGGATGTCACAAGAGAGGTACATTGAAAAGGTACTCCAAAGGTTTAATATGAATTATGCTAAAGCGGTTTGTTGTCCTCTTGCTAATCACTTTATGTTAAGTTCCAAGCATAGCCCTTCTACTGAAGAAGAAGAAGAACAAGAGATGGAACGAGTACCTTATGCCTCAGCAGTTGGAAGTTTAATGTATGCCATGGTGTGTACACGGCCAGATATTGCTCATGCAGTTGGAGTAGTGAGTAGATTTCTTTCAAAGCCTGGAAAGAAACATTGGGAGGCAGTTAAGTGGATTCTTAGATATCTGCGGGGAACTTCAAAAGTATGCTTATGTTTTGGAGGTGACAAACCGGTGTTGTCTGGATACACCGATGCAGATATGGCAGGTGATATTGATTCACGAAAATCCACTTCGGGGTACTTGATTAATTTTTCAGGGGGAGCTGCCTCTTGGCAATCAAGGTTACAAAAATGTGTTGCATTGTCTACGACTGAAGCTGAGTTTATTGCAGCCACAGAAGCATGTAAGGAGTTGATATGGATGAAGAAGTTCTTAATTGAACTGGGATTGAGCCAAGGCAAGTACCAATTGTTTTGTGATAGTCAGAGTGCAATCCACCTTACAAAAAATTCTTCGCTTCACTTCAGATCTAAACACATTGATGTCAGATATCATTGGATTAAGGATGTCATAAATGACAAGGAGATAGAACTTGAAAAAGTTCATACTCATCTTAATGGGTCCGACATGCTCACGAAGACACTGCCAAGAGAGAAGCTTGAAGTCTACAAGGAGATTTCCGGGTTGGCGTATCCCCCCACATAATCGGGAAGGGGGAGATTTGTTAGGATGGTTCCCGGTCATGTGGGGACCATGGTTATGGGCTTTGTAATATTAAGGCCCATTAGGTTTTACCTTAAGTTGTTGCTATATAAACTTAATGGGTTACCAGGTTTGGAGTGGTGACAGATTTGAGGCAGAGAAAATCACATCTCTTCAGGAGTAGATTCAAGTATTGGTTTCAAGAGTTCAACAAGTGAGGGATCGTGAGAGAGCGAAACACTTGTGAGGAGAAACACTTGAGTGATTGTTGAGAGTGTGGATTATTCATTATTGAGTGTTGGGTAAGTGAGTGTGTACTCTTCCATCTTAATAATATTATCGGCGCCTCCGTGGACGTACCAGCAATTTGGGGAACCACGTAAATCTGTGTGTCTACTCTTTCTGTAGGTTTATTATTATCCATTACTGTTGGGGTATTATATTTGCTGCCTGTTTCCGCATTAGGTTAGCATAATATATTCTTGCAATCAGGGGTTTTTCCTAACAGTACATACACTGACTATAATTGTAATTGAAAAGAAGGTTATTCCAGAAAAAAAAAATTCACATTTTTAAATATTTTATTTTGAGCCACTTATTTTGAAAAGTTTTGCAAAAGCAATTTCAAATTCAAGATAACTAATTTTTTTTTTAGTGAATGAGTGGTTTTAAATAATGATGATATTTTAATTATTTTTAGATTTTTATTCAATAATTTTAAATATTTATTTTTAAAAAATCACAATATTCTAAAACAACCCATCTTAAAAATTATTTCTAAGATTTGGGGTTGATTTTGCCAGAAACGGAGCTGACATGAAAATATTGGAGGGACCAAAATAAACAACTTAGCCATTATCATCAAAAATAGAGACGTGTTAAAGCTTTGGAAATTTGATTATTATTTCTCACGTGTGTTATTTACTGCTTAGCTTCATTTTTCTAATTAATTTGATGTATTATATGAGTTCCTCTTTTCTTGGTAGAATCTCTTACTCACTGCCCCAATTTGGATAACTTCACCTTCTTCTGTCTAGAAAAGTTATTCTATTTATTGTCAATTATAATTGTGAAAATTTCTTCAAATGGGTCATGAAAAGATTAAAATACAATAATAGGTCTGGTTTGAATTTTATACAAAATTAAGTTTTATAAAAGTTTGTTTTCATCTCATAGGCTGAGTTCCCACTTCTACCCATTTTTTTAATTTTATTAACAAATATGCCATTTTATATTTTAAAAGTGATAAAGAAATACAATGGAAAAGTGAAATTACCCTAATGCCACTATTTTTAAATAAACGTTAGAATCTTTATTCATCTCCAACTGCCACATTCCTCAAATCAGAAACTAAAATCATTCGTACACTCTCACCATTTCAAAATCAAAATCATATTTACACTCACATTTTCTTCTTCAATGTTTCAAATTCAAAAGCAAAAGGAAACCTACAGAGTCACAACTCTGCTACTCGTCTTTTTCTTCTTCACTGTTCATCGACACTTCTTCTTCGCTGTTCGTCGATATTGTTGATTGTGCTCAGAGTTTAGTCATTGCTTCGTCAAGATCCCGCCGCCATCGAAGGTGAGTTTAGGTTTTATTCACATTTTTCTCGCATTTGGTCGCATTTGCTTCTTCTTAACTTTTTTCTCTCTCTCTCTCTTTTTTTTATTTTATTTTTTTTAAATATTTTTTTTACAGATTGAATATGTGCTCGATTGAGGGTTGTCGAAGGTCTTATAGCATATCAGGTGAGTTCGTTGTTAGTTTTTTTTCCTCTGCTTGGTGTGTGTTAGATTGGTGTTGCATGTCTTCTGGATGTTGTTGTACAAGTATTCGTTGTACAATTTTGGCTATGTTTATTCTGTAAATAGTCCTGTTTAGGATTAGATTTTCATTTGGTTTGATATCTAAAGTCATTAATATTGTATATTTGTAGTTTTGTATGTTGATGTTAAATGACATTTGAATTCGAAGTTCACAGTCTGTGAATACTATTCACAATGTTCATTTTGTTGTTAGCATAAGTGTTGGTAAGATGCAGGTTAAGCTTAGGTTATACAGTTGATAGAATGTAAACTTTGGATTGTGTTTTTTGTTGAATTATGAACCGTGAACTATGAATTGTGAACTGTGATCTGTTAATTGTGAATTGTGGAATATGAACTATGAATTGTGAACTGCAATGTGTACTCTGATTTGCGTATTGTAACATGCTTTGAATTTATAGAGTTTGCTGTGAAATATGAATTATGTGACTAACATTTGTTGTGAATTGTGAAGTGTGATTTATTTTGAATTGTGACTTTGTGTACTCATGACATGATAACCTGAGCTAGAAGTGGGAAGAAAGGTTTGTTAGTGTTATAAAATTTGAATTGATATGGCATGGTTAGATCAGCTTCTCCTTCAACTAGTATGATAACTCTGTACAGTAGAGAATTATGATATTTAATGATGTTTTACTATTACACAGGGATTTATGTATGATCAATCTATAACTCAGTGCAGTTCTGTGTTTTAAAGCAAAGTTGAACTCCTGCTGTGATTGGCTAATAGAGTCAGAACTCAAGTGCAGTGTATTTACTTTTTTGAAACATTTACTTCTCAGATGTTCTTCCCAAATCTTTGTTATCAAATCCACAACTACCATTCTCAGAACCAGAACCATCTCTATTTCTCTCAAACTCAATTCAGTTGCTAAGGTATGTATGTATGTTATATCTTCTATTCTTTTTCTACTATCTTATTGTCTCTCAAATGTATTTCTTCTGTTGGTCAGATGAGAGACAATGAAATCAACATTGAGAGTGAGAGTTCAAATGTGAATGTGAAAAAGAAGATATTTGTGGCTGGAGCCACTGGTGGTATTGGAAAAAGAGTAGTTGAGAAACTTCTGGCTAAAGGTTTTGATGTCAAGGCTGGAGTTCATGACTTGGATGAGGCTAAAACTACTCTCTTGAAAGATTACACAGAACTTCAATTTGTCAGTTAGCGTTTTAGAAACCTAATATATTTCATATTCAGTTGAAAAAGATAAGTAATGGTTTGTTTTTATTTTTGCAATCTCAACATGCTTTGAATTGATGGTTATACAAAATTGACAGTAAAAATTATTGTGATATTTATTCACAGTTTGTGAACAAATTAAAACATTATTTTTATACTAAAATAAGTGTTGACAGAGTATGGTCCTCATTTACAGATGAAAATATATCATCATCCAACCCAATATTCGTACTGTAAAGTAAAATTTACCTTTCCTACTTATAAAAAATTGACCTAATGACTTGGTAGCTCAAAACATGAGCAATAAGACAAGTAAGAGGATCAAGTGACTTCCACAAAATATCAAGTCTTATCAAAACATATTATCAAACGATATCACTGTCCATATTATGTCATTTAAAGTTGGGGTTATTTCCAAAAACACCCCATTTTTTCAAACGTTTCACTTTGAGCACCTGGTTTTGAAAGTTTTGAAAAACCACCCCAAAATCAAAACCACTAGTGGTTTTTGGTAATTTTATGAGTGGTTTTGGTGTTGTATGAGTAATTTTGATCTTAGAAAATTTCCGAATCTCTAAATTAAACATATAAAATTTCAAAATCACTCATACAACACCAAAACCACTCACAAAATTACCGAAAACCACTAGTGGTTTTGATTTTAGGGGTGGTTTTCCAAAATTTTCAAAACCGGGTGCTCAAAGTGAAACGTTTGAAAAAATGGGGCGTTTTTGGAAATAACCCTTTAATGTTGCATGAGGTCCCAGAATACCTTGAATGAGCCCATATGAAGCCAATGGGCGCACTGTGATTAGTGCTCATAGACAGTGACCCTCACTCACAGTATGTGATCAACGATCATAGTTACTCCAAAAAGGTGTGGAGTCAGCCTTGGCAATATTATTCAGTCCCTATAGCCGTAATGTGAAGTACAATTCACCTTTCTTGCTTGTTGAAAATTGACATCATGACTTGGTAGCTCAAAACATGAGGAATTAGACAAGTAAGTGGATCAAGTGCTTCCACAAAATATCGATTCCAATCAAAATATTACCAAATGATGTCATATTCCATATTATATTATATTAAGTTGAATAAGGGCCCTAATTGCCTAAAGTGAGGCTTATGAGGCATATGGACTCACTGTGATTAGTGCTTACAAACAGTGACACTTGATCACAGTTTGTGATCGACACTCACAGTTGCTCCAAGTAGGTGGGGATCATGCCAAGACACGATTATCCAATCCTAATAGCCGTAATATGAAGTCAAATTCATATTTACTAATAGTCTGAAATTGACCTCATGCCTTGGTAGCTCAAAACATGAGAATTTAGACAAGTAAGATGATCAAGTGGCTTCCATAAAATATCGAGTCCAATCAAAATATTATCAAACGATGTCATATTCCATAGTATGTTATATTAAGTCGAATGAGGCCCCTGGTTGCCTAAAGTGTATTCGTATAAGGCATATGAACTCATTGTGATCAGTGCTCACAGATAGTGACCATTACTCACAGTCTGTGATCACAAATCACAGTTGCTCCAAATAGGTGGGGATGCATCCAAGACACGATTATCTAACCCCAGTAGCCATAATGTGAAGTTAAATTCATGTTTACTAATAGTCCAAATTTTACCTCATGCCTTAGTAGCTCAAAACATGAGCATTTAGACAAGTAAGAGGATCAAGTGTCTTCCACAAAATATAAAGTCCTATCAAAACATTACCAAACGATGTCGAAACATTATGAAACGATGTGATGACCGATAATTTGTTATAAACAGACTCAAGAGGCTCATCCTTGCCTTTTGGGATGCCATGTCATCCACATGGGTGTACTGTGAACTATGCTCACAGACTGTGACCCGTAATCACGAGCTGTGATCGACGATCACAGTTCTTCCAATGAGTTGGGGAGTCAGTCAAGTCACGATTATTCAAGCCTCTAAACCTTTATGTAATGAGAAATTGCACTTCGGTGATAGTCCAAAAATGACCCTAAGCCTAATTTGCTCAAAAGATGAGTAAGTATACAAGAACAAGGAAGGAGTGGTATGCATGCATATTCAATTGTTGCCAAAATATTAAGAAATGATGTGGAGACCCATAATATGTCATGTTTAGTACCAAGAGTCTCATCTTTTCCTTTAGGGATGCCATGCCATTCATATGAGTATACTGTGAACTATGCTCACAAACTGTGACCCGTAATCACGAGCTATGATCAACGATCACTGTTCTTCCAATGAGTTGGGGAGTCAGTTAACTCACGATTATTCAAGCCCCTAAACCTTTATATGATGAGAAATTACTCTACGGTGATAGTCGAAAAATGACCTCATGCCTTAGTTGCTCAAAACATGAGTAAGTATACAAGTAGAAGGATGGAGTGGTATGCATGCATATTCAATAGTTGCCGAAATATTACAAAATGATGTGTAGACCCATAATATGTCATGTCTAGTACCAAGAGACTCATCTTTTCCTTTAGGAATGTCATGCCATCCACATGAGTATACTGTGAACGGTGCTCACAGACTGTGACCCGAAATCATGAGCTATGATCAATGATCACAGTTCATCCAACGAGTTGGGAAGCCAGTCAAGTCACAATTATTCAAGTTAATAAACCTTTTTGTGATGAGAAATCGCTCTTCGGTGATGGTCGAAAAATGACTCCATACCTTAGTTGCTCAAAACATGAGTAAGTATACAAGTAGAAGGATAGAGTGGTATGCATGCATATTCAGTAGTTGCCGAAATATTACGAAATGATGTGAAGACCCACAATATGTCATGTCTAGTACTAAAAGGTCCATCTTTTCCTTTGGGGATGCCATGTCATCCACATGAGTGTACTGTGAATGGTGCTCACAGACCATGACCCGAGTTTACGAGCTGTGATCAATGATCACAGTTCATCCAACAAGGTGGGGAGTAAGTCAAGTCACGATTAAAATTCCCAAATAATAGGCTTAATAGTTAAACACATGTCATATAATACATAAATAAACACATATCATACAATATAGAAATAAATACAGTTCACAGTTTGTGATTTTAATTTACAGATAATATACTACATAATTAAACACAGTTTACATCCTATGATTAGCAGTTTACAATATATTACATAATTAAACACAGTTCACATAATATAATTTCTAATGAACTATGTAATTACCTATCATATTATTACATTAAGTATCCGGTTGTAAAATCGGCTCTAAGCTGTCCAAGGTCTCACTTTCAGTAGGATCTATGTGAATAACTAAACGGTTCTCTCCAAAAGAAAACTTCAAGTCGCCATTGTCGTTAATAGGCATCCTAACTTTTATGCCAGCTGGATTCAACCACATGTAATGCAGCAGTAGACGATCCTTTTCTCTCTGTCTAAGTGATCTAAAACAGTTAATGAATCGAATAAAAAATATGATGGATCCGCCAAATATTTGCCGGAAGACATAAAAAAATGAATTGAAAGGGGGAGAAGTCATAGCAAAAAAAGACGTGGTATTGGGGTCATTTGTCCTA